>JANVCC010000021.1:3614567-3704786 GCA_025345505.1 Todiramphus chloris collaris
GAAGGAAGGAAGGAAGGAAGGAAGGAAGGAAGGAAGGAAGGAAGGAAAAGGAAGGATTTCAGTGTGAGCTCAGAAATGCTCCTGCAGGGAGGTCATTTTGGCGAGCCAGGTCTTGTCTGCTGTTAAAGGTCTTTGCTGACAACACTACATGTAAGGGCACAGCGGTAGCTTTCTCTAGCAGATACATATTAAATGCAGTTTCTTTTCTGGCTAAACCAAAACTGGTTCCCTGAACAGAATGAGTTATCCCAGCAAAAGGATGTTTGGGGGTGTATGGTAGAGTCAGCGCAAAGACATTTCTGTTATGATTCCAGAGATGTTCATGGAAGGTTTTTCCACGTTCCTCACTACAATGCCACACAAAATTTGAAGTGCAGACTACACCTAAATACAACGTGGATAATTGGTTCCAAAACCTGCTCTGATGAATAACCTTAATTGTTGCATTTCCTCTTGCACTTCAACCAGGAGCATGGCTGCAGTGGAGGTCCATGTTTCTCAGGGATTATAAAGTAGGAAGTGGCTCACTTCAGATCAACCTTTTTTTCCTGCCTTTGAATCTGAAGTTAATAACTTTTTGGATGCTTCTCCCCAGGTTTGTTTCCCAGCTAGTCTACAGGTTTCTTTTGGGGATGTTTGATGTGAAACTCCTCTCACTCTGCTAGAGTGTGACGCCTCTTGTGAGACTTAATGAACAAAGCAATACCTGGAGAGTCATGAGACATTTCTGGCATGAATTCAGGCACCACTGCCTCCATAGTGTATTCTTCCATTTAAGACTGATTTTCCATTGCTTTATCAAATCTTGCCCATTTTTGCTAAAGCCACAGTTGCAAGACTGCATTAATCCATGTCAGTCTCTGCTGCTACTGTAAAAGATGATCTTGACTTACTCCCAATTCTGGACACTCATTTCTGTTTTTTCTCTTGTCTTGGACCAGTGGGCCAGAGCAGGAAGCTGAACTTGTTGAAATTTAACCTTTTCTGTGTGTGGATGGTTTAGATTTCAGCTGTGATGTTTTCCTAAGCTGGTTCACAGTGCAGCTGCACAAACGGTGGTGGTGGGGTCAGAGGAAGAAAGTGGGATTTCCTTTGGAGCCAGTGTGGGTTTAAGCCACTTTACAGGGTCTGCTAAACATTTTCCAGGACATCCAAGTGTCCTGGAGAAGAAGAGAAGTGGGGCTGGGGAGAGGAGCTCCTGAGAGGAGCTGGCAAGTGAAGAAATGGAGGCTGACTGAGGGAAATTGTGCAGATCAGAGATCTGAGGACAAAAAAAGGACCAGCAGGAGAAGAAACATGGAGAGTGGGTGGAGTAGAAAACGATGACCAGCAGGAGGAGGAACATGGAGAGAGAGTGAATGTGGAGCAAGGGAGACAAGGAAATTTGAGCTGCAATCCATGGCAGTGGGGAGAAAGGAGAGAGAAGGGATGGAGAAAGAGCCCTTAGTACAAGCTTGGGTAAAAGGGAAGTGCTGTGGGCAACTAGGAAAAGTGGCAGGCACGGAGCAGGCATGGTGCTGAGACTGGGTGAGGGAGATCAGGTTGACAACGTGGGTGCAGTACAGCAGGGAGAAAGAGGTTGGAGGAGAAGCCAAGGAGATCTTTGGCCTGAACAAAGCCTGAAATTGGGATTGGAAAGCAGGGGGTGATGCTCAGTGATGCTTGAGAAGTACCTGGGACTTGGCAAACCAGAAATAAAGATGAGCACGTGCTCATCCTAAAGTGTGGGGCTGGAATGAGGAGTCTGAGGTACAGGGGAGCCATAAGGATCAGGGACAGGCAGGGGCTGCTTGCTTGCTCTGGCAACTGCAATGGGAGCCCAATGCTGGCAAACTTGGTGCTCCTCTGCTACTTTAGAGCCCAGGGTGGAGACCATTTCCCCCCTGCCTCTCACTGCTCACCCTTGTCCCTACCTACAGCAGGACCATACAGCTATTCTAGCTGCCACAGCTCATTACCCAAAGTGACTGGAAGGCCTGCTGGTATTTTGAAAGTGTCATACAATGGTAACTAATGAGGCTTTCCTTTTATTGAAAGACCTGGAGAAGCCACACACTCCCAGAAGCTGCATTAAGTACTAACTGCTACTGGACGCAAAGTCGAGCACTCAAAAATTAGGAAATAGTATGATTAAGTCTTCCTGTGTCATTTTAATATATTCACTTCCTGCATATTCTTTGTGATTCAGTACTTAATGATTTAATGACCATACTATGATCAAATATTTTTTGTTTTGTTTTCTTGTTGCTGGTCATTTTAAGTCAGGTTAATTCACTGCCAGGTCCCAATCAGTTCACTGAGTTGCTGCAGAACTACTGGTGTAAACTGGGGGGACAGAGGAAAGATGTGATTGCTTTTGAGCCAGCAATGCTGGTTTAGCCTGGCCCAAATCAGTTCTGAAATGACAACATTAATCTCCACGTAGTAGGGCAAGGAGTTTAAATGTTGTTACAAAGAGCCCACGCACCTACAAGGCAAGGACTAACTTTTCTCAAGAACATGTCATCTCTACTTCCGAACTCTTTTGGCTGAAATCAGGAATAATTATCATTCCAAGGCAGACACCAGACTGCAAACTTTCAGCCCAAGTGGTTTGATGATGGAAATGTTCTGTGTAACCAAGAAAGGTTCTCGGAACTGAAAGAATCAGGCAAGGCTTCCTGGCAGGCACTGTCCCCAGACAGCTCCCTAGAAGAGCTTAGGGGGATCCAATGAGGTTGGCCCTGAATAAAATTCGCATTTCCCACAGCCAAATACATGAGTCTTAATAAAACCCTGACTTCTTCAGACTTTCTCTTTGATGATTCTGTAAAGCTGTAGGTGTGTTTACCGAGCAAAGCTTTTCTTAGAGGAGCTCCTCCATTTTCTCTTAAAATTATTGGGTCAGTTAAAATGGGAAAACGAAGCTCATTTGTAGCTCTGTTGGCTGCAAGTCGTCATGTACAAAAACAGGGCTAAGAAGTGGTATTTTGTGCACAGCACAGCTGAATTGTGAAGGGCTTCCTACTCCTACTTCCTTCCTACTCTGGTACCTACCACGGGTAGGGAGTGGACACGATCAACAGCTGCCACCACTGACAGCACTGCCTGGTTCAATTATTTTAGCATCTAACAGGTCCAAAAGACAATTTGGAGAAGAGAATGAGGACAACAAAAAGATATTCCTGGGTCATGGCCAGTTCCCTTACATCTCCCGTGCCACAGCACGCAGGGGAGACAGCACATGGTGGTTGGCTGAGCTTTCCAAGCCAGGGCATATCCAAGGACTAGCTACAGGGTTCAGATCTGCTTTGAACCAGGCAAGCAGTAACAAGCACATTTTGGATGAGATTCGGATTCCTTTTAACTTCATTGTGACCAAGATTTTGCCTTTATGACCCAGAGGTTCGGGGTGGCACTGGGGCCATTAGATGCTGGTTCCTACTGAGTCCAGTTCTAGTCGCAGCTTTCTACCACTTTAACTCAACATGCATCATCTTTTGGCCTCTTTCTCTGTTTTTAAAATCAGGGCTGAGATGGGGGGTGGGAAAAAAAAGCAAGCCTGAAGTAAATTAAAGGGGGGAAAAAGGCATTTTGTTTAATTGCAAAGTATTTTCCTGGAAACTGTTTCTAGTGAGTTACACAGCTAAAAAGCTGGCTTAAAAGGTTAAATTTGACATCGAATTTGTAATTTGTATTTTGAAACGTAAGCAATTGAGAAATAATAAATACTGAGCCCACAATGCTATTTTCTTGTTCGTCTTCAGGTGTTTCTGCTCCTATGATATCTGGTTTTGTAGGGGGAAATCAGCCTTTTGAGATTTAAAATGAACAATTCCAGCTGGTTTAAAAAGACTAATGAGGATTTTTTCCCACTAATAGCTGAAGTAATTTTTATGGATACTTCAGTGCTGTGATCTCCATTTGAAAGAACTATGCGGTGGTTTTTGTATTTTAGAAAATATCAGTTGTTCATGTTCAGAACTTTAGAAAGCTTCAGCAGCTCTTCTTTCTGATACGAATTATTTTAAGATTGTCAGTACGTAACCAAACTCTTGAGATCAAACAGACTTTCTAATTAGTTTTCTGATCTTCTAATTACATCTTTTAGAAGCAGATTGATGGGCATTAATGAGACTTTTAACGTATATTTATAATTTACTCTCTAGAAAACCTCGTGCAAAAGGAATTTTATTGTCTGTTCATAAACTCCGTGAGCTAAGGAAATGCAAACTTTAAGGATCTTGCTGCAAAGATGTTCCTTCTCCCTTGCTGAGCTGGAGGTGCATGTGCTGTTTTGTATCACATCTGTAATTCAACAAAGTATTAAAACTTGTGCTTAAGTTTGAAGTTATTTTTGCTGTTGAAGTGACTTGATTACTCTCATGCATCAATGTCTTCGGGAGAGTAATAGGTCTTGTTTCTATCATATATTTTTAGTCTCCAAGCCTATATGTATGCTAGATATCATCCTTCAGTTGTGAGCTGTTTGAGAACAAAGCTTTACGCATTTCTCTCCTGCTGTGCAAGCCTGGAAAGCTCTGAAATGCAGAATAATGTAAACAGTAAGAATAAAAACCTCTCTGGTGTCCGTACGTCACATCCTGTCAGACTGATGCATTAACTTGCTGGATTATGGGCTTCAGTCAGCAAAAAAGCAAAGCAAGCTGGTAGAGAAAAGTTCAACCTGGTTTACCATATGATTAAAATAGTCAGATTTAAAAGTGATGGAAGGCAATGGGCTCTGCTGGAAGAGCAGGAAGAAACTGGAAGCAAATATAAGGTACCTGTTAGATAGCTCTTCAGGAGAGAGAATCATTCTTCCATTTATCCTGGTATATGGAGACCAAAAGCTCCCCCGTGGACTTTTAAGGGATACAGTTAACATCTGAAGTCCATCTATTATAGCTACAGTAAATACATTGTTGTCATGGTAATGCAGTGATCAAAGTCTGAGGGAAAAACTCCAGCATTTCTATGGTTCGTAGTGCGAGCTGAAAAGGAGGCTTGGCAATAAATAAGGTAGAATTGATAAGCATTTAGTTTAAGTTCATGTTGCAACCTCTCAGAAAGGCGTTATGAATGTTAATTTAAAATGAAACAATTTCAGTTTAATTATGTGATTCTGCATGTTTATTCTGATGCTGTTAGTATTCAGAATAACACCGTCATTGCTGCCTGGGAAAGGTGGTGGCTTTCTTCCCTAAATCGATCAATTTTGGGGGGAAAAATCGACCCAAACTGACCCAATTGATCCCCTTGTGGGGCAATCCAGGGAAGACTCTGTGAACAACTAGAAGGATTCGCAGGTAGATCTACTGAGGTATCAAAGATGAGATTTCACAACAAACTACAGCTTATTTCAGTCTGCTCTACCACTGAGTGCACTTAAGTGGTGGAGGGTGGAGGGCCAGTTCCATTTGCACTCCTAGTCTGGCAAACACCAGCTTCCCAACCCCTGTCCCCCACTGTGCACTTCTGCCAGTTGCCTTCTGCTGTCTGACCTAGCGAGAGTTCTGCAGAAGTCCATCCAGAAAAGAAAAGAAAAAACAAAAAAGGTGGATACGTTTTTGCAAAATTATGGAATTGAACCAGCTCACGGAAGGAGCAGGGAGCATCAGTAAAGAGCATAGAATCATAGAATGGTAGGGGTTGGAAGGGAGCTCTGGAGATCATCGAGTCCAACCCCCCTGCCAGAGCAGGGTCACCCAGGGCAGCCCACACAAAAACATGGCCAGGGGGGGTTGGAAAGTCTCCAGAGAAGGAGACTCCACAGCCTCTCTAGGCAGCCTGGGCCAGGCTCTGTCACTCTCACAGTGAAGAATTTTTTCCTCACGTTGAGGTGGAACTTCCTGTGTTTCACCTTGCTACCATTGCCCCTTGTACTATCCCAGGACACCACTGAAAAGAGACTGCCCCCTTCTCTTTGACACTTCTTTTTGTAAACATCAATAAGATCCCCTCTCAGGCTTCTCTTCTCCAGGCTGAACAGCCCCAGGGCTCTCAGCCTTTCCTCATAAGAGAGATGTTCCAGTCCCCTCATCATCCTCATAGCTCTCTGTTGGGCTTTCTCCAGTAGTTCCCTTTCTCTCTTGAATTGGGGAGCCCAGAACTGGACACAACACTCCAGATATGGTCTCACTAGGTCAGAGTAGAGGGGGAGGAGAACCTCTCTTGAGGTTCTTTATGCACCCCAGGATACCATTGGCCTTCTTGGCCACAAGGGCACGTGTCTGTCTCATGATGAGCACGTGAAATACATGTCCTTTAGGAAGTGCAATGTAGAAGGGTGGCAGAGGAAACTCAACCTTCCTCTGCTACTTCAGTGCCTTACTAAGGGCTATGCTTAGGGCCATTTGTAAGACAGGAATACAAAGCCACAGTACCTTCTGCATTTTGGCAATAAGTCTCTCCCTCCGGGTTGTGCATCCTACCCCAAGGTGGCCTTTTTCCCCTGTTCTGTTGCACGGGACACCTGGTTCAGGCTTCTGCTTTCCACTCCAGTGAAAGCTGCTTGAACATTAGGCCTGGCTGCACAGAATATTACCCAGCTCAGATCCCTTTTCAGAGGAATCGTCTCCTTTGCCAACATGCTCACAATGTGTTTTTAGCCCCTGTCTAATATTACTTGCTCACAGTGAATAACTCATTATTCCAGAGCTGTGTCCTTCACTTCAGTGGTGTAGCTTTAATGGGGTATACACATGCGTGCCCATAAATCTCGATGGATCAAGCTGTGCAAGCTTTAGTCCCAGTGAAAGGGGCTGACTCACCTGATGAAGTGCTCACTAGTCAAAGCAAAAGCAGCACAAAGGAAAGCTTGAGCAGTAAAATCATCTTTTGTCAACAGGGCCAGATTCTGACCTCCTGAATCACAATGACTGCATCTTACAAGTCAGTGCGATGAATGAACTGAATCACTTGCAGAGTCGTAAAGTAATACCCTTTCCTGGGAGAAAGGGTGCTGAATTCCAGCTATAGGTCATCAACCTTGTGTTAAAGTCTCAACCCATTTCGTTGATGCCTCACGGTTAATGTTCCATGACAGCCCTTTAATACACAAGAAAACAGCTTAATCTGAGAGACCCCTCCTGGCATGTTATAAATTTCATCAGTATTGGAGAGACCATTGAAATTACGGTTACAAAAAAGATGTGAAATGTCACTCGACGTGGTGATGATCAAATACCGAGCGCGCTCTGGATTTTTTTTTCCTGGACACTGGAGTTGGCCCAACAGCTGGAGATAAAGGGATAAATATGGAGGGAAAGTCAAACATGAGAGAAAATTCAAAGGAAAAATTGCAAATCCAAAAAAAAAGAAAGTCATAAAGGAGAATTTCATTTTGGAAGTGCTTGACTGTCTGAGCAGAACTTACAAGTGTAGGAGAATTTCATTTTGGAAGTGCTTGATTGTCTGAGCAGAACTTACAAGTGTAGAAACCACAAGGGTGGTCTCCATGCAGGATTAAGACTGCTTTCGTTGGATTCTTTAAACATAAGCAGTCTGAAAAGTGAGTTCATGTGAGCCATCATACATAAGACCTGTATAAACACCCTGTCTGCTAATCTGGAGCTCTCCCTGGATTGTTAAGAAAATCCTTGCCAGAAAAGCACTGGTGACCTTAATATTATTTTATTCAATAGTTATTGTGTAAAAAAAAAAAAAACCCTCAATTTAACTTTTCAGACCTAAATTATAAGGGAGTACTTGTCTTGAGGATATTACTGCCTCATGCATTTTTCAACCTAAACAAAGTAAAGAGAAAAGCAGTTTTGTCTGAGTAAGGACTTTATGATATGCCCCAGAGGAATCAAAACTCCAGGAAAGGAAATGGAAACATCTAGAAAATGAAGAAAAACAAGTACTCCAATTTAATGGCATGTTTAAAGCATATACTTATTTTAGAACATGTGTTCAACATCTTCCCTTCCTGGGTTTTTAGGATGTACAAGTAAGTACCAGATGATGTATATGGCTAAGTCACAATGCGAAGGTCGATAAACGTATCTGCAAAACTTGCATTTTTCCTGGACTGCATCCTGCGTAGGAAAAATTCAAACTGAAAGAGAACAAGGAAATGAAAGTATTAAATGCACTTTTTTTTTACCTTCAAATAGACTGTAAATTAGGCGTACGTAAATTTTCATCAGTCTTAAGGCAGCACTTAGCTGTATAGAATATCAAGCATCCAAAGGAAAAGACCATCACTTCCGAGATGCACTCACTGTTCTCATTTGTAATTTATACTGTAAAGATACAGCAGCAGAACATTAATGCTCTTTGGGTAGGCTTTTAAAACTGGAGAAATGATGAAGTCAAAGGGACATGCTCAGCCTGACAGCCTGATCCTTTTTTTTTAAGAACGAACTTGATTTCAGAGACTCCTCTTCCTCCTGCATCTTGTTGTGCTTTTGCAATCCTGCTCCTGAGGGTTTAATACCTTAATTTTCTCTCGGTGTCTGATAGGTCCATCCAAGCAGAGGGCAAGCTAAATGCCAGGCCACATGTCTGAAGGGTCATCATATAAAGAAAGCAAATGTGGGGTTTTTTTTCAAAAAGACAAAGATTTCTTTCTTTTCCTTCAGATGAATGTCCTTGCACGTTTTTGGAGAGGAAGAGAAGACTTGCTAGCCTAGGTGGAGGAGTTGAGACCTGCAGGAAGGAAGAAGAAGAGTTTGGGATGTTTAGGAAGGCGAGGCATGTGAAAAGGGAGTAATGGTGTTTCTGGACATCCTGGGGAAGTAAAGAGAGGGAGAGGGTAGTTAGCCTGAGCCTGGTCCTTTACCATCAGCTGGCACTTCTCCAGCATCAACTATTTGATCAGTTTTGATGACTCTTAAAACTGGATCACTCTTGCCCTAGGAATTCCTGTTTCTCTCCGTTGCCTCCAAAGGCAAATACATAAAGATGTGTAGTGAGGCCAGAGGAGTCAGAGCCCAGATGGGTAAGACTTAGACATTGTTACCTCTAACTTACTGGTTCGCTAATTCTTACTGGATCCAGTCCTTTCAACCTTCCTGGTCTGGGGACTGAGATAACAACGTTTTTTTTCTAGGGGAAATAAGGAATACTGGGGGTGTTTAGCGTGTGTGGTTGGTTGTGTGCATTTTGTGTGTGCCTGTCTGTCTATCTTTTGAACTTGCTGGACAAGCTGTTAAGTTTGGGAAAAAGCTAAAGATCTCAAAACTACCAAGTTTCTTCAGGTTTTGTGACAGTAGTCATCTGTCTGTGAAGATACTGGAGAACCTATACAAGAGCTTTCTGCTGGAAACCAGTAAGCCATCATCCAGTATTGGTTTTACTGCTCCCAAAGCTTCATTTATTACCTGCAGATGCTTCCTTTTGAATCTGCATTCAGTGGAAGATTAACTGTCTCACATCTGCCATAAGCTGTTCCACGGCTGTAACATTGCTCTTAGTGCAACGTTTAGGGGTAAGGTGACATGGAACTGCTTGCTGCTAGTGCTTGCTAACGGCCAGCCTCTGCCTACAGCAATCCTTGACATGGGTCCTGTCATGCCTAGGAAGACCATCCTTTTGTGCATTTGATTTAAAAAGATGAAGCAGTTTAAAAAGAAAAAGCCTGTCATCAAGAAAGAAAAAGCCTATCATCAAGAAAGAAAGTAGGAACCATTTGAAACTTGGGAAAAGTGGGCAGGGTTAGGGCCAGGTTCCTTGAATTCATGGTGGTAGATGAAGTATTGTAGCAGTGGTTGCTGTGTGGTGACTGCACACTTTGCTTCCTATGACCACAATAAAGAGAAATCACAAGTGGAAGGGCTTACTAATGGAAAATGCTGTATTATTTTCATATGTCTAATAGAGGACGTGAAAAAATGAATAGTCAGGGGAAAGCCAAAATCCCTGTGAACACTACAGCATTTAGACCTGCTCTTGGCTAATTGCTATTCTAGAGACATACAGTATAAAAGCTAGAAACATGGTGCTGTTGACTACATCAGTAGGATCCACTGATGTGGGGACTCACGCAGCCAACTGGCTTCTCTTTGAACTTTCTGAGGGCAGCCTTGTCAGTGGCACACGAGCTGGGTGCACCGGGAGAGAAAGGCCATGGAAAGTGAGGAGATAAACTGCCTGCTGAGCACCAAGCTTGCTGCTCACAGAGCTGCTGATAAATATCACAGGTTTTATCTGGAAGGTCCAAGGTCTTCCCCATCATGGCTTTGTAGTTTTTCCTCTTCCTCCACGGCTTAATATTTCAGTTCCCCTCAGAGCAAGCAGGAGCTGGCTACTCCTCTTGCCCTAGATGAGTCACTCATCCAGATAAGCCTGACTGACTTCAAAACTCAAGTTACTCCGCATCGAGTGTAAAACGTTGAGAGAGAAAAAAAGCAGACTGCAAATGAGGAAGCGCTTCTGCCAAATTCCAGTCCCCGTCCCAGAAAGCCACGCTATTTCATCTGCGAGGTGACGTGCTGTTTTGAACTGACTTCAGCTGATCGTGAAACAAAAATGATGTTGTAATTGCCATATAAAGGCTTCTGACATAGCAGGGGAGAAGACTTCAATCTGTTGCAACCTGTTCTCTCTGAGGAAGAAAAGGTGACTGAGAAAGTGTTATTTGGCACAGAACAGCGAATCAGAAGCAGAAATACAGTCCTTTTTCATTTTTTGGAAGCATTTACGCTTGCTAATATGCCACTTGGTGCTCTTAAAGACTCAACTCTTCGTTCCTACCTGGCAGCAAGCTGAGGATCTGTTTTTCTAGAAACGTGCAGAAAATACAGCTTCTTCAGAACCAAAAGTTTCAGTCGAACGTGCATGACAGCAGTTAAACCAGCAAATGTTTCACTGACCCTCGGACAGGCTTCTCTCTACATGGACATCCCAGACAGGGAATTCCTGCACAGCCCTGAAGCAGAAAGGTTGTGTTTGCATTTTCCCATCTCTACACTTCTAAAAGTACCCAGGAAGGGTAGTTAATGTGGGAGATGGGGCTCAAACAAGATATAAAGGTGGCTGTTTAGGCCAGCAGACTTCAGTTGTAACACCTAGTTTATCTTTAGGGAGGCTGGGGAGGAGCAGGGAATATTGGTGTAGGAGTGACAGTGAACCTCCATATAGGAGCCTCTTGAAGCAAGGCTGGGGAGGAGCAGGGAATATTGGTGTAGGACTGACAGTGAACCTCCATATAGGAGCCTCTTGAAGCAGAGCAGCACTGCAGTGAGACAGCACCAGGCAGCCACCTCACCATGAAGGATGTGAGCTGGTGCTTTTTCAAAGGAATTCTCCATTAAGTCACAAACCGAGTGACGTTTGTTTGATATTTTTGTAGACAAGGAAAAGAAAGGGGCTGTATAAAAAAAAAAAAAAAATTGAAAATCTCTTCTATATTCTAAGCATAGCCATATCCAGTCAACAGTTTATCATCCTGGATCAGAAGAACTTGCAGGGCAGAGTAGTAAATGTAGCTCTTCAGTCTCAGTTTTTCCTAGTCCTGACTATAGACAAACCTATAGCTATATGACCCCAACCCCAGCTGAGACTGTAATACCCTCACCATGCACCCACCAGCAAACACAACCCTCTGGACCCAAATGCTATGGGCAAGATGGGCCCAGGTCACACTCAAAGCTACTCTCAGTCATTTACTTCACATAGACCAGCTTCTTCTGCTTGGCCTTGGGGTAGGGAAAATTACAACTAGGATTAACATTCAGGTTATTGCTAGCAATCACAGGGGCGGGAGAATTCACTTTATTGCTACAAGAGATCACTGGGATATACTTTAATATTAGATGATGAGAGAAAAATCTGCATTCAGTGCTGATTGAAGCTCTTGGAGCTGTAGGTGCAGAGGCTGCCAGGCAGCTTGTGGAGGAAACGAGGAGATATGGGGCAACTTTTGCATGGTGTTTGTGATAAGAGGTATGGTGAAAGCTGGGATGCTGAAATACATAACAAGGAGAAACATTCCTGGATTTTCCAAAGTCAGAAGGCTGGTATGAATGAAGAGCTGACAGGACCAAATGCACTAAGCTGAAGTTTGGCCCCATGGAGGTTGCTGCAGGACAGGGAAGGAGGTCTGAGGGTAGACATGGAGTGGGGCAGAGTAATAAGTATTACAAGCATGGGCAGATCAGTTTGATGCTGGATCCTACAACATCTGTAGAGGGAGAGGCCGACAAAGCAAGAATCAAACTGTTTACATGTACTTTTTTAGCTGTTAGGAGTCTTCAGGTGATCATTAAAGACAGGATTATGTTTAGAATGGTGTGGTTATGGTTAGAACCAGGCAGGACTGAGGTGCTCAGTCTGCTGGTACAGCCAGTAGGGCCTGTTGAGCTGCAGTGAGGCTCAGGGACCTCTGCTGAGAGGTTGCTGGTTTACTGGCCTCATTTTGATTTGGGTTAGAGGAAAGAGGTGCTGAAGTGTTTAATTAATTTTTGGATTGTGTAAGGCCCAGGGTGGTAGGATGGTAGCAGGTTCCCCGAGGGTGCTTAGAGAAGATGAGTTTTCATTTGAGGTTTAGGGGGGACTGCAGAAACTAAAGCACCCCAGATTTACAGCCACAATTAATTATCAGTCATTGACTCATTCTTCCCCAGGCCTCGACCCAGCCCTACAGATCCAGTCAGATATGAGACTTCTGTCTCAGTCATATCTCTAAAGCTAACTTGCACATCAAAAGAAGTTCACATGCCCTTCCTCACACAAATGACTACATGCTCTTCAGTCCCAACAGCAGCTACCGTCATCCAGCCCTGCTGAGCTTGCAGGGTCTACCAGTTAACACTCCTGAAGCCACTGCTTCCCTCTACCCCATCCTTTGACCATAGCTCTAATGCTAACCCCAATCCTTGCTATGCTCTAGCAGCCCATATCTACTCCAGGGTTACTCACAAGATATTTGCTTTGTTGGCATTTGTGCTCAGTCCAGCTCAGCATCTTTCTAACATCTCTCACAGTCATTGCCTCTGCAACGTGGACGCTTGTGCAGAACTCAAGGCAAGAAGCGGTTTGTCCCAGCACCCATGATGTTCCAGCCAGGGCTGGGATTGAGACAATGGCAGAAGGCAAGCAAGAACTCTGAAAAAGCTTTGCTAATGAGCATGGGCTACATACAAATGCAACAAAACATAGAAAGCTGTAAGTTGCTTGACTCTTCACACCAGCGACTGAAGCTTGTGGTTGCTCATTCACTCAGAGGGAAGAAGTCACTGACCAGTGTTCTTTTCAGCAGTGGAGACATGGTCTCAAGAAACGGTTCCTCTTTCTGCTTTCTTAATGTGGAATGCCTTTAATAGTATTATTCCTAAGCTGTCTGCACGTGACTCCTCATTGGCTTCTATATGCACATGGCCAGGGCATGATCGGCCTTGACAGAATGTGTATATTTGGCAAGACCATGAAGCTGTACTTATTTTCAGGTCACTTTGTCCTGGTTTTGTATCAAAGCTTTTCATATCAACGGCAGTTTCATTTCAGCAAGCTAATAATAGCCCTTGAAAAATCCTATGTATCAGCAAAAAAAAACTCCCCACAGCTGAAAATCAAATTTAGGAGTTCGTGCTGTACAAGGGTGAGTGATGAGGAAGCCTACGCCTTGGCCCAGGCTGAAGCACAGCCTTGTGTTTGCGTGGGGAGCCCCATGGCAAGGTTTTCCAGTATCAGTGAAGTCCTGTGAGATCCAGCAATTAACTCAGCTCTTTGGGTCCAGACTCTAGTTCTAACCCAACCCATTAAACCCTAGACTAACATAACCTAAAGCACATTATTGCCATCCATCCCTGCAGCTGGGACAGGCTTTACTGTGCTTAAGCTCTTCTGAGCTTTAAAGGTTTGCTCTTCCCAGCAATAACACTTGCTTCTCATCCCCACCAGTCCTTAGCCCCAACCTCAGCTCCAGCCATACCATTAACAGAGTTGAGCAATTCAAGCCTCCAGAAACACCAACCTAGACTGAAACAGAGCCCTGCGATCTGGAGGAACCGGCCAGAACTCCTCAGCTCCAGCTTCTCCCAAGCCAGACGCCAGTTGATGCCGTTCTTAAACTTGTATTAGTGGCCATACTGGGCAGCCTGTGCTGTCTTTGAGCCTAAGACAGAAGGATGCTCTGGGCAGCAGCTCACCAGCAGACATGAGTTCTATTTATGGTGTCAAGCTAGCCCTTCGAAAATGCCAGGAGAGCATGGACAGGGTGCATTTTAGGTTGCATCTTAACTACAGGCCGAGAACAGGCCCTGAACATTGTCCTGTGTTATTTTCTCGTTATGTAGAAGTACAGCAGTAGCTGCACACACAACTCAAGAAATGTTTGTGGATAAAGACTTTTTTCGTAATGCCTCATTCTAAGATGGAGCCCTCAGAAAACAGATGTCTCCATCGTGCTGTTGTTGGCATTTTGGCACCGCTTTTGAGAAGGCGGGAGCGCAGTTAGTTTAGTTAAGGTCATTAGAGCAGTTCCATTAGGATGATCCACCTTTTCCTGGGCAAATAATTGTTGCACTAGTTATCTTGAGGCTGTGTGTTCACAATAGAGCTGAACCAATGTAGCTGATTCCAGCTCACATACATTCGTTTTACTTACCACTGGAAACTGATATTCCCAGTCTTTGATAAGCACTTAAATTAATTCCTTCCAGACATTTCATTTATTGCCTTTCAGCCTGATGGAGTTAAATTAGCAGGACTAACTACTTAAAGAGTGCTGAAAAAGGAAGTAAAACATTTTTAGGATTAGATATTTGAGACAGGTTTACATATTAGCATATTAAATCCACACAATACAGGTGTTAAAAAAGGTCTTTGGTTGCTCTCTAATTAGAAGGAAAACTTTGATAAGAGCAGAGTGTGTCTATCTCAAGACATGGGGATGGGAGAACCACTTTGCTCTCTCTGCATGCTGTGCTGCCACTAAGTATTTGAAATAGCACCATAACATCAATTTTTGGGGTTTTTTAGAGAAAGGGGTGTATTCTCAATGTAAGTGAAAATATAAAGCTCTTGTTTTCCTCGCTTTAAGAGCAATATTCGAAGCTGCCTTTCTGCTCTCACTTGGCATGACCATTTCCCTGCTTGAAATCTGGCATCAGGCACTCACAGACATGGAACCAGCAGGTCTCCAGTCATCCCAGGGAGGTCAGGTGTGAAGCAGCATCACTATATGGCTTTAGCATGGCTCTCTTACTGGAAATCATGGGTTTTATTGGCACCTCAGCATGTTCTACCTGTCTGGGGAAGGAGGCCCACAAAAACCTTCTGATTGAAAGTCCTGAGCTCTTAGAGGACCACCACCCCTTGCTGGTCTCCCAAAGCTGGAAACATGCTTGGGCAGTTCACATTGTGTCCACATCATCTCCTGGATCATCTCAAGGTGACGATTGCCCAAATGTGGAGGAAAAAGCAACAAGGAATTTAGGAGTTTTTATTCTGGGAAACACCTACACTGGTGGACACTGCCTGTAAGTACCTTATGAGTTATGTACAAATGAGACACTTGTCATATGAAATTCTAGAGTATTTATATACCTTCCTGATAGTTTCTATTTACTGAAAAAGTCAGAAAATCTGAATTATTCCAGTAAGAGAGGATGTCTTCCAGTTTTCCTTAAAACCAGTGTCCCGAAGATTTCTTCGAAAGATACACACAGTGTCACTGGTGTTGGGTTTTTTTTTTAATCAAAATATATAATTTTTCAGGTAGGAAAATCTATCACAGTGACAGGCCTCTTCTTAATTCATATTTCACAAATAACTTCCCACACTAACCTTTGTTTAACTGTGCAAGGCCTGGATATGTGAGGATCTGAAAGCAGGTATTGAAACCTTCAATAAAAAACTCTACTCTTCATTCCCTCCTTCTCTTTTTTTTCCTTTCCAATGTAAAGTAGGAAATACAAGACTGGAAAACTTGTGAGAAGCTTGAACTGAATGCATTTCAGAAATGCCTTTTGTCACATTGAGCAGGAAAATGAGCAACATTTAAAGTAAATGCTAAAATTTCACCCTTCAGAGTATTTTCCCTATAATAAATCATTTCCAGTTAGTTTACTATGAGGTCACTGTGCTGTGTTAGCTGTATGGATGTGTATAGTGCAAACACTTGCAGGAGTGTGTGTTTGTGCTGTATGGCTTTGTGCATTAGAGCCTTAATTCTGCTTACATCATATCTCTGAATCTTATGGAACCCTCCTGTTAATGGGTCGCTAACAGTGGTATTCTTGATTTCTGTCTTTCTGGTTATATACTTAGTCATTTTACTCCTTGAGATATGTCAAGAAGTACTTTGTGTGCATTATAGCTCTGTCTTTAATCCGGGGCATTTTCAATGGTGTTCAAAAGGCAGGAGTTTTTTCCTCTTTCTCAGAGATACAGCTGGAAGAAATCTATACGCACTAACAAAATCAAGCATAACAGAGTTCTTATTCATAAAGAAGTAAATAAAAATTAGTTCTAAAGTGATAGCTGCAGATATTTCAGTTTTCTGCTGAAAGGGAAGTTCTGTTACATTTTGTATGTACGGACATTTCCAGAAAATTTGAGTCTCTGCTTAGCCTACACTTCCACAACAGAAGTCAGATAGTGAAATATCCTCGACTCAGGAGCACAAGTGCAAAATATGTGTGGAATCAGGGAGGAAAGTTTGTGAACGTGGTGTTGCTTTTGTCTTATACTTGTTCAATCTTCTTTGTGCTGAGAACAAAAAAGAAAAAAGAGGGTTGGGAAAGTCAGAGGGAGGAGATGCAGAAGGTGAGTCTCGGGGTTTCTCTGCTGCTCCAGAAAGTTTCCAAGTCAGAGCAAAGGCCAAGCTACTCGTGTGTGTGCAAAGGGCTGGAAGGATGCACGCAAGGCTGGACATGCTGGGGTGGGAGAGCTCATTTGGACTGGGCAGTGGCGGGTAGGGCAGATGTAAGTAAAGTGCTTCTGGAAACATTTTGCTTCAGGAACTTTTTGCCTAGTTGTTCAAGGTAACATACCTTAAAAATAAAGACATTTGCGTTCTTGTGATGAGTTAGGTCTTCATGCAATAGTGTGTTCTCCTAAGAGTGTATCTCTACTGTCCTACAGAAACAGGATGTACATAGTTGAGCTCTTTGTCATGGTCCCTCTTTTCTGACTTGCCTGTTGAGAGTCATTCTTCCTCATCTTCCAAAGTGTGCTGAATGCATATCAGCTTTGCATTGCAGGCTAAAGGAAATGTACAGGGAAAGGGTAAAGAATTGCTTCGGTAGCACCTTTGTCCTGTGGGACCATTAAAAAGTGTAAAACGAAACGATGAAGCACTTAGTTTCCTAGTCCTTCCTGAGCTTTTTGCTCTTCTGCTCTTTCTGTTAAGGAACAAGTCATCCTCCAGATTTGTTTCTTTCAGAGAAGAGTCACGTCTGTATTTGTAGCTAAGGAATGTCCAGCTTGGGTTATCAGAGGATCTTAAGAGTAATTCAGATTTTGATTGGTCTCTGGTGCATAGAACAGCGATTTCAAAGGGGCATTGATTTATGCCAGAGACTCACAAGCAGGAGCCCTGGCCTGCTGCTTCTGGCCTGGCTTCGTTCTCTGCCCGTGCCACTGTGGCTGGCATGAGAACCACGGGCTGCTCTGAAATCCAAGGGCTTCCTTGACTGCTCTGCTGTGGCACAGTCTTGCACTGGTGAGTAGATCCAACACCTCCGTAAGGTCCGCATCCTTCAATCACAAGCCTCAGAAAAGAGGATGGGTAGAAGGGGCTCACTCTCTCCCTTCCCTGTCTTACTGTTTTCTTTAAAACTTTGCATTCCTCCAGAATGGGACAAAATACCTCCTAATTTCCCAGCAGTCCTGAGGCTGCATGTTCCATCACCTGACAGGAGAGGATACAGACAAGGGATGCAGCTCTTGGATTAACTACTGCAGCGACCAAGGTGCTAAAGTTGCTTATGCGTGCTTAAGTAATGACAATGCTGAGGATAGTGGAGAAGAGTCCCCCAGGAACAGAACATGAACATTAATTATAGGGGGGAAAATATGTTATTAACATCAGACCGCGCACTACAGGAGATCCCAGTGTGACTATTAAAGGAAATTAATTACCACCTCTCTTTACCTTTCAGATCAACTCTTCTTTATAATGAGAATAATTCCTTCGTTGTTACCAGTAGCACTATCAGCTGTAAGAGAATGATTTTTCATGGTGTTCCATTCGCTGCTATTGTGCTTCTGTGTGTTTTGAAAATAAACATTTCCAGTGGATGGATTGCATCCCCTTCGAGGGGAAGTCCCACAGACTAGGCTCAGGCTCTGTAAAATGGAGTGGTAGCACTGAAGTGCTTGTTCCTCTGCACTGAGAAGTGTGAAATAGCATCGAAGCCCTTAAGAGTGGCAAAACCAGGACCAGAGTTCAGGAGGTAGAATGTCATCATAGTACAGGAGATCTCTCTTGTGCACAACAGCTCCTCTGGTCGCATCAGCCACACGTGAGCACCGTGTCGGGTTTGTGAGTTGTGGGACTGAGGATCTGGAGAAATAACTAACCTTTCAGAAACAGCTAGACATAGATCCCTTTGAGGGCAAGTAAAAATAAAATCATTTAGAGATTCTCAGTCTGAATTATCATCCATATGCCTCACTCCCCTAAACCAGAGCAGTTAAAAGCAAGGAGATACTGCTTTTTTAGATTACTCCTGCTTCACAACCCCCATCTCCAAATCCCAGTCTGTTTTCCAAATACGCCTTGCATAAACTCACATGAGAAATTTTTGCTGGTAAAGTCAGAATTGAGGTCAAAACTGGACTAAAAGAAAGCTCATTACAACTTTAACATCCGTAATCCACCCCGAGGAGAGAGATGAATGCAGCGAGCAGGCTATGGATGCATTGTTTCCATTGTACTCTTGATTAACTTATA
Organism: Todiramphus chloris collaris; assembly: GCA_025345505.1. Classification (NCBI taxonomy): domain Eukaryota; kingdom Metazoa; phylum Chordata; class Aves; order Coraciiformes; family Alcedinidae; genus Todiramphus; species Todiramphus chloris. The sequence goes on from JANVCC010000021.1 coordinate 3,633,394, forward strand.
ATTCACAAGTGAGGAAGTGTGAAGGAAACTACTGACTGATGGAAGGTCACCAATTCCAAGAGGAAATAAATGATATATAGACATCCCGTTCATCACTTTATTTGTGTAACAGCACTTTAGATTCTGTCTCTCTAGGGTAAAGCCCATTTAAAATCTTTTAATATTTTTGCAAAGACAAGGCAGGAAAGCTTGCGTAATCTCACTAACAAAAGAATCTTATATAAAATCCACATCATCCCAGGGCAGCCAGTGACTTTTTCCTTGAAGAGGGTGCTAATACCCCAAATTCTTCATGATTGTCCTTGGATAAAGGCCAGTAATTATCATGATTCTTTCAAACCCACATGAAGATCTGCCATCACCCTTATTATTGCCAGTATAATAACAATCCTAAGCTTTGCTGTAAGGTTCACCTTCGCATCAATAGGAGTGGCTGCCTCTCAGAAAATCCTGATTACAGCCGTGGCTCTAATTAGGATCAGGTTCCCACATTCTGGTATCAAGGAATAGAAAAATGTGTCCATGATCCCCTTTCCTCCATCCACCCTCAGGTTTTACAGGAATAAATTTATTAATGAACAGAAGATATAGAGTGAAGATACTGCATCGATTGCTCCCTTCCTTCGTGGAAAAGCAGAGACCCCTGAAATATGCATCAAGCTGCTCAGCCAGTATCTCACTTTATCACAGTGAAATGGAAGCAGTGTTAACAGTAGCTTGTCTAAGCCTGGAAGAAGTAGCAAGAAAGCAACAAACTCCACTTGTAAAGACTATAGAGAGCTTCACTGAAATATTTTTTCTCAAATAAGAATCAAAACCAGAAAATCATCAGTAATATAGACATCATGGGCAGGCAGAGGAAAGTCCCGTGCATTTATCCCTGCATTTACTTCTCCTGTTAAGTAAAACCATGGCCATAGGGCAGCCAAACATGAAGGAGATGCTCTCACACTTTAATTTTTCCTGTGGTTAGTTGCAGAAATAATAAACACTCTGTTGCACAGAGTCAAGCTGATGCATGCGATGGGCTGCGTTTTTGGTGGCTGATACGGTCGCTATGGAGCAGGTCAGTGAACATTCTTGTTTTCAGTTGCTTGGGACAAATGCAAACTAAGCGTAGCATGAAAAAATGTCATGACATAACATGGCATCCAAAAGATGATGTATGTCCCTGCCGTGATATTTTTATTACGCCTCGGAGAAAACCCATTTTAGTGCACAGCAAAAAGGAGCAAACGTCTTAGAGCAAAAAAAAGACAGGCTGTAACCCGTGTGGACTAGCATTTTCTGTCCTGCAAACTGGCAGATAGGCAAAAATGCACGAGATGGGACATCAGCCACGTCATTCTGAGTGGTTTTTTTGGTTGTTGGTTTATTTTTTTTTTTTCCAGTGGTAAATTTGAGTTGAATCAAGTCGTAATGCTGGATTTTGTAACAATGCCTGTTTGGGAGGACTGAATGGCTAGATAAAGAAACAAGGGAATGCTGTGGCACGTCTACAGAATCTCGAGGTCTGGAGGAATCAAAACACAGCAGTAAAATAAATCCTTAAGCTCTTCAGTGTTTCTTTGTTCAGACTACTATGCAAGAAATATGACACACAATATGACCAAAAAAAAAAAGCAAAGCTCTGACTGTGTCACAGCCATAGAGTGTAGTGTGGGTAGAGCTGTGCAGGGAGGGCAAACTCCTCATCCAAACCGTGACTCCACATTAGCAGGAAACCTCTTTGTAAAAGGGCAACGGGTGCTGTGCTTGGACGTTCAAGCTCCACTTCAGTGACACAGCATATAGTGCTAGGTCACAATTCCAGGTCAGATCTACAGAGCTTTAGCTCCTCTCATTTCAAAGGACTTGCTGTCATTCCTCACCAAAGTGAGTGAGAACAGAGACTGGCCTCATTTCTCCATCCCAGCTGATGTGCTGGAGGATGGTGGTAGGCAAATGGTATTGCCCCAGTAGCACACCTGGGTGGGGAGATGCCATGGAAGGAGGCAGCTCCCACCAGGGATATGAGCGGTCGGCAGGGCAGGTTGAATAGCTTCATGCACTTCAGAGGGGGACAGGATTCAGACCAAGCCCAAGATAATTGGTTTGATAGTTTAAGAATAAGGAAACAGCAGATGCCTTTGAATGCGTGATAAGAGCAACAGGTCAGAGACTTGGCTTGTGATGATGAGTTTTCGAGAGAGAAGAAGCAGCAGGCTGTCTTCTGAAACTTGGCACAAAGCTTCAGTCTTTTTTTGAACATCTCTTTGGGATGACAACCTATGATCCTTTTATTTTTGGGTTTGTTGTGGGATTTTTTTTTAATATATTTTTTTCCCTTCCTATGGTTCCCACATGAGAGGGAGTGCTTCAGTCTGCAATTTAGTTCCTCAGGAGTACACTAGAGAACGAAAAGTGCCTGCATCTGAGAAAAAGATAATACAGGGGAAAGGGTCAGAGAGCCTCTGTTTCCCAGGGAGCCTGGGTACGTTAAGAATCGTACCTCACCATTGACTCCAAGACAGATTGCAATCCGGGACATAATCGGTGTAATTCCTGGCAGCACCTGCATTTTCTTTCAAGGTTTCTTCTCCAAGCTTTGCCCAGCCTGTTATTGCTTAGCTGTACGATTGAGAGTCATCCTAGCAGCCAGGGAATTGGAATGCAACACAAAATAGCTGAAAGCCAGCTATGAATTTAGGAGCTACGCTAGCCGTTTGGAGATTTATTATCTTCTTTTTTTTTTCCCTGGGTAATGGGCAAGTTAGAACCTTTCTATATTTCAAAAAGAGAGCAGGAGAAAATATCCCTGAGGACAGGCTGCGTAAGTTCTGATCCTGCATCTGAAGTCCAGTACCAGTGTGTTTTCTCATGAAAAAAAAGTGATTCATTCAGGTAAAAAGGAGTGAGGTTGACTTTGAAAATTAAAATCGATGCTTTATTTCAATACACGTACAATTACCAGCTGTCAAATGGCATGCAATGCACTTGTACTGAAGAAAAAAACCAACAACACGAAAGACCAGAAAAGAGGCTTTGATAACTGTTGGGTTACTCATAATGATTTTCTTGTGTGTTTTTGAAGGCAAGGCTGCAGAGTTAAGCACTGCAGATGAGAGGGCATTATGCAGACGGCGTGAAAGGACCGTCGGTGTTTTCCAGAACACATATCACTGCTCCCTGTAACACTCTGTTGTCACAAGTATGTGGTGATTAGCTATTTATCAGCGTGAAAGCACATCATAAAACATTCCACATATCATTGAGTTTCTAATAAACTGTGTCACTGTGAAGATTAATACATTAAGTCAGTCCAGATAACTTCATGAAATACCCTCCTCTGCCAAGATTTCTGTTGGGTTTGGCAAACAGAGGATGAAACACTGATGAAATGGGAACGTCTACTTTTAGTTGACTGGTCTGTGAAATAAAGACACTTATTTTTTCACTTGGGGGTAACACTGGTTTGAGGTGGTAATAAGAAAGCCCCCAGAAGCACTGTCAGCACCTGAAATATCTCAACTGCCTGCTCTGCTACTACAGTCACAGAATCACAGAATCATTTAGGTTGGAAAAGACCCTTGGGATCATCGTGTCTGACCATCAGCCCTACTCTACAAGTTCACCCCTAGACCATGTCCCCCAACACCACATCTAAGCGATGCTTAAACACATCCAGGGATGGGGACTCAGCCCCCTCCCTGGGCAGCCCATTCCAAGATCTCACCACTCTTCCCATGAAGAATTTTTTCCTAGTGTCCAGTCTAAACCTGCCTTGTTTCAGCTTGAGGCCATTCCCTCTGGTTCTGTCCCTGATCACCTGAGAGCAGAGCCCAGCACCAGCCTCTCTCCAATGTCCTGTCAGGGAGCTGGAGAGAGTGATGAGGGCTCCCCTCAGCCTCCTCTTCCTCAAACTAAACAGACCCAGCTCCTTCAAACGCTCCTCAGAGGATCTCTTCTCCAGCCCCTTGCCCAGCTTCGTTGCCTCCTCTGCCCCCGCTCCAGCCCCTCGAGATCTCTCTGGGACTGAGGCGCCCAAACTGGACACAGTGCTTGAGGTGAGGCCTCCCCAGTGCTGAGTAAGTCCTCCTTGGGATGTGACTTTGCCATATTGGACATCTGCAGATGTTTTGGCCATATGAAGACACACTAAAGACGAGAACTGCATATCAAGGTCAATATTTTCAATTTTGGATGTCAAGAGGTCAGCGTTTAAATCCATATTTCCCCTTCTAACTAACTACCCTTCCAAGAATCCACACATCCTTCAATTGCAGTGTGTTATCACTATCTGTGTTTTCACTTACCCTTCCCCAGAGCTCCACTGTGTCTAAGGATACACTGGAAATCATACTTTATCTAAAAAATAACCAGTGTAATTACTGTTTCTGAAAAAAAAAAAGCCAACAAACCAACCCAGCCAACAGCAAAGAGGCAAATCAGCCCTAACATTGCAACAGGGGAATCGTTTCAAATTAAAGAACACCTCTGAAAATCCATCCAACATGTTCAGGTGGCCAGATATACATCCATTGCTAGCTTAAAAACCCCATGTTTGAAAATGTTGCTCTCAGACCACTCAGAAATACCCAATTTGAAATGAGATTAATGGTGAGTACAAGGGAAATACAACCTTCCCAGGTTAGAGCGTGACTGATGACACCCACCCCCAGTGCAGGGGGGAAGACGGGAGTTCATTTAAACTGATTTATTAATGTTTTTCCCAGAGTCAGGAAAATACTTGATAATTAATGTCACAGAAATATGAGTTCTGCTGAAATCCTCCATAAATTAAAAGCGTTTAATTTAATAGTAATTTAGAGGATTGTGCAAAGTGCCAGAGCAAGACAACTGCATTTGCAGAGGAAGCAAGATTGAGAGAACTGTCTCCTGGACTGATGCAAGTAATGCATCTTCATAGCCACGCGGGTCAGAATTCAGGAGCAGTATTGCAGCAGTGAAAAGAGAGAGAGAAAATACATCAGGAAAAACATTCTCTCGCATTTCACTCCTCGCTCTTTAGCTGACTAAAAATTTCCTGAGTGCTTCGAAGTATAGTTTAAGATGCCTCATTATTTCTCAGGATAATGTCAGTTGTAAAATAGCCAGGGACGAGCCAGTGGCCCAGCTGAAACAGCTCCAATTGTGCTGCAGTTCGTTCCAGTAAAATATTTCTGAGTGATAAGGAGATAAGAGCAAATCTAAGGAATCACAGCCTTTTCATGGCTTTCTGCTCCAGCTTCCCTTAACCAACATCAGCTTAAACTCTTTTGGGGGTTTGGCCAGCATGGGCATCAGGCTTGGATGGTGTGGCAGTGCTCAGGGGTTCCCAGATAGCCAGCTCCAACACGTAAGACATTATTTAAGGCAGTGCAGAGCCTCACAACAAAGGGGAGCAGGGATGCCTACAAGAAAGCTGGGGAGGGACTTGTTAGGCTGTGGGGCAGTGACAGGACCAGAGGGAATGGATTCAAACTTGAGATAGGTCGATTCAGGTTGGACATTAGGAAGGATTTCTTCCCCAGGAGGGTGGTGAGACACTGGCACAGGTTGCCCAGAGAGGTGGTGGAAGCCCCATCCTTGGAAGTGTTCAAGCCCAGGCTGGCTGGGGCTGTGAGCAACCTGCTCTAGTGGGAGGTGTCCCTGCCCATGGCAGGGGGGTTGGAACTGGATGAGCTTTAAGGTCCCTTCCAACCCTGACCATTCTATGATTCTGTGATTCTATGATGTGTGCTTGAGCTTGAGAAAGGCAGCAGGGTGCCATGGCCCCAGGGGGTGGTTTCTCTCGAGGGGAGAAGGTGCTGGCTCAGGGTGCCATGGGCAGGGGGTGGAAAGTAAGGCAGGGAGAGGCTGTTTCTGCCTGAGGGGCACAAAGCCTGTAACTAAGTTCCCAAAATGCACTTTGTAGCCCTTTCAGCTTCCAGGAGCTGGACCAAGGTAGCTGTTTTTGTAGAAAACAGGTGAATTAGACATTAAGGGAGCAACATCGAAAAGGGTGGGTGACTTAGGCAGACCCCAATGTGCACTGCAAAACTGCTTATAAAATTTCTGTGCAGTTTTCCCAGAAATTTGGGGAATATGGAGCATTCAGCTTAGCAAAGGTAGATTTTTATATTTTTTTCCCTGCCCCATGCCCTTGAGGGTGAGGTGGATAGAAGGAGCAAGGTGAGAATGATCAAAGGAGAGAACTAAAGGGCTGGGACTGAGATCTGGATGAGGAACTCCCTCTTTTTCTCATGCCCATTTGGCAAAACACCGCTCTGCTTTGGGGGATTTGAGAGGCTCCCTGATGCAGGTTTTTAGGAGGACTGGAACATGTTCAATCATGGTCAGAGAGGATAAAGTGTACTTAATTCTCTGCACTTTAGGTGGTTTACATTGGCACAGGCTGAAAGGTTTAGAGTTCTGAAGTTTACACATTCACAAAGTCTTAGTGCTCAGACTTAACATCGTGTACTTTTTTTCACTTGAAGCAGGAAACAATAGGAACCAGCAGAAAAGTTTTTCTCAGGAGCTTGCCTTTTGAAGTATCTAAAGGCAGGAAGATGAGGAGGGAAAAAGTCACCCTCAGGGAACCAAATATTTTTCTGTTTAAAAGCAAAAATCCACAGACCCAAATATCCCCAAAATAGTGAGGCAGGAGGCTGAAGTCTGAGTTGTTTAAAGTGAAGTGCTGTGCCATCAAATTTTATACTACCTTTGGCACAGTTTCTATAAATTAATGTCTTCTCTGCAGACACCAAAGTTAGGATGGTTTCTATAGCCACCCTTGAGACTGCTTTAAACCACCTGGACGAGGAGCAATAATAGCATCTCTGTGACCAAACAGCCCGATCCATCCTGTGACAACAGTCCCCAAAACTGCCTCTTTTTGTTTGGAGTTCAGCAACAGGACATGGGACTTCCACTTTTCTCCTCATCTCAACCCCTAGTCCTGCACTTTACCTCTCTCAGCTGCTTCATGTGAGGCTATGATCCAGAGGACCCAGCCCGAGCCCAACCTCAGCTCCTTGCCAACTGCTTCTCTTTCTTTCCTCCTCTTTCTTTTTTTTACCCCCTAAATTGAGCCACCCTAAACAACCTTTTTTTTTTTTTTTTTGTGGTGACACTGGGTAAATACAGAATCACAGAATCATGAAGGTTGGAAAAAGCCTTCAAGATCATCAAGTCTGACCATCTAAACATTATCATGACCACTAAACCATGTCCTGAAGTGCCACATCTAGATGTTTTTTGAACCCCTGCAGGGATGGTGATTCCATCGCCTCCTTGGGCAGCCTGTTCCAAGGCCTCACCACTCTCAGTAAAGAACTTTTTCCTAATATCCAACCTAAACCTCCCCTGGTGCAACTTAATCCCATTCCTCTTGTCCTATCACTAGTTACCTGGGAGAAGAGACCAACACCCATCTCACTCCAACCTCCCTTCAGGGAGCTGTAGACAGGAGGTCTCCTCTCAACCTCCTCTTCTCCAGACTAAACAACCCCAGGTCCCTCAGCTGCTCTCCATAAGACATGTTCTCCAGACCCCTCACCAGCTTCGTTGCCCTTCTCTGAACTTGCTGCAGCACCTCAGTGTCTTTTTTCTCCTGCGGTGCCCAAAACTGACCCCAGTGCCCAAGGTGCAACGTCCCCAGTGCCAAGTCCAGGGGTACTGGTGAATATGAGTAGCAGACCTAGAGTGAGCTACATTAATGCTTCACTGTTTGGTGAAAGCCAGATCAAATACATCTACAAGAGCTGCAGTCACAGTACTGGCTACAGAAGAGATGGTCTGTAAAGCACCTTACTTACTGCAGAATAATTAACCCTAATTTATTTTATTTTTCAGATTATCTGCAAAATTCATGGTGCACAGAGGGTTCAGGGACAATTTTTCCATACACGATGCTCCAGTAATGGCCATGGCACTCTGTTTGAAATGAAATGTGATTCAGCATGAGTAGAGATCGAAAATTATGACAGGATTGGGGTTTTTTTTTCTCCCCCCTCTTAGTTTTTACCCTGGTAATTATGAAAGATGGGTAACAGTGTGCAACAGCTCAGGCCTTTTGGGACATAGGCATCTACGTAGTGTGTCTGAATATTTGACACAGATGGCAAATAAAACAGCAAGTCAGCTTGACATCCTGACAGCAAGTTCTCTTGCAAGTGGAAAGGGAAAATGCACATTCAGAACAGAAAGCAGCACCCATCATAGCCAAAAGATGTCTTTCCTACCAATATGATTTGGCATGCAGAGGGATATGTTATTTTGCAGTTCGAAATGGTGCAGTACATAAGTGTGAGATGAATCAGCACATCAGTATTTCACTGTGGCTTTCAAAGTGTCTCCACTCTTTCTTTGCAAAGTTAATGTCTGGCAGAGGCATAATTTGCTATTTCACTCTGGGGCTTTTAATGACTTCTCCGCTCCTGAAACGCCTCAGCTGAATGAATATGCTAAAATTTAAGTGCACTTTACACTCTGTGGAGTCTATGTTGCATTTAGCCCATGTTCAAGAGGACATTAGCCTGAGACTTTTTGAAATCTTCGCTTCATTTTGGTCAATGGGGAGAGTTTAATGTACAATACGAAGTAGGAAGATGCTGGTGTATGAATAAAAAATACAAACAAAAGCAGTTCTCGTTGTCTCTCGTTCTCCCATTTCATTAGTTTAAAGCTGTTTTTATGCTAACTAGCCCCAGGGTCACTGGAATGCACTATAGATAAAATGAATTGAGTTTTTTGAGTTATTTCCTTGTGTGGGATCCCTAGGAGGATATCTGCATTCTGGAGCCAGATCAGTTTTAATTGATCCTAAATAATCAGATTTGGGGACGACTGTAAATTGAAATTAGTTATTTCAGGCTCTGCATTTAAACTGAATGTACAGCTGAAGCTATAAAATTTATTATCTTAAGCGTTCCTCAGGATTCCCCCTTTTGGAGCCACATCTAAAGGGATGCCTGGGACAAAGGCTGTTCCTAGAGCACCAAGGGAGAGGAGAGCAAGGCTGGCTGCCTTGCAGGCTCCCTCTGAAGCATCACCATGCCACGCAAGACAGTGGCGATGCACCACAAAAAAAAAGAGCATCTGTCAATTGTGGTTCAGGAGGCAAAAATCTCCCCAGAAAACTCAGACAAAATCTCTTGTGAATGTTGAAGCCGATAGCAGGAAAAAAAGGACACAAGGAGTTGTAATTAGAGAATTTCCCACGTGGGAAGGTAGTATCGCTGGACTTCCACGGGAGAATGATTATACAGAGATTTTTCCTGGTTTTCCACAGGCTTTGGGGTTGTTTTCTCTTTTTCATGTCTTATTTTTCTGTCGTGCTGACCCGTAAGAGTTATTGTTACTTGAAATAAATAAACAAATAAATAAGAGCAGGAAATGCAATACACCCAGCACAGTAGAGGTTTGAATTTTTCATCTCTTAACATTTTGTTTTTCAAATCACTGTATTCCCAACAGCACAGCAAAAATCATTTGCTTTAATGCAATTGCTAATAATGATGATATCAACACAAACCTCTGTTTGTTCATATGTTGAGCTCATTGAATAAAGAAGCTTATCATTTATCTGTGTAGAAGCTTTTAATTAGTTTTCTGAATTTACTCCAGAGATTGATGGGCAGATAATGTTCAATATATGCTTTATTGGTTTAAATTCTTTATTGAGATATCTGAATTGGTATGCTCTTCCCTCTTTGATCTTTTACTCTCTGTGTTGGTAATTGTAAAATATTTGTCTGCAGACTCATAAGAGTTCCACTAGTCCATTGCATCTGGTTGGCAGTGGGTGGTTTGTAATGTAGGACACAGCAGCAAATTCTTCTTTATTAGAGAATATAAACTGTATTCAGAAAAGGTCGTTTATTCTGGTGTCACTTGCTGTCACTTTTCAAGATTTCCAGTAGGTGGTTAGGGAGGTGCCTTTTCCTACTCACAAACCAGATGAATAGCTTCTGAACTTAGGCATTTCTTTTTTATTGAGATTTCTTTTGACCTTTTCCCCCAGCTGCCACCTTTTCCCCTGGCCCTGACCATCACTGTTGACCACCTTGGCGTGGCTCCTGTGAGCCCTCGGTCTCCTGCTCACCCATGGGACCATTCTGGTTATGGCAGAGCAATGACCTGATCTCCTTCCCTGTTTCATGCAGTGGGTCACATCTTCTGCCTACTCGCACGGTGTGCGCTGCCTTGTTGAAGTCCACGTGGCGTGGGTGAAGCTCAGTCTTTGGGCTGAAAAAGGAAAGGAAGAGGGCTTTAAACCTCTACTTCTGAGGGAGCAGAGGTGTCACAGGCTTCCCTGATGGCAGCCAGTATCCACAGTATGCCATCCTGGTGCAGGGTCAGTGTCTTCTTGTCATCAGGAAGCGAAATCGAGTCCAAGCTGCTGCATCCATCTTTTTTCTTCTTCATTTCTTGTGTCTTGGGAGAAGGTGCACCTTCCAAGTGTAGATAAAAGGGAATGGAAATACTACACAAACAGTGCATCATATTTACTAAAAATAGTGCCCCGTGTAAGTATAAAGTTCAACATTATGGTTTGGTTGGCCCAGTAGGAGAAGGATTAAAAATGCTCATTAATGGGATTTAAAAGCAGGAGTTCAGTTATATTAGCTACAAAAATATAATTATCATAATTAAGATTGCAAAGCACTAATGAAGCTCTTTAATAATTATCCTTTTTCCTTAGAGATTCGTTTCCTAAAACCTGATTTGAATTTTACATCACGCCGGAGGAACCCGATCATTGTCAGAATGGGAACCACTGGTAGCACGAAGAGGCTGAGAAGAGCAGCACCTCACCCATCACTGGGGACGTGTTGGCAGCACGGGCATAAATGGGCATAAATGTTTGAGATGGTGCAAAATAGAGGTGCAACACTGCTCTGAGGCCGTGTCTGAGCTCTCAGCAGGTTTATGGACTCAGACACAAAGCTGGAGGACCGCAACCGGAGAGCGTTGGTCCACCAAGTGCCGTGCAACCAGGCAGGTTGTGTGTCTCTGGCCTCTCTGTGTCTTTAGGCTTAGCGATGCCCAGACAAACCCTGGGCTGCCTACACCCTCTTGCCTTGGTCTTGTCTGAAATCACCTTAGAACTCCGTAGGTTCACCTGCAAGGGAGACAGCAAGACATACAGAGCAATAGTCTGCATGGTCACAGGCTTGCAGGGTCCCTCGGGAGAAGAGAGAGACAGCAAGTTCTCAAAATTAAACGGCAACAACTTGTCCATTTAGAAATATCTCCCCAAAACAGCTTTTCATGATTCATCTCCCCAGATGATTAAATATTTAGTTCTGCTGACAGGAATGTGATAGTTACTATAGAGCAGAAAATGTAGTGCAGTGTGTGAGTTATAAGCAGATATGTTATCAAGCTGTTAACACAGAAGTGATGGGATTATTGGTGGTGATATCTGTATTTATTTCTTTATACTGTAGAGGGATTTTTTTCCCCTGTACAGCAGCAGATTTAGGTCACAGCCTTGCCAATTGCACAGGGCAAGGAGATTGTTTCTTCTTGCAGGCTCTCTGCAGTTGTTTCCCCCTTTTCATCCCACCTTTGTCTACCATCAATGGCAGAGCGGCTGAGTCCCCATGGGCATCACCATGCTGCCCAGGAGGATGAGGAAGGCCAAGGAGAGCACTCACTGCCTGGCTCAACTCCCAGTTCACTTCTTGGAGATGGGCCTGCTGGTTCTTCCTGGTTGCAGAATCAAGCAAGGTCCCACCAGTGTGGAGAGAAAGCAAGGACACTGAGAGAGGACTGTCCTTCACCCCAGGTCCTGCGCAGTGAAGACAGAGCTGCCACGTCAGGTTAGCTGCCTAAAACTAGAAGGATGTTTGGCTTCATATTTAGTTTCTTCTTCCCTGCTGAATTCTCCAGAGAAACGTGTGGCCTCTTTACCTCAGCATCTTATGTATGGAGAAGACACCATCACAACTGGTGTACATTGTGACAATTAATTAGACAGCACTGTCCAAAATTCAGAATTCCTTTCTGAAGTTTATTCTGTTGGCCAAATTACTCTTTTTTACTCAGTTACTCAAATTATTCTTTTAAAAGAAGAGTAGTTTTGTTCTCTGTGAGCCACACAGAAACGGTTAACCAAACAAACCAACAACTGAGGGGAATGAGACCAACCTATGTCAACTCTTGGACATCGTTGGACATCATTGGACATCACTGGAGGGGTTCTTGGACAACTCTTGGACATCTTGATAGGGTTACGCTCACATACCCTGCCAGTTTGCCTGTATTGGCTGAGTATTTGACCATCGGAAGATCATCGGTCAGATGTTGTATTATTCTACTTAGTTAAACACTTGCAGAAGCAAATAAATTTTAACAGACTCGTGCAACTGGGAATAGTTAAAAGGAGACCATTTTCAAGGGGAGATCTAACAATAAGAAAATAACCTTTGCAGCTTTACCTCCACTTTTAGGCCTGGGTTTGGCAAAGATGCACATACGTGAGGGACTTCTTACAGCAGGAGGGAGTTAAGCACAGGTTAAAATCTTTGTATGTTCAGGACTTCTGCTGCTATGAGGATTAAAGTTTTATAAATACCTAAAACAGCTTAAGAACACGAGAAGCAAACAGGGAAGAATAACAGTGTTTTTCAGTCAAGGGCCATTCTCATGAGAGGCAGTTTTCTTCTTTTTTTTTGCTAATTTTTTTGTAAAGTTGGTTGTTTTGTTGGTTTTTTTTTTAACTTAACATCTAAGGGTGACATGACAGGCACATGCCACAGACATACCATTGAAGATGTTTATCTCTCATTCTTTTCTCCCAAGCAGCAGGTATACAAAGCAGGAGGGATGTCAGTGCAGGGGAGACAGTGCACAAGCTATTTGTAGCACAGAAGAGCAAAGGCATAATAGGTTTCAGGAACATATATAATATAGGAACGAATTCAAGGGGGCTGACGTGCTCAGGATGTTCCTGGTGGTAGCCAGCTCTGTAGATCCCGAATCACAGGACAGTTCAGGTTGGAAGGGACCTCAGGAGGTTTCCAGTCCAACCTTCTGCTTAAAGCAGGGTCAGCTCTGAGGTCAGACCAGGCTGCTCAGGGCTTTGCCCAGTCAGGTCTTGAGAGCCTCCAAGGGTGGGGATGGCACAGCCTCTCCGAGCAGCCTGCTCTACCACATCTCTGTCCTCATGAAGAAAAGTTTCTTCTCTCTTCTTTCAACTTAAGCTCATTATTTCTTACTCTTGCACCCTGCACCACCATGACAATTCCAGCTCCGAGTCCTCATTGACCCTTTGTAGGCAACGGGGGACTCTTAGGTGTCCCCAAAGCCATCTCTTATCCAGATAGAACTTGTCCAGCACAGCTACCCCAATCCTCTCATCATGAGGGAACTCTGCTGAGCTCCCTCCAGGTGCAAGGGGCCTCAAAACTGGACACACTACCCTACATCTGGTCTAACAAGTGCTGAGACAAGGGGCATAATCCCTTCCCTTGCTCAGGCTGTGCTCCTGCCCATGAAGCTCAGGGTGTTGTTGAACACCCTTGTCACCAAGGCACACAACGAGCTCATTCACAGCATGGTGCTTGTTGCCTGCCAGGACTCCCAGGGCCTTTCCTGCAGAGCTGCTCCCTGGTCAGTTGATCTCCAGCCTGTATCACAGCCCAAGGCTCTTCAGTCCCATGTGCAGGACCTGGCAGATGCCCCACTGGATTTCATGAGGTTCCTGTTAGCAGTTTCCTCCAGCCTCTCTGTCTCCCCCATGATGCCAGCCCTGCCTTTGAGCATGAAGCCAACATGAATGGCATCCACTACTCTCTCCCCAGCCAGAGATCACATCATTTCATCATATCAAGGGGCCAGGTTACTCTTGGTAAATCCATGCTGAATGTTTCTGATCACCTTCTCCGTCATGTGCCCAGAGATGTACTTCAAGAGGACTTACTCCATAATTTCCCAGGCACTGAAGTGAGGTTTACTGGCACACTTTTGACTTTTTTTGAAGGAAATGTTTGCCTTTCTCTGGCCATGAGAGACAAAAAAGGCATCAGTACCTTCAGCCTCACCTGCATTTGCTTTCACTAATTCCTCTCCACACCAACCCCCAATACAGCAGCAGTCCCACGCTTCCCTCGTCCAGCCTTGTACGAATGATTCAGCAGCAGAAGCTCTTCTTGTTTCCCTTGACATTCCTTGCAAGTGTCAACTTTAGCTGGGCTTTGGCTTTCCTCTCACCATCCCTCCACGCACAATAAAATCAAAACAGAAAGAGAACACCTCCACCAGATGATTTACCATCCCTTGATGCTTGCCTCACGCATAAGCTTTGACAAGGGTTTGGCTGGGCACATTCTAGTAATAACCAAGCCTTGAGCTGCCCCGTGCCTCAGTTTCCTTCTTGAAATGCAGCCATCAACTCCAGTGGACTGGCCAGGCTTTGCAAAACCCCTGCTTCTCCAAGCGGCAGGCGTCGTCACGCAGGGACACGGGGGGGGGTCTGAGCCACCTCGTGTGCCCCGTGCCAAGTCCAGATGCTTCGTGCCATGGCCTGCTCCGAAGGCCAGAGGGCTGGCAGCAGACCATTGCCGTGGCATCCTCCGTTCATCCCACGCCGCCGTGTTACCAAACTGACCTACTTTCCCTGGCCGCCCACGGAAGGCTAATCCTGTTTAGCATTGCTGGAAGGGGACGGGCACGCGGAGAAGTGCTCCGAGTTATACAGATGGCAGTCTTTGCTGATGAATGTTAGTTTAATTTGTTTGCCTTTCTCTTTCCAGCCGTGTGAGGGGAGAGCGGAGCAGTGGTTGAACCCAGGGATTCACTTTGCCTGGTCGCTGAAGTCTGCGTGGCTTTAGTCATTAGGCAATAATAACAATAATAATAATAATAATAATAAGCAAGATAGTGAGCGTGTTTTTACTGATCTTCATCAGAGGTTCCAAGCGCTGCACAAACTTTACGTGTTGCTCAGAAGCTGGAGATAAAGGCCTCTCACTTTCCCTGGCTGCACTCCAGCACGGCACTGCTGACGTCAGCTGGCTCACTCCTGCCTTAAACTGATGGGAATTACACCACCTCGACAGAGATTTCCCAGGCTGCACTCCCTAAAATCCAGCCAGCACTGGGGCAGAGGGGGGGGGAAGCTGTCTAACAGCACACGGCGATAGGCGCAGGATTCCCGACGTGCACAACAGAATACCTCTTCCCACTAAATGGGAATGCTCTGACAAGTAAAACCAGAATATGCTCCAAGCTTTTACTTCCCTTCGTTATACTCTCATGATACTCAGCTGCATTACCTGTGAGCATCTCCCTGCCATCGCCAGTTCACAAGAGCAGAGCATTGCTTCATGCCAAATTCCATCATTTTCATTGCCTGCATTCGGATCATTTTTCAGTGTCTGCTTTGCAATAAGCCCGTTACCATCTAAAGATTCATTGTACATATACGTGTGGAAGATGGAGAAGCCCATGAGGTTCATGAAGTCCAATGTTTTCTCAGAAAGTTTTCATCTTCTTCTCCTTTTATGAAAACCTCCAAACAGCCTTTCCTCTGCCATAAACAAAATGCAGTAAACTACTGCATGCAGGAGGACAAACCTGCACGCCGTCAGGCAAAACCAGGCATCATTCTAAAGCTGGACACTTCCCATGCTACTGCATCTTTCCTTTCCTCAGAAAAAAAGGAATTCCCACAACAATTGCAGCATTACATGACCCAGTAACTGCAGCCTGCCAGTCTCCCACTGAAAAGTCACCGTCCCTTCTCAAACAACAACGTTTCTCATCAGGAAAGTGAGGGTTTTTTTTTTACTATCTGAAGTCTTCTTAAGGCTACTCTGTTTGCATTTTTGATAAATCAGTTTTGACTGCTACGTGTGGGATTATGCTGTATTTAGGCATGGACTCCAGCACGTCCTTGTAACAGTTTGTAGGTTTACATCTGAAAAATCAGGATGGAGGGGCACAGTTCGGTTTGATGCGCCTGTAATTCTGTTGATTTATTCTGATTTGTTTCTATACATATCCCTCCTGTGCATGTTTGTGGCACAGCTCTCGTGGTGAGATAGCCAAGTGCTTCATCCGTGTCAGAAAAATATGGAACAAGATGTTTAAAATGGTCAGATGGTCACTTCTTGCTTGTTACTATGTGACCTTTCCTGCTGCTTCCCATCTACTGGTCTTTCTCTGCTCCCCCTTCCCCCCCCCTGCCCCAAGCAAGGCTTGGAAGGGAAATGTTTTACTTGTTGGTGTGGTTTACTTCGTTTCAGAGCTTGTTAGTGTGGTTTACTTCATTTCAGAGCTCTGAAGAAGGGGCTACAGCTGCTGGCACCAAGCTAGAGGGGTGCTGCCCGATGTGGGCACGTGCCCATGTAACCCATGCTATGGAGCACCTGTGGGACGATGCCATTGTCCAACCACAGCACCCGCCAGATCTCGCCCATCATTACCAGGCAGGGGACCTGGCAGGGCTGCCAGTGAAGTGACCCAGCCACACTCCCTGTCCCCTGTACTGGTGGGTGGCCAGAAACTGTCCCACCCTGGCTCTTTCTCTGAGCCTGGGCTCCCCTTCGGTGCCTTCGTCCTATGTCTTGGATCCTTCTGGGAGGTGCTGTGTATCTGGCCTTTAACTCCTAAGCCACTGCTCATACTCCCATGCCTCCTCTGTGATGCCAAGCTCTTTGCCAACAGCCCAGTCCCTCACCAGTAGGGAACTGGAGGTACCTCCCTGCTGGGGCAGTGCTCAGCTTCTTGCAGAAGTGACACTCAGCAGAGATGGGCACTGGAGGCTGAGGTATGAGTCTGGAAAGCACAGGAGCATAGAATCATAGAATGGTCAGGGTTGGAAGGGACCTTAAAGCTCATCCAGTCCCAACCCCCCTGCCATGGGCAGGTTGCTCAGAGCCCCATCCAGCCTGGGCTTAAACACTTCCAAGGATGGGGCTTCCACCACCTCTCTGGGCAACCTGTGCCAGTGTCTCACCACCCTCATGGGAAAGAAATTCTTCCTACTGTCCAACCTGAATCAACCTATCTCAAGTTTTAATCCATTCCCTCTGGTGCTGTCACTGCCCAACAGCCTAACAAGTCCCTCCCCAGCTTTCTTGTCAGCACGTCTACCCTCTACCCTGTTGCTGTTTTTCTTCACCCTTCACAAAGACAACAGTTGTTGGGGAGGGTCTGCCCAGAGGCCAGGAGGTAGTTCAAGATGTTTCTTCCCAGTGTCCCCATTTTCCATACAACCCTTGCCCATCCTCTGTGAGAGGGTTGATCCCCAAGTGCAATTTCATCGTCTTTACTTAGGATGGTGGTATTGTACCAGCATCCTAAGTACAGTATTGTACCACCACTTAGGATGGTGGTATTGTACCAGCATCCTAAGTGGTCCGAGGGTGAGGCCCAAGGGAGGGCTGGGGTGTATCTGCAGCGGGTAGGAAGGAACACCATGGTATGGTGGGCAGCACCCCTCTCCCCAGGGCTGAGCATGCCCTAGACAGGACAAGTGGCTGAATACCCCAAGCATGCCTGTGGGGTGGTGGAGGCAGACATCCCACCCTGACAGAGAGGGAAAGGGAGGAAAAAACCCCAGTCTTTCCCCCCAGCTGCCCAACACGGGGCCAGAGGAGCACAAACACTGTGATTTCTCACCAGGCTTCCCCAGGCACATCCTAAAAGAAACCTACCTCTCTGATTTAATTCCGCTGAGTTAAACGAATATGATTAAAAATTCTTGTTAAATGTCAGGCTGATTTGTAGGAACTGAGATTAGCTGGCCACGTGGCAACTTGGTGGGAAACCAACAGCTGATTACTTACATTTGAATGTCATTTAGCAGCATATCCTTACGAGCAGGAGGGCAGGAAGGAGAGAAACCAACCTCACCCAAACAGAGGAGTCGTAGTTTAATTGGCTAAAAACATGTTTCTATATAAGGTGATCGGTGCCAGATGAATTTTATAGCGCAAGCTCCGTGTCCACTGGGAATAGAATGGATCAAAATAAACATGTGCAACCTTTCTTCCGGAGAGTCCCCGGAGCGAGCCTGAATCGCTTCTTTCCCGAGCAGCTCTTCATTGTCTGAATGAACGTGGGGGAGATGTTTGTGCCGTAATTCTCCATCCGACAGCTAAGCCAGGAGGATGCAGTTAACAGCTTTAGCCAGTCCTTTCTTTCCAAAATGCCACTTTTCCCAGCTCGTGGGTGTGCGTCTCGCTGTGTGTCTGAGTACTGCCCTGGTGGGAGTGTGGAAGCTTTCTCCTCCTGGTTCCAGGTGGTTCCTGTGGTTTTTGAGTGATGGCATCTTCACCCCTTGTTGATAAAGACGCTATTAATGAAGCTGTCACTGTTAAATACTCCATTGGCAGGACTTACATCATGCGGCGTTGTTACCCATAGGTTTCCACATTCTCTTTGTTAGCACAGAAGGCTTGTTCCAGTTTTGAGAAATCCTTGTGCCACGTGGGTTTTTGTGTCACCTCTTCACAGGGGAACCATGGCACCTCTTCACAGGGGAACCATGGCACAGCGCCTTGGCGCTTACTGCCTGCCTCCACCATTGCAACGAGCCAGAATTGCCTCCTAAACCAGGCGCTCAGGGATGAGAGAGTAGCTTTCCAGTTTGCTCCTTCCAGGTTGTCATCATCCAGGAGGATGAGGTAAACCAAGCAGGTTGCACTGAGTGCACACCTAAGCTCCATGCCATGGGTTTCTCCTCTGGGTGTAAGTCAGCATCTGGTGCAGCTCAGGAGAGGGATGGCAGGACCAGTCTGCAGCAGTTGTATGCTCTGCCACTGTTTTCTTGAGCACAGTTTTAATTTCGTAGGGTGCATCTGTACTGGCAAACGTTGTCAGCAATGCCTATGATGCTCTGGGGGTTTTGCTGTGTCAGCAAACAGAAGCAAAATGACAATTAGATATTGTCTAACACTAGCAACAGCACAGCGGGTCCAGAGTTTCATGTCAGTCAGTGAGAAACCTTGTTTGCTGGAAGCTGGCCACGCATTGCTTTACAGATCTAGCCAAATCCTTGGCAGAACACACCAGCTAGACCTGTTGTGCTCCCGTAAGGGTAGAGGCTTCCTGGCAGTGAAATTCCTTGTCGGTTTGTAGGACACAGCTGTAGGAAGGCCCTTTCTGTTAGGTATGCTGTGCCTCTCCAAATCAGCTGGGCTTCAGCAGCACTGGTTCTCACTGCCCCATCAACTCTCATTCTTCCTCGGAGCCACCCAGAGCTCCTGTCCCTATCTTCCTGCTTTCTACTGGGGACCTGCTACAACCAGCAGAGGCCTTGGTGCAGCAGAGGAAGACCTTCAGGGATTCAGAGAAAGCAACTTTTCTGCCAACACGGCCACGTTTTGCACCTAGATTAACAAGGGTGCACCCAACAGAGCATTTGTAACAAAGGCCTAGCAAAGAACGACAGCAAAATCCTAATTGCTAACCCTTGCCGTATTACTGATGCCTTCTTTATTCTTGGATAAAGAAGGTGAACATTTTGGTTGCAATAAGTAAGCAAATAACAACAAAAGTTGTTTTGTCAGTACATTTTAGCCCGCGTTGTTTGGAAAGGCACTTGTTGGGCTAGCAGCCTGATTCTGGGACTGGGCAAGTAACCACCTAATACCTTTGCAAAACACTGGCAAATAAAATTTATCTGGGTCTACAAACTTTCCTAGTCTAAAATATGTATTGTGGTATGGCTGACTTGGCTGCTTTGCAAAGCCAAATAAACATCTGGGGGGAAAAAAAAAATGTCTGAAAGCTACATGGTATCATTTATTATTTTGTCCTGTGTAATAGCATTCAGCAACTTAAATTTGCCAGTTTTGACTAAAAAAAAACACAGTCCCCCAGCCTTCGTATTTCCTATTTCTGCTCCCTCATCAATGAGCAATAAAGCAGTAGCTTTACCCCCCCAATCCAACCAGTGACCTGCATCTTTAATTCCTCATTATGCTTATATCTGATAAAAAATTAGAGGGTTCTTACATGTTCTGAGCTAACTGTTGAATAACGAGCCGGTGGAATATTGCTGTAAGAGAACTAGTAGCAGAAAAAGGGAATCTATCCACTGTTGTTACTATCGAGAAGTTTTCATTCCTGGGGTTTTTTTTTTTATCACAAACTGTTCTCTAAACAGCAAATGCATGTGTGACTCATATGTGGAAAATAGCATGGGTTTAAATAACGCCTAGCAATTAATTTTCCTCCCCCCCCCTCCAATTTTATTCACGTCTTACATGTGAGGACTCAACTGAGAAACCTTGATTTTTGAAAACGAGCTTTATCACTCCTCTGAAAACGATGCTTTGACAACATCCAGGGCTGGCAGCAGCATCTGTGCTCAGAAAATACCTGCGTGGGATGCAGCGGTGAGCGGCTTTGGTGCCTGATGCGAGTGCGAGGGGCTGCAGCAGCTTGGGGCTTCCTCCTTGGGGTGAAGCTGAAGCAGTTCCAGCCCAAGCATCTCTTTCTCCTAAGGCCACGGAGCAAAGGAGGGTGGGCAGTGAGCTGGCGATGTGTTCCTGAGGATCTCAGCCTTTAGCTGAGCTGCTCTTGTGTTTTTCCCTTCTCCTTGCTGGCTGCACAAGGGGACTTGGTTTACCCAATTTTACTCTGTGGTTTTATGAGCATAACTTATGCTCAGAGGACTTTCTCCTTAGAGCTCAAATGGCCAGAGGAATTAGACTACAAACCTGGCGGCAGGTGACGATGTTTTGGTGATGCTGAGCAGGATGGTGCAGTCCCCACGCTGGGTGCTGGCACTGCCAGGCAGCTGCTTGGTCTGGGCTATGGCAGGGGTTTTTCACAGGGTGATTTAGGCAGAGGATACGTTGAATTTGGGGCGTTATTCAGTGGAGTTACCAGTGCCTCTTTTGGCTGCGGGGAGAAGGACAAAGACCTTCCCAGTAGGAAGCTCCAATTGCGCAGTCAGAGGCATCAGTGATGCCTGCCCTTGCACTGGGGATGGTTTGGGGGTAACACGGGGTGCTGAAAATGCTCCTTCAACTCGGGCAGACCCCAGGGTCCATCCAGCCTGCAAGTTGGCTGTGAGTAACCTCCATGTGAAAAATTCCCCCCCGAGAAGTGGCTGTTTCTGTACCGTGCTGACGCACCGTGTTGTGCCCGGGAGCCTTGATCCCTGAGTGGAGCCCCTAAGGCTAGCGTGACGCTCGGGAATAGCATTACCCAGAGTGGTTGTTTCCTAAAATCAAGGGCTGTGGCATCAAGCACTGCTGACACATTTATCTGACCTGGATATCATCGCTCTGTTATTAAACCGAAAGAGAGCGGCTCTGAGATGAACCTGCAAGCAGAGCTACCAAAATGACAGTTCCTAATGATTCTCACGTTCCTCCAACAGGAAAAACTGCTTAGACAATCTAATGGATGAAGATGAGAAAGACAGGGCAAAGAGGTGAGCACTTCTTCTTCTGTAACTGTCTGTGATGAGCTTGATGCTGTTTGTTGCTGCGGAAGCTGTTTTCTCCGTAATCAATTAATCAAAGAGAGTAAAATACAGCCAAGCACAACTTGAAAAAACAACCATCTCACAGATTCCTATTCTTGGCTGCTCTGTAAGAAGAAAAAAAAAAAAGTAGCAATGTTTCCTGTGGAAAATGTCAGAAAAGCCAAGGCATTGATTGTTTTCTTCGCATTACTGCAGAACACAAGAACTGAAGAGCCACCAATGTGCTCGTGCCACAGAAATACATCATCTAAGCTTCCTGAGTGTAGAAAATTATGCATTTTTTTTTTAAACAAACAACAAACCAAACCCCCCAAAAAAAAAAAACCCCAACAAAACCCCAAACCTTCTTGCAAAAGAAAAAAGAACTTAAAATCTGGTCATTTTTCCTTATTATGTTGGTTATTTATTCAGCGATGCCTACCGCACAGTAATGAAAAGAGCCAGAAGTTACCTTCAGAGCAGAGAAGGACCATGAAAAGTGCTGCGTCAGCCCTAAGCTGGCACAAACCTTTATTCACATACATTCCACACTCCAGCATCGAGTCCCATCTGGCAGGAAATTGTTGCGAAGGCTTCGTGGGGAGGGAAAGGGTGCGTTTCAGGGCAGAAGACCCGTGGCCGTAAAACTCTTCCTAACCGTCAGATCTGACTGGCATCTGCAGAAAAGCTGTTTGGAAGCATCTGAAGTTTTTTGGGGTTTTTTTTTCTGGGTGCATTCTCCATACCAAAGCCTGTGGTTTAATTGGTTTAGAGGGAGCCGTGGGTCGCCCGCGTTTTTCCCTTTGGTTCCCTCTAATGAGAGTATTTTGAGTCCAGGAACAACTAGTTGATCCAGTTTCTCCTCTTTTGATCCCCTCTCTGCTCCTTTGCTCCCTGCAGATTTTTCTCACCAATATAGGGCTGCAGCCCAGCTCAACCATTCCCCTTTTGCTCCCTCCTCTTGCTCAGGCAGCAGAAGACCTGGCTTTGCTCCTGGGAGCAAAGCACCGACCCAATCTTAAGCCTGCAAGGCTGGGGGTCTCCTGCCCCCGGAGTGATGCTGCTGCTGCTCTTCATGGGGGGCTTCATGCCCAGGAGAAGGGCTGACATGGGGTATGGCTCTGCCCGGTTGGTTGTCAACAGCACAGGCACCTGGGGCCAGGAGAGGAGGTGGCTTTGGGAAGAGATGCCTCCTGCAAAGAGGTGGCTCTTCAGAGAGAGAGCAGCCCAGCAGGAGCTGCCACGGTTCCCCAGGACCAGGGAAGCAGGAGAAAGCAGCTCACCTTCGCATGCTTGCAGCCTGATTATCTTCAAGGTATTTGTGTGCTAATTGTTTTTAAAAACAAAATTAAAAAAAAAACCCCAGCACATTAAATGAACGCATAGAGGACAAAAATAGGATAACGCATATCCTCGCTATCAGTGATTGTCATCACCATCTGGTATGGTTTGCCTGACGTTTGTTCCTGGAGGAGAGTTTCATCGTGCCCTGGGGCAGGCCTCCATCAAGGTGGATAAAAAAAGTGATCCCTTGGAAAATGAAACAAAGAAACGTCTTCTTTAAATTGGAATTGAATTGCATTCTGCTCTTTAGAAACAAAACCAAATTTGAAATTAGGTTTGAAAGCACGAGAGGCTTCACGAAAGTCTAAAGTTGCTACAGTACACTAAAAGCATTCCAATTCATTTAAAAGCTACAGGTTTTCTACCAAAGCCTTATAGAGTCAACTTTGGAGAAGCCATTGGTATAAGGATTGGGTCCCTCAGTGCTGAGAAATATGAAGGGCGATAAAAAAGCCAAGAAAATTGTTCTCTTCTTTCATTGTGTTAAAATACGTGATGAGTCTGGAAATTTCGGGATCTAACTCCTTGGGGATGGACCCAAGCCAGGAACTGAGTTTCTCAGGTTAGAAATGTACACAGAGACACTATTTACTCTCCGCTGCGATTTATTAGGCGCATAGAGGTTGTATTCTACAGACATGAAAAGAGGAATCCTTCCTCTCCCGAGGAAAAGCACCTGCGTTCCTACCCATGTTTAGTATTTGGCCAAGATGCAGAGCTCATCCTTCAGGGCACTGGTTAATTTGAGCCCCATTCTGCATCCTCTGACTGCCTGAGGCACTACTTCACTCCAAAGACCTGAGGACTGAAATATGGATATGATGGCACCACACCGGGGAGCACCGTAGACCTCTTTGAGGTCTTCTGATCTTCTGGAGATCAGAAACCGTCATTTCATTTTCAATTCTTTGATGCTAGACCAGGCTTAATTTGTTTTATAGATTTATCCATTTTAAACAAAAAAGAAAACATGAGTTGTGCGCTTTTTTTTTTTCCTCTATCTGCTTTTCTTTTGGCTTGCTTTAATAGTAAATTATTTTAAAACTATTCTTTTTTTTTCAATTCAATCGAATCCCAAATTGCAGACAAAACCAGCTTGAAGTGAAGCAAACGTATTAACGCTTAATAAATAAGAGCTGTCACCTGCCATTTTCCACTCCAATAAAGAGCAAATTTAAGAATCTGAATGATGCTATATGGCACAGGGATGCCTACATAGCACGTCCCACTGGACAGCAAAAAGAAATATGAAATCTAGTGCAGAGCCACATTTCATTGTAAATCAGCAATATGCAATGGCTACTAGCCAGCGAGTATTAGTCTTTCTTCGAGGCAATAAGCAGTGAATAAATAAGAGAATGAGAACTGCTACTAAGAACACATTTTAAATGGGTGATTTTTAATCATTCTGAATTCAGGTTGTCCTGCATTGCCTTTAGCTGTATTCACTAAAAATCCACACTTTATTCATAGTGTGTTTCCCTTTTCCCTTTGGATATGCTGTATTTTTTTTTACTTTTATTTTTTTTTTAGTGGGGAGAGAGGAGAACTGGGATGAATAGTACAAAATGAAGATAGAGACTGGTCTGGCTTACTGTAAATGATAGCAGAGAAGTAAGCAAGGCTAGGGAATAATCTTCCAAGGGAAGTGATGAAAACCGTGTTATTTACAACATTTACAACTGGACTGAATGAAGCATTTACAGCTGTGCAGGGATAGTTTAGATGGCCCAGTTGTGTGGGGTTTTTCTTTTTTCCTTTTTTTTTTTCCTTTTTAAGATTTTACTGTGATCATCGATCAAGATCTTGGTAGAATTATTTCCCCTAGAGTAGTTTTTATATTTCCTTTGTGAATAAAATGTCAAGTGTTAAAAATAGATTCTTTATATTTCTGTCAAGCCATCTTTATTTTTTTCTTTTTTTTTACAAACAAGCAACACTTCCCCTATAGATGGCTGGTGTTTTATTTTATTTTCAGGACGA
Source organism: Todiramphus chloris collaris (assembly GCA_025345505.1). NCBI lineage: Eukaryota > Metazoa > Chordata > Aves > Coraciiformes > Alcedinidae > Todiramphus > Todiramphus chloris. Next base: position 3,658,121 of record JANVCC010000021.1, read on the forward strand.
TCAAGACCCTCTGAGCTTAACATGAACTGAGGATTGAATTATGAGGAAGGAAAATGTTGATGTTCTTAACGTCCCCTTGAACTGTACAGAAATAGGAGAAGGCTGGAGCTTTTCACATTTTGTTCTGACAGTCTTTTGCAGTGTAATAAGAACAGGCTGAAATCAGTCAGGCAGCATCCACCCAATCTCTTGTGTTCAAAGCTGTAAAATAATCAAGTGTTGGCTTCTATCCAGTGTATCTCCAAGTATGTTCAGGGTTGAGAGCAAGACAAACAAAAATTAGCCCTCTGTCAGTAGTAACATCCAGAAGCCTCTGCAGTGATTTCTCTGCTGAAAATGTTTATTGCCATCTTGGTCCTTGGGGGGGTTGTAGATGCTGGGCTAATTTTTGCTCTGATTTTCAGCAGCGTGCATCCAGAGCTGGTAATGAGCTACAGCAGAGATAGCTGGGACTGAGAAACTCAGAGTGAGAACTGGCTTCTTGGCTTTTCTTTCCTCTCTCCACGTAGACAGATCTTTAGATCTTTACATAATTAACAAGACAGTTCTGGTCTGCTTGAGGACTTTTCAGAAGAACAAACAAACCTGCTGGGTTATATTTATTTCTATTTTCATATGGCTACAGGTGTCCAGGTGATACCCTCCAAGTAGAATATTTGTTGCTTTTCATGGGAAGAATTCAGAAAACAGTTGCTCGTGTATAGGCTGACATACAATTAAAAATAAATAATTAAATAAACAAATGTGCTGAAAAGTTTATCAGCAGCCTTAATGACAGTATTATGATGGAGCCAAAACACCCCAAATGAAATCAGGTCCTTTCTTCCTATGAGCTCTTCAAACACAGCAACAGAAGCTGGCCCTCTCTGAGGTCTCCAAACAAGCAAGAGTAGCGAAGAAAGCTGCAGAGTCCCCGTTTTACACCTAAAGGAGTTGGGGCACTGTGACCTTAAGTGATTTGCTGAGTGGCACACAGAGATCAGAGGCAAGCGTGGCATCCCTGATAGCACTTTGGAGCCCCAAGGTCTGGGAACCTCAGCCTCGGTCCATACTGGGATGAGATGAGCCCTCCACCCTGCTTGCCCTTGTCACCTTGGAAAGGAGACTGAAGTACGTGGCATATGAACCAAATGGGAGCTGCAGCAGCCTCTACTCAGGTCCTTGATATTAATGACTGGAGGACAACAGCCCAACCTGTCTCTTCTGTAAGCCAGCTTGGAGGTAGCCAGAGGACCCATGACCAAAGGTGTACCCAGTTCCAGTGCAACGGCTGAGCTGCAGGACTGGGGTCCCTCTCCCCCCTTAGACTGCACAGGTGGGTATGACCCACAGTTTTACCAGTCCCCACTCTTCTCCTTTATGGATGATTTTACTGTTGTCACAGCATTCCTATTTCTTCTTGCTCTGAGTGCCTTCTCAGAGGCTGCATGAACTTTCAAGACCCTGCGAATCCCTAGGAGATGAACAGAGCCCCTTCACCTACAGGCTTAATGCTGACCTGAGCTCAACTGGAGTGTCTAGTGGCAGCACAGAGGGGTCAAGCAGAGACTCTGTCTCCCTGCTGGACAATAAAGAGGACCCAAAGACAAGAGCAAGTGGTAGGAGCAGCCTCCTTCTTGTCTCTGCAGCTTTGCTGGAGGCCTGTGTCCACCTTCCCAACCCGAGGCACCCAGTAAGCTAGCTGCCATGTGTATACACCTCAAAGAAGAGGTACATGGTGATTTTTCCTTTTGTTTGTTTTTTTTCTGCCTCCCCATCTACAGGGCTTCACGTAACAAGTCTGAGAAGAAGAGGCGCGACCAGTTCAATGTTCTCATCAAAGAGCTTAGCTCCATGCTTCCAGGCAACACCCGCAAAATGGACAAAACCACCGTGCTGGAAAAAGTCATTGGCTTTCTGCAGAAACACAATGGTAAGATTTACTGCAGCCCCTCCTGCACTTGCCAGACGGTTACTACGATGTCCTAGTTCCTTCAGGGATTGTCAGAATGGCTCGAGGGGTCTAAAAGTGGCACCATTAGGTGTTGGGTTTTTTTCTCTCTCATCAAAAAAGATCATTTGCAGGCGCTGTGCTGCCCAAATCACAGAGTTACAGAATTACTGAGGCTGGAAAAGACCTCTGAGGTCCTCAAGTCCAGTCACCTATCTCCCTGGATTCTCTTTACTTGAAGATGAGTCTCAACCTGCTAGAGAAGGGGCCCAGTGTCAGGAACTGAGGGAAGGTGGACAGCAGCGCCCTGCAGCACGTGTGAAGAAGAGGGATGCTTTGAACAAGAGAGATTTGGTGCCAGAGGGAAGATTCCCATCCTTGAAATTTGCAGTATTCTGAGAAGAAAACCAAGGCTTTTGCCCCATCTTCTCTGCAGAAGAATGCAGGGAAGCAATCTGTTCAGCTCCCTGCTCCTCAGTGGACTGTGTAGGACTCAATTTTCCACAGCGAGCAGAAAACGCAGACCAGAAAAGGCCCCAGTTTTTGAGTTTGGCTTCCTCAAATTGCCTCCAGAGATAGCTGATGTGCTCCACCTGCTTTGCACGAGCACAAGCTGCGTCACGTTTGCACGGTGGTGTGCAGCTGCAAGAGTAGAGTTCAGTCTGGTAAAGCCAGGAGTTTGGTTTCTCAGATGCACACAGCAGTGAGAGTTAAGTCCCTTAGATGGGTACCCTCAGCGAGGGCAGAGGAGGTTTCTGACCCTGCTGATGTAGTCATGCCTGGACATCCTTCAGCAGCAGACAATTGAAACTCTTCTCCGTTATAAATCAGGGCACTGATTTAAATGGGGCTCTCTTGCTGTGCCCCTGTGAAGCAGAGGTTTCAGTGGGTGCCATAAACCAGAAAGGGCTGTCACAAGCCGATAAACCACATCACCAGGCTCCTGCGAGCCTCATCTACCACCTCCTGTCCTCTGGGTGAAATGGAGAAGGCCATAAAAACCCCTAACATGACTCCCAACAGAATGGAATCACAAATGCCAGACTTATTGAGGAAATAATTATAGTGGTTCTGTTGCTAGAGCAGTCTCTCCTTTAATGAATATTTGCCACGGAGAAGGTGATTTTATACAGGAGGGCGCGACGAGGACATCTCAAAGTTTAATAATTGTACATACCTATTAAAAAATGACAGTAATAACATATCTTTCTTCTTCTAGCTGCCCAAGGCAGAGTAAAGGAGGACGTGAATATGCTCAATTATAAAGCCTAGCAAATAACAATCACACGAGGCTGGAGTAAGTGTAGATAAGTGTAGCTGATAGCCCAAATAATTTACTCCAAAGGGCACTTCATTTCTGGAAGAACGGCTATGTAAAAGAAAGCAAAGAGTCACAAATCCTTCTGCAGCAATTGGGTCAAACTGTGACTCGTTATGCACTTGCTAAAAAAAGCAAATGTTATCTATTTTTAAACTAGATTAGTAGTCACACAATATAATACAAAGCATCAGCATTTAAAAATGTTGATTATCTCCAGCGTACTTTGGATCTGGTTTATTCAATCGTATTTCCATTTCATTTAGTAGGCTAAACCAAGATTTTAGGCACAGCAGAGGAGGAGGAGGTCAATTTTCAGATTTTTTTTTTTTTTTCCTTCATAACCAGCCTCCTTTATAATCCACAAATCTCCCAAATCTCAAGTAATTCTTCCAACAGTCACTGTTTCATGTATAGCAGCTTTCTCCAAGCTACCGATCTGCTGGGAAGTGTCCTGTATTCTGAAACTGTGTAACAAAAATCTGGCAGGCTGATCTCTTCTCCTTTGCTTAAGTCTGGTTTGGAAACCTCCATCTAAGCCCATGGGGGGCTGTGGAGATCTGCTGACAGCCCCTGGCAGTGCAGCAAGGCAGTCGGATGAGCTGGTGGAAGCAGACAGCTGCATCTCCACCGATAAAGCCTGAATGGGAGGAGGCTTTGATTTCTTTCTAGACAACAATATGCACAGGCAGTGGTGTAAATTTACTGTCTGTAATATCATTTAGACACTTGCACTTCTCTGGCTAGTTTGCCTGTGTGGGAGCATTGAGAATTGCATGCTCTGGAAGTGTTAATCAATAGGTTTAATGAGCTGGTGGCACTGAAAGGAGAAGACAGGCTGTGCTCAGCATCTCCTCGCACCTAGAACTGAAGGAGGGACCACTTTTAGACAAGCAGAGCGAGCAGCAAGCAAAACCATCTCAAGACTCTCTGAATTATAAGATCTGTCCCCCATAACCCTGTCTGACTCAGGCAGAGCTAATCTGAGTGGCTGTTGTTTCAAAGGAAATGGCTCAGCATCCGGCTGCCCCTGGTATGGTCCCCCAGTTTCAGTGCAAAGCTGTGACCTGTTACCCCAGTGAGCTGCACCCCTCCTAGGAAAACCCTCGGGGAGCGAGCATCCTCTGCCTGCTGCCTGGGTCACACAGCAGGGCCATCCTTACAGGCTGACAGTGCAAGAGACCCTCCTCTCCAAGCAGGATTTGGGATGAGCCGCCAGTGCTCCAGTGTAAGACTGCTGCAAATCCTCCCGTTCCGTTCATGTTCTGGAGAACAGAGCTCTGCTGTTTGGGGTCAGGAACTTCTGAAGGAGTTTTCTTTCTGCTCCCTGTTTGGCACACAGAAGCTGTAGACTGAGAGCCGTAGCTCGCTGTCATCCTAATTTTGAAGGTGTAAATTTGAAATATCAATCTGACCCGTGCTAATCCTTGCCTTGGTTTCAGTTTCATGCAAAGTGGTTTTATCTTTCAAGCGATACCCAAGTACTGCTGCTTGAGGCCATCAACTGTGTGAATAAAGGCTCCACTGAAGGCAGTTCAAGTTCAGCTGAGTAAAAAATGAGGAAAACATTCCAGGATTGGGCCCAGTTTAGATAGATTTAGATAGATTAACTGTCTCTGTCTGCAAAACCCATGCTTGAAAACTACAATTTCTGCATATAAAGGTGATTTCTATCTCTCTGTAGCACCTCATATATACCACTTGCAAGTTATGAGCTTCTTTGAGTTTAAAACACTGAAATGTTTTCTTTGTCTAGAAGTCTCAGCACAGACGGAGATTTCTGAGATTCAGCAGGACTGGAAGCCTTCCTTTCTCAGCAATGAAGAATTCACCCAGCTGATGTTGGAGGTGACCATCCATATATATACTTTTCCTAATTTGGTCTAGCCATTACGGGAACGCCCGCGTGTCTAGAATCAAATGCCACCTGCAGTTTCAGAAGAGGTTTCAGGCCATTGTATTTGACCATCAGGCCACTGTATTTGACCATCAAGCAGGGCTGTTGCTGGGATGAGGGATTCGAGTCCCCGCGTGCCCTTCGCTCTCAAGGGTGCCGTTGCGCTGTCCTGCTGCAGCCTGCGAAGCTGCTCGAGGTCTCCTACGAAATGCAATCCAGGGGAGAAATTCACGTCACAGGTTATGTTTTATTTTTACAGACAGAGGTGAGGGAAAGGGCACACAGCAGTTTTTCTCCTGTTCTTGGAAGGTGTTATTATTTCCTAATATTTATGCAAGAATAGCACCTAAAAAGCAACGGTGTCACATCTCTCTAGTGCGAGGTGCTGTACGAGCAGATCAAACCTGACAGCTCCTCTTGCTTTGATAGAGTTAATACTTCCACTCTAATGATTCTCAAGGCCCCGTATCAAACACTTTTTATTCTAACAGGGAGCAGGGTTATTTTGCAATGATAGTTTTTAAATTACCTTTAAATTATGCCATAGGTGCTTTTAACGCTACCTGGGATTTGAAGAGAGGTGACTCAATGGTGTTTACGTAGGTTTGAGATGAAATGCAAATGAACTGCTAAAATACATTTTTCTCTCTCAGTAATAGCTAGAAACTTCTTGAGCGAGGATCTTCTCCCATACTAAACACGAGGGGGTCCCATGGCCCTGCACTGTGCTTTTGGAACCAGCTTCTTCTCCTCCTCCAAATGATATGAGCATGGGGTGCGATCCAGGCTGTAGCGGCAGGCAGGGAGGGAGGGAGGGATGCTGGGCAGCAGCTTGACCCCCGGAAGGGTGGCATGAAGCTGGGGCATGTCACTGGCCCCCAGGGGCTGGCAGTCCCTCAAACATTGCAGTTTGGTGTGATGAGACTCCCCTGGTCTGGTGTTAGGAGACCCTTCTCTCCCACCGCGCTGACAACCGCCCATTCCCATCTCAGTGCACAGGAACTTAAGGTAAATAACTCCTTCAGCCTGCACTGAATGTTTCCCTCAGATAGCAATAAATTGGCAGTTGTCTTGACTGGCTGGGTCTTTGTTGATTCTACTTGTATGCCATACAATTTTAGATTAAAGTAATTGCTTTTAGTTTCCCAGCTTATAAATCACCTTCTTGCTACTGTGATTTTCCATGCCCTTCAGGGTAACATTGAGTATTGGGAAGTCCTGTTGAGCCAGCTGTTCATCATTGTCTGCTTTTTTTTGCCTTTCTAATAATCTTATTTTACTAACATTTGGACGAGACTGCTGTTTTTCCCATCCGGTTATTAAAAGATGGGGGGAAAAAAAAAAAAAAAGATGGGTTTTTGCAAGCACTGGTGCAAAAGAATCAGAGCATAATTGACTGCAGCAATACATCAGCTTTCCTAAAAATGGCCTTTTCTTACCCCATTGAAAAGGCTGTCATCAGGTTACTTCAGAGCAGGCGTTAGGCTCTGTCCATCTAGGACTGTGACAGCAGTGAAAGGTTTGAGGAGGGATGTGCCCTCTCAATACCAGAAGGACCAGTTGTGAGTAAAGAAAAATAGAATTCCCTATATGTACATTAACGTGAAATTCTGGTGTGAGTCACTTGGTACAATTTGCATTGGATATGAAATAAAGGCTTGATTTAAAAAAAAAAAAGGGGAAAAAAACAACAACCTTCACCATAGTAACATGCACAATCCAGCTGCCTTGTAAAGCCACTGCTCTCTTCTGTGGGTTAACAGCTATCATGGTTTTATAGAAAACAGCTTGAATGTGCTACACTAAAGGAAGACATATCCTCTGCACTTAGATTAGCAAAATCTAACTAACTATAGCAGCTGGAGGGTTTTCAGAGATGCTAAACACACACTCTTCTACCGGGGTGTAAGTTATTGACGTGCTTTTCAAAGGGACTGGAGCACCAGCAGATTCCCATTGACTTAAATAGTTGTGGGTGCTCAGCATTCTCTGGAAACAGGAACATATGTTTGTGTCTTTATTCAAGGCTTTGTGTTTTCTTTGTTGCTTTTTTTTTTAGTTAGTTAGTTTTTTATTATTTAGTGTTTTGATTTGGTTTTATTTTTTTGTTTTGTTTTTTTAATAAATATCATTTTCCAGTGTTCTCAGAATTCTTTCCCTTATTGAAGTCAGCAGGGGAGGGGGGGAAGGATGTGCCACAGCTCACAGAATCAACTGCTAGTCTGGCTTGGAGGCACGCCTGGGTTTGCAACCAGGTTTTGTGATGCTGTGGCTCCCATCACACCAGGTTGTTTGCAGAACCCCTGTCTCCTGAACAGGTACTGCCTCTGGAGTGCAGTCAAACTCTGCTCTGATTCAGCCATCCTCCCAGTGCGTGTGCTGGTCAACTATTGCAGGCAGCACTGGCTCCAGAGGACCAGTGAACTGATAGGAAGGACCTAGACCTGCTCTACTTGAAGATATTGGGAGCTTCACCAGTCACTCCTTCATTATGACAGGAAGGTTTTTATATAATCTCTAAACACCTACTATTGAGTCTTAATTTTTGGGGGTTTCGCTCAGAGTAGGTTGCTTGAGATCTGGAAATCTCCCTAAATTTAACATAGAATAAAATTTAGCTCAAAACTTTTCAGCTCAGACTGAAAAAAGAAACTAATTCTGAAGGTGAAATTGCTCCTGTGCAGAGGATGGGGATAAGGCTGACATTACCCTTCAGTCCTGGGAGTGAAGGGGTTTACTACAAGGTGGAACCAAGGCGAGGAAGAACCTTTGCAGAAGGGTGAATTTCCCTTCGAATGAGCAGTCGAATACCATGACCTTTAAAATAAATCACTCAATTAAAACTCAGACGAAGGATTATTTGATCATTTGCATTGCTTTTACTTACATGAAAGCCCAGTAATACACGTTACATTAATACAAACTCAGATTTATGGGGTTTGCAGAGAAGTACCATTCTGAGATCGGACCGCATCCTTTCGTCGTCCTTTGATATTTACACAGAGCTCAAGTGTTCATTTTAATAACTTCCAAGGGATCCAGTCTTAGTCATTTTGCATTATTAAAATGTGTGATTAATTTAAAAACTGAGACATGAAATGTTCCTGCGAGCCCTTTGTTGCTTCAACAGTAGGTTTTAGTCGACTACAGAGTGCTGTAGAAGTTAGATCAGACTGTAAAATCAGACAATTCCTGTTCTGCAACTTGAGATAACGCTCCTACAACTCGGTAACAATACGGTGCTGAAGTCAAACTGTTTTGATCAACACGCCATGAGACACCCTGTTTACACCACCCGTTCCTACTAAAGCCCTCTCCACTTGTCTGCTTTCCTTAGGCATTAGATGGCTTCATCATCGCCGTGACCACGGGTGGAAGCATCATCTACGTGTCTGACAGCATCACACCTCTTCTAGGGCATTTACCGGTGAGTAGATCTGGCGTTGGCTTTTCTACTCTGCAGCGTAGGATCGGGCCCTAGAAACAGATGTAAAAGGGTTTGGGGGGTGTGGGGGGGGGGGGGGTCTGGTGTGTGTTTCCCTGCAAATGCAGTGAGGATGTGTCCCTGCGTTATGCTGGTCACCGCTGCTGATCAGCTCTGTTCTCTCTCCCTCTGATTCATACCCTTCAGGTTTTTGTTGCTATGAGGCACTTGGTGCTTGAATGGAAAAAGCACTGCAGAAATACTCTGGCCGGGGGAGGGACGGGGTGACCTGGCTGATCTTTTCCATCTCTGATTTCTAAGCTAGCAGAGAACAGCACCAGTGCCACCGGCAGCCCGACAAGCAGCTTGTTAAGGGCCTTATTCTGCTCCCAGGGAGGTAAAGGACAAAAAGCCCCATTGAATTCAGAGTTAGGCGGGGGCTGCTGCTGAGCAGTGCTTTCCCAAGGGGAGCACACCCCACTCCCAGGAGTGATGCTCACCGCTGGAGTCCAGAGCGTGGGGCTGGTTTGATCTGCAGGCTGTTAGATCTTGCTGTGGGAGACACTCTGTGTGCACTGGCTTGGGCTGGAGGAGCAGGGGAGAGGAACTGCTCCGAGCCCTGCTCCCGTTGCTAAGGCTGCTCTAAGGAGAAATGGCACAATAATTAAGGATTAATCCTCACGCTCATTTTTAGTAGCTTGGTCTCAAATAAATACAAGCCCAGGAGAAAAGAAGAAGAAAAAAAAAAAAAAACACTGCCAGATCATTATTGTACCACCCCCTCGCCGTGTTCTTAGGAAAATTGCAATTCTTTTTCCCTCGTTTACTTCTTCACCAAGCACGCGTTCTGCTTTCCACCCAGACAAATGTATTTCACACGCGCTATCTTGCTGTAATATGAACAGAAATTATGTTCTTCTGAGACGAAAGGAACTTGATGAAAGGCAGCAGCTCCTGGTGAACACAAGGATATTGCTATGCAACAACACGCTGAACTGAATCTATCTAGTTCGGCCTTCTTTAATCCTCAACAGTTGAGAAAGCCAGTAGTTGACTATTTTCTGACATCTGCCTTCACTTCAAAGGCAGAGAGAGCCTTGGCCTGCATGTAGGCTGTTGGGTCTTCATACTCTTACTGGTTTCCATGGAATTTCCCCGTCTTTCATGGTTTGGGGGTTTCACTTCCAAATACTTCCAAATACAAAGTATTGCTCTTCAGGGAGGCACGTTTCAGACCCTGCGCCTAAAAGCTGGGCATGAAGGGCTTCAGGTTCCTAGTCGTTTCATCAGAGATGAAATTCTTTTTCCCTCCCAAAGTCATGCCTTGTGTGACTCTTGCCCAGCATCCTGCCCAGAATGAGGACAAAGATGGGCATTAGCTTTTATTCGGAGAGAAGCAGCTGAAGACAGGGACCAAAGTGCCAGAGCTGGAGGTGGAGCAGGAGTCTCCACAGACCATCTTGGAGGTGATGGAGTGGTAATGGTTAACGACTGCCCCACCAGCCCACTGTGTGTGGAGTGACTGGGTGCATCCCAGAGACCTAACTCAGCTTGGCAATGGCTATGGCCATGGGTGGGGGCCCAACAGGAGTGTGCAGTTAGGTGCACATTGGGCACTTTGTCCCGTGCTGCATTTCCCATACGTCTTTTCAAGTTTTACAGCTGCTCAGAGTGCTATCTGGAAAAATCTACGTGGCTTATTTTGTTTACCTCCAGGATCTATTAGTAAGCTAAATTCAGTCACTGTTTGAGGGACAAAATACCAATTCTTTCTCCTCTGTGACTGCAGGGGGAAAAAAGTACCCTGCAAATCTCCTGCTTTGAGCACTGAAAAGAAAACAAAACCAAGCAGAATGTGGAGCAGGGCTCTCTGAGGGCCCTAATCAAGAAAAAACGATGTATTTTCTTTCATTAAAATCACGAAATACTCTGGTGCTGAGAACAAATATATCCAATTCTCTTTAATACAACTTCCCTAAGTTCCATGGAGCATTTTCAAACACAGACTTCTTCTGTTGTAATCCTAAATGCTTTGTTGTTACGTGATCTGGAGGCAACTCCTAGGGTTGGTTGATGTGAAAAGAGGTTTAGCGCACATGGCAAGATTGACTGTAGTTGAAGTGAACTCCTGGAAACCCGGTCACAACTCACAGCATTTGCCAGTCAGATGGCATGCTGTGACCCCAAGACTATGCAGTCTCTGGAGGAGGGTCCTCCCTGTCCCTTCTTGTCTCCTTTGCTGAGTGAAACCATTAGACACAGGCAGCAAGGTGAATATTTCCAACCCACAGGAGGAGATGGAGCTTTCTCATGGATGTTGCTTGTCCACGGGCTCAGGCAGAAGGTGCTGTACTGGCTCACAGACTGGGACAGTCTTGTCCATCTGTCAGGGTTTAGGGTCAGGGCCATCCACTAGAGCTGTGACAGATGCTCTCTGTTAACCCCCCTCCCTCCCCAGAGTGGGAGAGAAAGGGAATAAGGAAGAGAGGCTCAGCCACTGGAGAAGGGAACTGGAACAACTTTAATGAAAATGATAATAAAAATGGTATATATACAAATATACACAGAACCAGTACTGAACCCAAACCCCCTGGTGGTAATTACATCACCATCACCACTGATGCTGTGGAGCAGGCACTGGGAAAGTCCCAGCCTGGGCCCAGCAGCAGCTGGGAGCTGTGTTCAGGAGCTGGATTCTGGTGCTGGATTCAGGAACCCCCAGCTCAGGATGGAAGGCAGAACAGAGTCCTCCTGGGATGGCAGCTCGTAAAGAAGAGAAGAATCCAGAGCTTGGCCCTTGTGAGCCCTCAGCTTTACAGTGACCGTGGTGTCCATGGGCTGGGGTCCCTCGGGGGTCAGTTTGGGGCTGGTGGGGAGGTGGCTGTGCAAAGGCTGCAGGTCTCTGGCAGGGCTGAGCTTCTTCTGGGGAGGACTCTTTCTGTCAAGGGGGCTCCCCAGTGAAGCTCAGGCATCTCCCCTGGTGTGTTGAGCACTTCAGTTAAACATCAGGGTGGAAAAATCCAGGACATAGCACCTTAGAGCGTGCCAGAGTTTTCCAAGCTGTGTTGCTGTTGCAGGGTAGAAAGGGGCGTGGGTGCAGGATATAGAGGTTGATACAGGGGCCAAATCCCAGCAGGTGAGAGCAGAGATAACTTTATTTTTCGAGTTGATGGGACAGAAGCCTGTCTCATTGCAGCCTTCAGCCTTCCCATGCCTGCAGTGACCATATTGATCAGTTCCCCTGCTTTTTTTTTCCCTGCAGCAATAGTAACTCATCATATTTCCTCCTCGTGCCTCCAAAAATCAATCAGAAGGTGAAGGAGCTCCGTTTTAGAGTACAGCTGGTGCAGTGAAACTGCACAGCTATTTAAGCTGTACACCAAGTGATACAGAACCTGGGGCAAATTTACTGCATGTTGTCTTTAGAACGGGCCAGCAGCCCTGTATGCAAAGCTGTCATTGCTTTGCCTACTGTAGCTGCGAGGGGTAAATGCTCAGAAGTTTCCATCAGTGAGACCCATGGATGCCAAGGTGCAGAGCAGATTCCAAGCTTAGCAGTAGAAAGTAATGGAGTTCATCTACCTCTCTACTCACAGTCACTGTCAGTTATCTTTTAACTGCTTTGCCTGTCTCATTCAGCCATGCTTTGTGGCTGCATCTGCTGGCAGGGCAGAACTGCCCGCTGCGGACTAATTAGAATAATTAGCCAAAGCTCCAAACCGTTCCGCTCCAACCAATCCATTTTTTTGTCTGCGATGATCAAATTTTTGTCCATCTCTCTGGTCACCTTTTTGCCATGGCACCGGATGTCTGCTCCTCGGGTCGGGTGCAGAATTAGCTCCGAATAGCTCGCTTGGCTACAGCTCCAGTGAGACCATGGAACATTTGCTTCCTTCTCTCTCTTTGACCTGTGGAGATATTTTTGATTGCCATAAAGATTCAAGAGCATTGATGGAGCCTTGATAGGTACAAGATCTATCAAGAACAGAAGTTCTGTTCGTGCACTGCTTTACAGGTGCACATACCCCTGTGTGCATATATAATATATATATACATGATATAAATATAACACATGTATATATATGTATAAACTTAATCACATACTGCATCAGTAGGATGCATATTCATAAGGTGCACACTGAAGTCATCAAAATAATTTTCAGGCAAGAGTTATGAAACACAGTAAGTAGATACATGATTATTATTTTTTTCAAACTCAAAACACAACCCAAAAGTTGGTATTTCCTTATAGCAAAGATGCAACCCAGACATTAAATTCTGGATACGATGCCGCATGATGGTGGCAAAAAATATTAATGGCCAGGACTTGCAAATCTGGTGCTCAGGGCAGGAGGTTGCTCTGAGGGGGTGTGTGGAACAGAAGCCTCTTGCAGCTCCAGCCGTGGTGTAGTCGCAGCAGAAATGCCACTGCAGGACTGATAACGGGGTTGGAACTGGAGCTTGGTCACAGGATGGAGATAAAAAGTGGTACATCCTCAGGTCACCGAAGAAGCAACAGCGAGTTTGAGAAGCGGTGACAGCTCACATCTAGTCCTCCTGCAGTTACTGTTGAGTGGATGGGAGATTAATTAGCCTCCATGAGACTTATGTGAAGCTAGTAGAGAAGTATCATTATCCACCTTTTACAGGTAGAAAGGGAATGAGAAGGAAAAATTACTTTTCTGAGGTTGTACCATAAGCCTTGAACAGGACTCACCACTGCGGTTTCCCATCAGATGCTCTTTTTCCATATGCTCAGAATGACACAAACAACGTGCTGCTATATTTTGTGTAAACATAAATATGAAGTATGTATCTAGATCAATGTGTGCATATATAATATATATACATGAGATAAATATAATGCATGTATATATATGTATAAACTTAATCACATACTCTATCAGTAGGATGCATATTAATAAGGCGCAGACTGAAGTCATCAAAATAATGTTCAAGTGTTCTTCACAAATGGAATATCCAAGCAACAAACACATGCAATAAATACTTATAAACAAAAAAACCTCAAGTGATATATTATTGCATCAAGATAAGTGTATAAAGAGTAGCTCTCTGATTTTCAAAGTACACTGGATGCATTTCACTGCTCTAAACAGGAATTCCACACAGAACAGCAGGGTGGAAAGCAGAGGGAAACTGAAGCGCAGTCTTACATAAGTACATAAATAAATGATGATGATTAATAACTTACCAGTCTCATACAGGGCTAATGTATTTTCAACGCGAGTGTGCAGGCTGATGGCAGCTGCTTTCACAACACATGAAGCTGTGTCATTGTGCTGGCTCGGCTCAAGGGAGTCCCAAGTGGGATGGATGGATGGATGGATGGATGGATGGATGGATGGATGGATGTGTGGATGGACAGGTGGATGTGTGGATGGATGGATGTCAGTGCCATTAAAGGGTCACTTTATCTCGGTACATCCTTTCAGACATGGTCTTCTAGCATTAGGTCAGTCATTGTGCTGAACACACAAGTTGCTTTTTGGCAACTGTGTGACTGACTCATTGTTTTCTCCGCCCTGGACCAGTCATGGCCTTTTGCACAAATCCATCGTCTCTTTCCATTCCCAAATCTCAGCACCTACATTTTGGATGGGTTTCAGGTTTGTGCCAGCTGAACATGGAGCTGGAGACACGCAGGCATTCAGCCTGTGGCTGGCCAGAGGGCTTGTGCTGCTGGCACCATGAAGTCCTCCTCCCTGAGGACTAACTACTGATGCTGCAAAGCAACATCCAGACTGGGGAGACCTCTTCTCCCTGCTCCCACCTGCCAGGATGCAGGAAGGGGGGACCAACAACTGATGCCCTGAAGGCATTTCCCAGGAGCCGAGAGGGACCCCAAGGCAGGGTTAGATCTGCGATTGACCCAGTTCTCGAGGCTGGTGGCCCAGGGTGACTCCCAACCATACTGCTGTTTCTAGTCAGGGTTAGCCAGGTAGAGATCAATCTCCAAAGCTCTACAACAGGCCTGTGCATGGAGCTGGTGAGCAGTGTGGGGTCTAGGCATCCATTTTCCAGCTCACTCCTAGGTCTTGTCCTTCAATCGTATGGAAATCAGTGGCAAAAAAATCCCGTCAGCTGCCACAGAGTTCATATAGACATCGCTGTGCCTCCCTGCAAGTGTTGCTGGGCGTGATATCTCTGTTTTTCTCAAAGGTTCTTTTTCTTTGCAGTGTGATGTCTTGGATCAGAATTTGTTAAATTTCCTCCCAGAACAAGAACATTCAGAAATTTATAAGATGTTATCTTCTTGTATGCTTATGACGGATTCTGCCTCATCGGATTACCTAAAAAGTAAGTTTTATTTTATCTTCCCCCAGTGAAAGGAAAAGCACAGGCAGGAGAAAAATTTTCTCTCAGAAAGAGTTTTTGATGTGATAACGCAATATAAAGCTTAGGTTCATAGCCTTCTAAAAAGATCTTGCTACCTGGAATGACCCTTTTGGTTCTATTTTTAAATGAAACTCATTGCCTTTGTTTTAGTAGGCTAAGACTACTTGGAGTTATGTTAATTATTAAATATCGTATCTTTTGAGACAGCTAAGGAAAATAGGTTAGCTGATGGAAACTGAGAGTTCGCCTGAGACAAATCACATCTTAATTGATATTTCAGCCTGTTCAAGTAAGATGCTGCTGAGAGATATGCTAATGATGCATACCTTTGCTTTGCATTAGCGTTGAAAAGTGTCTGTAAAATCACCGTAATGATTCAAATTGAATTTTGTTTCCCTTAAAAACCCTCTGACTTGCCTCATCCTTATTCACTCTAGGAGGTAAGGCGTAGGAAACCAGAAAACACAGAATAATGTAAGACATACAGCTGCTTAATCTACTGTATATACAAAACCTGCAGCTGATAGCTAAGATGCCAAAGTTAATTTAATAGATATTTTGAGGTAATTAGGCATAGTTTTTCAACACAAGATGTACAACAGCTGTGAGTCGTGAAAAGCCTAAATAGAAGAAGAGAGAGAAAAAAAAAAAAAAGCTATAAATAAAGGATCCAGTTCTTGCCTTTGCTACACGGATGACTATGGAACTCCTGTGCTGAAGGTGATGTAGGGGCTCTAGGGTGTCCCTGAGCTGCGGGCAGACCCGGGCACGGCACGGAACACCCGGCACCCCCTGCGAGGAGATGCTGTGCAGAGGCTGTGATCCTGCAATGTGTAGCACGTCGGTGTCTAGGACTCTGAGTGGTAACGAGCTGCTCTCGTGCTGCCAGTTGCAAGCTTGGGGTTGGAAGACGCCGTTGGTTGTGTTTAGCTGAAATAGTATATTTATTTCTTCTTCTTCTTCTTTTAACAATCCAGCTGACAATGAACTAGAGTTTTATTGTCATCTTCTGAGAGGAAGTTTGAACCCAAAGGAATTTCCAACATATGAATACATAAAATTTGTAGGAAATTTTCGGTCTTACAGCAATGGTAAGCTTTAATTGTTGTATAAATGTTACTTTAGCTGTGTAAAATAAAATATAAGTGTTGCTCCGTTGAACAAGACAGGCTTTTAACTGAAAGGACTATGTATAATATTATGGGGTAAAATTTGCTTCACACGGATCTCGCAGCTGATTTGCAATAGCTGGACGAATACCTTTGGAGAGTGGAATGGTGTTAGTTGCTTTTGTTACTGCCCTTCACTTGGTAGCAGTGATCCTGGACTCTGGGTAAGTTTGCAATCAATGGCAGGTTCAGAGGAGGGTTTGTTTGTGCTCACTAATGCTGCGTGCTAAGGCTGCACCTATCAGCTGAGGAACAAGCTTGCAGCCTTATCAGCTGGCTTACACTAAACACAAATTCTGTGCCAGAACTGATAATCTGCCAAATCTGCCCTCTCAGCCTTCTCTGCAGAATTCTGGGGAGAGGCAGCAGCGTCGGGTAACTGAGAGCCAGAACCCAAGGGTCCCCTGCTGCTGGCATCCGAGTGGCTGAGGACACTCCCACCCGCCTCCCTCTCCAGCTGCCGTTTCACATTCCTCTCCAGCACTGCAGAACTTCATACTCTCAAAAAAAAAAAAAAAAAACCCCCCCAAAACCAACAAACCCCCCAGAAAAAACCAAACCAGGAAAGCAATGCAGTCAGCATACTTGCTGATGCAGCACAGTCAGTCTAGGGGAACCATCTTTCAAGGGGTGAAGAGCAGCTTTCCACCTCGCCCGGTCCCTAACAAACAGCTCGCTGCACGGCCCATTAGTGTCAGAAATGAAATACTCTTTTATTACTTTCCCTTCTCCTGCCTGCCCAAGTTTGCTTTAGTTACTTGCCTGATTGAACTCCAGAGTGGCATTTCCAAAGTTGCTGGTATTGTTCCAAATAGGTCATCCTCAGCAAAAAAAAAAAAAAAAAATCCCCCACCGTGCTTTCCAAAACCCGCATGCCACACTGGGAAAAAAAAATGTCCCTGTCCCCATTTAACTTTCTGCTCTTGCTCCACATGACTAGAATAGAAACCTACGTGCAGGATGGAGATATGTATTTCTTGTTTGGTGCCATCTGATTCGAGGCTTTATTTATATAAAAAAAAAAAATGGAACTGCCTGTATGCTTTCTAGTTTGAATGAAGCGAAATGTGGCTGCCTGACAGACGTGCACACCAAGCTGTTCTGTTTTCTAGAGCAGAAACCGGATTTCAGGTGCTGACTCATAAGGATACATTTCTACCAGGGGGATTTCTGATCCATTTTCTTCAAGGATTTTCAGCCTTCTATCGTGGCAAGACCTTAACAGTGCCCTCTTACCTGATAGGATTTCGTATCCCAGCCATCAGTGGATGTTTCTCAGATAAAACTCGCATTACAGATATCTTCCTTAGTTTAATATATATAAAGTAAATGGGAACATACTGATTTCAGAAGACATCAAATCATTTTCAAAGACCCTGGCTTATATCTTTCAAATAAGACATGTGCTTTCTGCCTCAAGTTTTGGGATTTTTTTTTTCCTTTATGCCACCTTTTCCTAAATCTTCTATTTCATTTTGTCTCTTCCACTCTCTTCCCATCTCTGCTGCAGTCTGACCCTCTGGATGATAAGGAAGGGACAGCTCTTGCCCCCGCTCTGTGAGATGATGCCTCCTGACCCCCCTTGCCCTCTCCCCATCACAGAATGGCAGCTTGCCTGTCCTGACTTTAGTTTCCATGGCTCAGTGCAGGGCCTGCTGGACACACTTGCCTCACCAGTGTGTCGCCAGCACTGCCCACCCTTGCCCAGGGGTCACCCCCGTGGTCCCGTCTGCCGCCCCCGCCAGCCTTACTCCTAATCTGGCCACAGAACCACCTCCCAGGAAAGGTGGAAGCAAGTTCACCAGCCTCTCGATGTAGCAGCAGCAAACTGTTTGCTTGGGAGCTGATAACCTTGGGCCAAGGACAGCGTGAGCAGCTGGAGGAGGGTGCAAACCTCCGAAGCGTCTGTCGGGAGCTCTGCCGGGCTTCTCCCGTCAGCCGGCTGCACCCCGAGCAAGGCAGGGGGACATCGGGTCAAGCAAAGACCTTTTGGGCAGCTTTCCAGCCCTGGGGCTGGGGGCAAGCAGCTGTGCTTTGGCACGGGGGACTTGCGGCACGGACACCTTTGAGCATCTGATGGCAGCAGCGGTGGGCTGGGGTCCCGCCTCTGCTCGTGTCCCCGCACGCCAGGATGCCACGTTCTTGGGCAGTGTCCTCCCAGCCCACGCACCCCAGGGCTGTCACCTGCCAGTAACTGCTCTCTTCTTCCTCCCGTTCAATAAATACCCATTCTCCAGCCAGACCCCCTCTAGGTGTAAGGCCAAGTGAGCGAGAAGGGCAGCGGTGGGAAGGGGTGGGGAGGGAGACGTATCGCTCACAGGACAGTGCTCATCCTTGCGTAGGATCAGCTTGCCCCAAATCCTGCTTTTTGGAGATGTTTGTGGAGGAAGGAGGCTAAGCTAAAGATATGAAAAGAGTTAGCTGGGGGAGAAAGACAGAAATTGCAAATTAAGCTTAATTAGCAGGAGACATTCCTTATGAATGTATTCAAGAATGCTTTTCCCTGTAGCTTTTTACAGCAGTGGAAGTGCGAGCATGTTTTTACACATGGGAGACTGATACAGGATGTTCTTCTCTAAATACAAATTTCTGCCGTTCCTTTTTAGCCACCCGATGCCAAATCCTACCTTTGTTTCCAAGGGTTTGCTGAGCGTACTCTGCCTCCGTCCTGCCCGCGTGTTTCTGCCGCAGGGACTCCAGAGCCCCTCTGGCTGGGGAGACTCTTTTATCCGTGGGCAGGCTGGATCCCATCAGGATCCCAACGGGATATTAACTATTCCATTCTTATTGCTATAGGATGGTGGCAGTGACAGTGACAATCCTTTCCTTCTCAGTTAAGCTTGCTCATTGCTTGGCTAATGGTGGTGCTTGAGGGAAGGGGCTCAGGGATCCCAGTGACCTTGACCCCCTCCCTCCCATCTCGTACCTTCTCTGTTAATTACATTGGGCCTTATGGCTGAGAACATCATATAGGGGATGAGTTTGAATGGATTAATTTGAAGGACTGAGGCTTAGAAAGCCAGTTAGGGGCTTAGCTGCTCTCCCTAACTTTAGTGGGAGCTCTGCTTTAAAGGGCATTGTACTGGGATGCCAAAGGGATTGATTTTATTTTTTCTGCTAAAGTAGAACAAATACCTGATATCTACCAAGGTGACTTGTCACCAGGATTACCATCAGGGAGCCAGATCAAGCACAACCTAAGCTGAACTCATGCTAGACCTTCAGAGAAGCACTCACTGCCCTCAGAAGGGGCAGGAAGATGACTGTGCAGCCCCCAGAAATAGGCCAGGAAAGTTGCCATAGATCATGGCATGTGTTCAGTCTTTCAGAAGATCACCCTCCCTAGAGCTCCCGGGCTCAGCTATAGCTGGAGGAGCTGCACAGCCCAGAACCAGGGTTAGCAGGAGGGTCCATGCTTGGACTGGTCCCCGGGGATGGCGTGTGGGAAGTCGTACTCCGTAACTCCTGCTGCCAGGACATTTCTGCAGCTGTACCTACAAGAGGGATGTGACACGAGCCGCCTGCACATGAGCCACCCCCCCTCCTTAGCTGTGCCCAAGCGAGAGCGGCCGACCAGCGCGAGCTGTGCGGAGGGACCGCGTGAGTCACTGGCTGTGCTAAATCACATACAAGAGATTTGATTTGCCATTTGGGAGGATTATATAATCATCATTAATTAAGCTTCAATGAGAAAAGCAGGACTGTAAGCTGACATGAAGAGTCAGTGGTCCCTCGAGAGGAGGGGAGGTAGACCACGAGCCACTCAGAAGAGGAAGGTGGAGTTCCCTCTTTGCCTCTGGGAGGGATGCCTACTTGGTCTGACAGCAAAGGGGTTTGAAGGTTTGGGGTTTTTTTTTCATTTGTAAATAGGAACTCTTTCCAACATTTTTACATATTTCAAGTTCTGGTCCTGTAGACCAGATTTGAAGAAGAGAGATGAATATATGCAAACATCTGAGAGAGCTGAGTGCCATCACTGCACCCCTTGACCAGCAGTACCTGGTAAGGGGCAGAGTCATGTCAGCATCACCAATGAATAATGCAGTGGCTGCCATCCAGTTTTGCCCGAGGGAGGCAAGTAATAAAGACAACCCTCCAGAAAATCCAAGGAGATGCTTAGCTCCCAGTATAAAATGTCAAACTAAGTGAGAATAAATTATTTTACAAAGCCGCTTAATAACTCGCTCTGATAAGAAAAGATAAGGCAGGCTGGATTTATCCCTCCTGTGGAAATTGTTTGTAAACAGCAAAAAAGACCTCGCATAATTATATAACCAAATATTGGCTTTGGTATCCTATTTCTGAGGTGATATACTTGCTTAGAAACTCCCAAAAGGGACAAAGCCAGAGTCCTGCCTTTTAAAGTGTTGACCAATATAAAACAAGACTGTCAGCATCTTTAAAGTGGCAGATGGGTCCATTTCTTCCAAAATGCCTGAAGTTTTCCTCTTGAAGGAGGAGATAACCATTAAATGAAAAGAGCTCCCCAATCAAGTAATATAAAGAAATATTATAGTGGAATATCAAGTTGTGCATTTTTTTGCTCCCAATTAGAAGGAAAGTCAGGAAGTATCTGGTTACCCAGTGCTAATAAGAGCAGATACTCCACTGTTAGCTGATCTGTCTCTCGGAGATAAAAATAACCATCGTGAAAATTATTACGCTGAGGAAAAAAAAACCCCATCTTTTCAATCCCAAACAACCGATTCAATCCAAATTCCTTTTAAAAGGAAAGAAACAGCTTTATATAGAAGATAGATTGATCTTGAGCCTCCATAACATATGCAGAGACACCTGATAACAGCAACTGAAATGGAAATGAATGTTTTGATCAGAACCGACAGCCACTTATTATTATTTGCTATTAACAGGATCGTAGAGGCTGCAGCTAGCAATCTGCAGTGCTTCTGCTGGGCTCTCTATGGGCATTTAAGAAATAAGGCACCATTCCTGTCTTAAAGAATTTACCTGGGGTTCATATCAACCCAGGATGGCGAGAGGAGAAACAGGGGGAGGAAAAAGAAGAGAGTAGATCCAAGTAGACAAGTGATGTATGGATACCATCGCTGCTACTCATCCAGAGCTACCAAGGAGTGCTGCCTGGCTTGCCACTGGCACTTTTGATTGCTTCATTATATATAGTTATTGCTGAATGTGCTGTTTATCTCTGGTCTGAATGTATTCATAGGAAACAACCTTCATTTTATTCTGGTGTGTGTTTGGCTTATATTTTTTGAAATCCCTGTTCAGTTTGACAGCCACTAAGACTGGCTCTTTAAACATTAACATCGGCTGACGAAATAGGAAGGAGGGATTTCTTCTTTCAAGTGGCATAAATGAGAGGTTTACTGCTATAGGAAGAATATATTTTAAACATCCTAAGGTAAAATAAGATGACCGAGATGTACTGTGTATAGATGACTACTGTACTACTATTATTAACTGAATAAAGTGGCACCTGGGTATTTTCAAACAAGTTTTCATTCATTTTATGTGGCATGACTTGTATCCCTAAGGGTAAACATCTTTTTGTCTAGGGTAGTTAAAGGTTTGGTTCCTTATAAATTTTTAAGATCTTGTTCTTAGTGTCCTGGTCTTTCTAAGAAAAAAAATAAATCAAAACAAACTCAAAGAGTGACAATGACAAAAAAACCCCAAACCTGTATACAGGCAAATCAGTTTCTTTCTATCTTCTTCTATGCCATCCGCAGGAAATTTAATACTTCCACGAAAGAATTTTTTGGGAGCAGCAGATCTGATAGGTAACCACAAAAACTATTCCAGTTCACGCTGAGGAATATCAGCTAGCTAGCAGAAATGAGACAACTGTTCCACCTTTCTGACTATGCATTTAACTTTGTCACATGACCTTTGAATTCCCTACTCAGGATATTTTGTCCTGATCGTTTAATTGCGAAACACACAAGCCCTGGGTTACCCAAGCCCATCCGTTTCTAGCCAGCTTAACA
This sequence comes from Todiramphus chloris collaris, assembly GCA_025345505.1. Lineage (NCBI taxonomy): Eukaryota > Metazoa > Chordata > Aves > Coraciiformes > Alcedinidae > Todiramphus > Todiramphus chloris. The sequence continues at coordinate 3,680,185 of JANVCC010000021.1, forward strand.
TTTTCATCAGGTGCCTTCTGACAAAAGCAATCCAAGACCTGCATATTTGTCTCTCAGATGTTCATATTATCATAGCCTCAGTCTTCATCCTAGAGTTTCCATTCAACTCTTTTTCTGTGGTGCCCTCAGAAAGTTCTCTACTGAACTTCAAGATGTTGTGTGTTTCTTTAAAAGAGACTTGCAGAATTATGAAGTGCAATTTTTCAGAAGGCATGCTTAAAAATTATACCAGGATTTATTTTTTATTTATTTCACATAATGATCTCTTTTTTTTTTAACTACGCTTTAAAACTTACCAAGAAAAAAAGTGGACATTTGCTGACCAGCTGCAAGAGCAGAGCAAACCAGGCTATGCAGATAGAGCTGTGGAGAGAACAGATATCAACAGAGTCAGGCAGAAAAGTAATTCAGATATAAATGTGGGATTTTTTTTTTTTTTTTTCTTCTAGTTACTGTAGTCGTTATTTTCAGATCAAGGTGTTCATTTCAAGGTGGTGGCTCCCTGCCTGCATCATTGAGGCTTTTAATACTCTGGACTTTGCCAAAGGCAGCTGAGTATGTAGGCACTTGGTAGGGGAAAAGTTGGGATGGGATGGGATGACTTTCAGCCAGGCCAGTTCTGTCTCATCTCCTTGGGCTTATTCATCCACAGCCACTTAAGTTCAGCATTCCCAAATGTGGCCATGAAACCCCAAATTTAGTCCGTAGCTGTCCGGCACAATAATTATTACCCTTTTAGTATCGCATTTACCCCTTGGGAATAGAATCCCACATTCAGGGATGTATCCTGCTCACCTGTGGGAATGCATCTCAGAGCCGTGGCCGTTTACATCAGAGACAGGCGAGGTAAAAAAAGCCATCTGTTCTCTCTGGTGTGACTTGGTCTCCACTCTGCCTCTCCTTTCTTCTGCAACTGGTGTCATTTGCAAGCCCACGGCTTTAGGTTAACTTACACCTGTACTTTCTGAGGCTGAATGCTCTTAGCTTATTATCATACCTTACAGCCCAGCCTGCAAACATTTGCTACTGAACTCAGCTAATGGAGAGAGAGAAATGGCCCCATTGACATCAAATGTGACAACATATTACATAGTAAACTTGAAAGGAACTTTTTATGATGCCCTTAATGGGGGTTTTGAGCGATCTCATTCATTTTTAAACAGGACCGACTACAGAAATCAACAGACTTGCACAAAATAATCGTATCAGAGATGAACCAATAACTCTTTACTCCTGTTTCCTGTGGCTCCTAACTCTTTCTTTTTTTTTTCCACCTCTTGTATTAATAATCCCATAGAAGCCCTCATATATGCACATAACCCCAGGAGCAGAACAGGAATATGTATTCCTAGGAGGTCCCCAGAGCAAGTGTGCTTTGCTGGTGAAAGGAGGAGAATTTTGCCCATATTTTTTATCTCAATATCCAGTCAGACATGCCCTCCAGACTCAACTGCGAGAGAGGGCTCTAATCTCTGCGGATGTTCACGCCTGTGCTGCTTTCTCAGATGAGGAATCTTTCTTCCCCTTTTTGGTGCAATGTATATTGTGCACACGGTGGCCTAAACCAGTTAATCACAGGTGTGATTTTCTCCTCAGAGTGCTTATTTTTTTCCATCTCATGCCCTGTTCTCCTTGTTATCAGCTATGTGTCGTTATTCTACGGCTTCTAACAGGTTGAACCAGGTTCCAAAAGCACATATGATCAGTTGACACTTCTTCCATCTCTTCATTTTATTCTAGGGAACTAAAGTGCAGTGCAGAAGCACCCCAGAATAAAAATTGGTAGTTATCTCCTCCCCAGATAGATACAAAACTCTTCATTTTTCACAGGAATGGACGTGCTTATCCTTGCTTTGTCCTGTGCAGAAGACACAAACTGTAGGAAACTTCATGAAGTTGAATTTAGGGGCTTGACAGTAAGGAAAGATAGTTTCCTATCAGCATTTATCTCTATCAGCATCAGATTAACTCACAGTGGTGAACCCTGGCTGCACGATGAGACCTTCTCTGTTCCCATGGGAGATAGTTGGCTTGGCAGGGCAAGAGCCTGTGGGGCCAGCCCAGTTCCCACTGCAGCTGAGCACACAGTGTTCTTTCACCACTGTGGGAGTGGCATGACTATCTCCAAAGAGCTGGAATTTGGATGAAGAATTTGCTTTATATCATTCTAACAGGGGACTGGGGGCTACCTTAAGGCAACGGGTTCTTCTGGCAACACTTCTCTGTGGCAGGAGGTGCCACAGGGTGGGCTCTAAAAGCGACACGAGATCCATGCAATCATGAGAGACACAGATAAAAAAACCATACACAAAACCTGTAGCTACATCACATCCATTTTTTCCTTCTGCCCAGTGTTTCAGGAGACAGCAGGCCAACTGCAGCCTCACCAGAAATGCCCAGGTCTAGAAGCCTCTTTGCTCTTCTTTAAAACAAGAAGAGCTTGAGCGTGCTGGGGATGGTTCTCCTTAGATGCAGAAGGGGAAGGGGTACTCCAGGAGCTGAAAATCACAAGCAGCCTCTTGCTAGCTCGATGAAGCCTCGCTGGCTCTGGGCCCCGGTGTTTTGCCACTGATGACTTGACAAACTCTCTTCAGCTACCTCCCTTGCCAATGCTTTTTTTCACCCCGTGATGGAAGTTGGGCTGCTAGGCATGCTGCAGCATGTATTTTCTTTTTTTTTTTTCTTGTGAGTGGTGAAAAAGAGCAATTGGATGCATGGGGTTTCTTTCCAGAAAGCTGGTTTATGCTCTGTAATAAGGTTTGGCCTTATTTTTATCAGGATTAACCTATAAGAGTCATACTTGAAGTTAAGCTCTGATGTCTTTCTGCCAAACATGACTGGCTTGGATTTAAATATATGCATATCAGCTTTAAAAGCTTCTAGAGCACTTCTCTGAATAAAATTAGTATTAGTACGCTTCAAGTGTGCAAAATATTCAAGGAGAGCAAATCTCGTACGAGGCGTGACTCTGGCTCCTGGTTTTTTTCCCCTACCTAGTGCCTAACCCCACTTGTAATGGCTTTGACGAGGCTGTCCCAAGGGCTTACAGAGCATCCCCAGGAAAGCAGATGTGCTTCGTTGCGACCGTTCGCTTGGCAACACCTCAGTTTTTGAAGGTAAGCGTGCACCCCGGGTCCCGTTCGTTTCAGAACCTCTCGACACCCCCTCAGCCAGGGTGACACACAAAGTTCTTCGTTTGGCTAATTGAATGGATTACGGAGATCACATTTCATGCATAGAGGATTATCAGGGCGAGCCAGATCTGTGGAAGCAGTGGCACTTCTGCCCCCCTTGCACGGGAAATGGAAGCCCTCCTTGCATTAGGAATTGCAAAGTCGGTTTGAAATTGGGTTCTCCGTTACTGCTTTCTGTTTGTTTGAGGAGACAGTGTATAGAAGGCCACCAACGCTTTCATTTGTGCACCTAGAATTTTAGGGTATGTTCTTGGCACCAGCAAGGATTTTGGTGTAAGGTGGAGAGGTGGGGAGGGAGGCATTTAAGGTATGCATGAAGCCTCTTGCCTCTGTACTGCCAGCAACTTCAACTTTGTGAGCGTTGATACGTACCAAAGAAACACTTGATGGCAGCACACCTCACCTGGTCTTCTTGTCCCAAGAAGGTTTAAAACACTGGTGGTCTGAAAGACTTCTCTCCCCACGATGGACAGCAGAGAGAGAAGTGGCAGTGGAGAGGATGGGAGGGTGTCACTGAGCCCACAGCACCGGGGGACGTGGCACCAGGGAGCAGGGGGACAGCAGCACTGGGGGACATGGGCAGGTTGTCCTTGTCAGTGATGATGGAGACCCTCCTGCAAGAGAGACATAGGGGACATGGTAACCTTGGATGCTGCCAAACCCTGAGCACTGATGCTGGCAAGTCCCAGGCCAGGGGTCTCCAGGCTGACTCGAGGAAGTTCATGGAACTGTAAACCACCAGTGGGAGAGGGAGAGGGAGAGGGAGAGGAGAGGCACAAGTGGCTGAGAGCCAGCGTGGGGCACCCATCCAGCCCCAGCCCATGCATGGGTGTGTACCAGGGTGCCATTCTTCCTCCCCTTCCCCCCTCCAGCTAATCATCATTGACTGCCTCCTGATCCTCATCCCTCTGGGGCAGGGGATGTCCTGCCTCACAGACAGCCCTATGCCTTGCCTCCTGTAATTCACTTCTTAAGTATCATTCTCACAAGCACTGAGGGATGTGCAAGGGTGGTGGGTATCATTAGTAAAACAAAGAGCAAGGAAAGAAGTGGCAAACCCATGAGGGCCCAAACACAGGCTGGATGCTGGGAAGGCGTGTTGCTCCTTGGAGCCATGGGCAGCACAGCCATAACACCCTGGGCACTGCTTTAAAACCATAATAACTTTGGCACCCCATGGAAGTCTCAGCTCTGAAGTCCAAGTGCATCACAACTTCTCCCTGGCTTCTGCAAAAATCACTGGCATTGATACACACAATAGTTTGCTCTCTGGAATTGCCAGAAAACATGTGAATCCTACGTTTTATCTTCTTATGCATGGTGTACTTATAGCTAACAAAAGCTAGATGAAGCAGAGGGGTGAGGCTGCAACTCAGTAAGCTGGTTTCCTTCACCATACAGGAGATGTGCATCGTGGAAGAACCTCTAGAGGAATTCACGTCAAGACATAGTCTGGAGTGGAAATTTTTGTTCCTGGATCACAGGTTGGTGACAAGAAAAGCACTCCTGGTTGTGCTGGGTGCTTCTCTACTGCTATTTTTGTAAGTGTGGCTCTCTCAAATGGTGTTACGTTCCGCATCTCAGTTGCATAAACAGGAGAGCAACCATTTCAATTCCTCCAGGAGATGGTATTTACTATTTTTTTTTTAATCAGTCTCTCCAATCCAAACTACTGGGAAACAGTAGATTTGTGATTAGCTTGTTCTTGTTTCCTTGAAAATGATCAATGGACCAAAGCCTGTCAGGTGACAAAATCATATTATCCAGCTGCAGAAATGGTTCTTTCCAAACCCAGCTGCTGATGGTGCCTGTGCAATTCCCACCGAGTTACGGAGGGAAAATCTGTGCTGGCCAGAGGCAACTGTGCTGGCAAAGGTACAAAGCAACTGCCTCGCTGCACCACGGATGAGCTCTGCAGGCACCCGAAGGGAAGCGGCACAGATGATTTTCCCTCTACCCCCCCTGTTCCCAGCAGACGATGACTTTCTAGCACCTCACCACACGTTCTTCCCTGTGCAGGGTCTGCAGGAGCCCCAGCAGAGCCCCTGACCAAGGAATAGCTCCCTCACAGCAGGTTCTTGTGTGAAGGGCCCTGAGAAGCTGAGTTGCTTTCCACAACCACATTTTCCCTGGAATGATGAGGTTGTCATGGCCTTGTCCTGAGTGGACCAGCACCTGCCAGTGCTGCCATGGCCGGCTGGGCATCCCCAGCACAAGGAAGGGGAAAATCAGGATCTGGTCCCCTGGGGTGGATAACTGTACACCGATGAGCAAGAGTAGATCTGGGCTTTTTGCATATTCATGTCAACATGCAGAATTGCTTGGTTTTTGGTTTATGAATTCATTTTTATTATGCCTAACCGCAGAGCACCACCGATTATAGGATACTTGCCTTTTGAAGTGCTGGGTACTTCTGGCTACGACTATTACCATATAGATGACCTAGAGCTGCTAGCAAGGTGCCATGAACACTGTGAGTATCACATGGCCCAGGTTCCTGCTGGAATCACTGGGACACCTCTTTTCAGGGAAACGTGGTTTCAGTTAAAGATTGGTATAAACTTGGAAGGGGAGGTTTGACCCTTTGCCTCACACCTACGTGTCTTAGTGGAGTTATGGCAGATTGAGGGCACTGCAGCTGATTGGCATCGAGGCCAGACTTATATCAAGGTCTGAAAAATACAATTTTCCCTTCTGTATCCCCAGAAGCAGCCAGCGAGACTCACTGAATGGATAAATTGCACCAGATCTACTAGTAGAGAATATACAGGAATAGTTCAAGCAACCTCAGAGGAGGTCCTGTTCTGTAGAATTCTTGCAGATTATTTACCCTGCTGTTGTTGACCGTGTATTTGGGCTTATCTGTGATTATTTAAATATAGTCTAGTAAGATTTAATTGAAAAACTAAACTACGTAACAAAAACTAAACTATGTAAAGAAAATGAGGCAAAGCTTTTCAAATATTTGCTTACAGAACTGGCTGGAACATCTCAGCTTACCACCTCAGGGTGGTAAGAAAATATCCCATTAACTTCAGTTCTTATTCATTGACATTAAAATACTGAAAGGCTAAATATGTGAGCATTTGGGAACCCTTTGAAATCACTCGGGGGAAAAAGCAAATCTTTAAAACCTTTAATAACCCCAGTTTACCGGGGCACTTTGAATTCTTGTCAGTCTGGGATTTTTCTTTCAGTTCCAAATGACTTTTGTCTTTGCACAACGTTATCTCCGATACTCACTTCATTCTGAATCCATCTGCACACAGTACTCATCTGTTCAAGCATTTTTATCCTGTGCTTTTCAGCTATAGAGCTTAAGATGATCACTGATAGAAATTAATCCCAGATGCCTAATTAAGCAGTATGTGATCAGCACATAAACCAGGGTAAGATCTGTGTTTAAGCTGTAGCAGACATTAGTGTCCAAAGTTAAGGTTAATTGTACCAGGTAGGAACATACCATTCGAAGTGTCAGAAGAAGACACCTACTGATCTTTGTGATATCTGCACTATCATAAAACACCAGGACCACTCACTTGACGGGTGCTTAGACTCCTGCCTCCCTTGGGAATCAATCGGGCCATAGATTCTTTTGTCAGACTTTTCACATTTCATGTCGTGTTCCCGTGATAAATAGTGCTACAAGCTGTGTGTATTTTCTGCTGACAGTGATGCAGTTTGGCAAAGGGAAGTCGTGCTGCTATCGGTTTCTGACCAAAGGACAGCAGTGGATCTGGCTCCAGACCCATTACTATATCACCTACCACCAGTGGAACTCCAAGCCAGAGTTCATTGTGTGCACACACATGGTGGTAAGGTATGGAAAATCCTATCAACCGGCGGGGACATGTAGGACAGTAAGACAAAGGCATTCTTGTGACTGCCAAAATTTTCTCTTAGAAAAATATGTCTCCTATGTAACAAAAAAAAAAGAGGGACTGAACTCTCTGAAGGATATCTGTTCGTTATAGAAAAATGATCAGACTAAACCTTACTTTACCCTAAGCTTGATTTGTCAGTCAGGAGTTTAGGGGCAGACTAACTGTTGCGTTTCTCCAGTTTGTGCAAAAATAGGGAATAGACAGATCTCTTAACTGTTCTAATAACTAGCTGCACTCTTATCCTTACGTGGGTTTTTTTAAAGAGATGTCTGGAAGCTTTCCAGTGAAGTCATAAAGTGGTTGTAGGCTGTGAACTTGACCTTTATGTATACTTCTTTAATATATTAACCTGTAATTTAACCTTTAAAACGTTGCGATAATTTGCTCCTCTATTTGCTTAAAGCACATTTTATGAGATATATCCATACCATGTTGATACATACAATTATATTTTACATCCAGTTATGCAGATGTTCGGGTGGAGAGGAGACAGGAGATGGGCTTGGTAGAAGTGTCCTCAGAGGTTGTGTCCTCAGCACTAAAGGTACAAAGAGAAAAGTTTGTTTTTCATGAATATCTGTAGTAATCCCAACTTGTTCCTATGTTAACATCCCTGAAGACTCCAGCGTTGTCTTTCTGGGTGGCTTCCCTCAACTTCAGAATTCATTGCTCACTTGAATGATTTTAAAGTAAATTGGATAAGCTCATGAAAGGATAAACCTGGAGATCAGTAACAGCCACAAATTAAGTGGAACATGGGTAGGGACAATGTGAGATATCTCCACCTTTCCTTGGCAAGGTGCTACTGTTTAAAGTTTCATTTGGCCATGTTCTGGCAATCAGCCTTCTTGGCTACATCTCAGTGATCTGCGGAAGGAGGAAAGGGAAACTCCTCCTGGGTGCATGCCCGAGTGTCTCACAGAGGTTGCAGTTGCTGCAGATGGCAAAAGAAAGATTCAGAAAAACACCTGAAGGCACAAAATGACTGTGGCTGTAGCTTGCCATTTATTTCCAACCCAGTGCCAGCTCTTTATAAAATGCTTCAGTTAGGTGCTGTTTGGAGTGGACATTGACACCTATGCTCAGGTCTTCTGCTGGCTACCTGAGATTCAGTCTGCTCAGGACATTTTAGGCCAGCCAAAGAACTGGGTGTGCAACCATTGCTAAATGCATTTCAAAATGTTTTTTACCCTGACAGATGTGAGAGCTATTCCTTGGGTGTTTTTGGTTTGTTTTAGGACAGTGGTGCCAGCTTGGACCCTGAACAGCACTTTAATGCACTCGATATTGGTGCCTCAATCCTCAGCGCTAGTCGGACACCCTCAGTATCATCCAGGAGCTCACCAAAATCTTCCCACACACCCAAGTCAGACCCAGCATGTGAGTGGTTACTGCATGGCTTTTAATTTAGCCAAGTTACAGAATGTCTGCCTATACAGCCCAGCTGCTAATTTAGCAATTATTTAGGCGGTATCGATGATGCACAGTTGTCACTGATGATGAAGTGCCTAATTTGAAATGGTAATGTAGAAGAGGGAGGGTTCTAGTGCAACCACCTCTACACTGGAAAATGAGTAGTGGGACTAGCTGTGAGACCTGCTGCTTCAATCTGTTATGAAAATGAGGACTTCTGTCTTCGTATTTGAGGGCATCAGTATGAGCAGTATGACTAGACTTCGATGAGTAATAACAGCCTGTGGGTGATTCTCTTCTGGCCAAGATACAGGATGCTCCAGCCTTGACTTGGGCACACATTATACACTCTTTCTGCTCCCTGGGCTGGAAGAAAAGCCAACGAGCTAACCTAAATTTACAGTTATTCGGCCCATGTGAAGGGTGCTCCGCCTGTTTTAGAGCAGTTCTTGGGTTCTTTTGCTCCATTCATTGGAGCACAGAATCATAATCTGTCTCATTTGCTTATATCTTAGCCCAGGCCCTACTTATAAGTTTAATTTTACTGCCATTGAGGTGAACAAGAACATCTTGACTCCTGCTGGAATTTAGCCAGGCTAGGTCTCGGTGTAACTCCCACTTCAAAAGAGGATGGTTTCCAGCGTGTGAGAACTCACTGGTACTTTTCTTGCAGCTACACCAACAAAGCTGATTGCAGAGCCCAACACTCCCTTGCCAAGAACACCGAGCGCGCAGCAGGATTTATCCGTGCACAGACTCAGTCAACCTACTACTCTCCAGGTAACTTCTGCAAAGAGCCCTCAAGAGAGGCGGGTGGGATCAAGCACGTGCCACATAAGCAGTTTAGCAACTATAAATGACTTACTCAAAAGCCATGGCATTAGAAGAAACCTAAAAATGTAAGGGGCTAAACTCATAAATGAAGTCTTGTTCTGTTTTTAACCTAGGTTTCTTTGCCTTCTCAGCCTCCATGTGATCTTCTCCCACAGCAGCTGCTGCCTCAAGCAACTCTGCAAAACCAGCCTGCACCTCTGGCACAGGTTAGTTGGGAATTTGGAAGTGGAATAGGTCACTTGCCAATCTCCTGGTATTTTCTCCTTTCATCTAGTAAATAAATTAATTAATAGGGACCAGGTCTTTTGGGGCTTTTTGGTTATCTCATCAGTAGCTACTACCTCCAAATCTACCAGCTCTCAAAGGCTTAAAATATAGTGGGGAGGTAATCTGAACTGAACACTTGTGTGTTTGAAGGTGTAACTACATACATGTGCTCAGAGCAAAAGCCCCGGTGCACACACACCTGTTTTACAGGAGGACAAAAACCCCTTGGAAAAAGAGTTTTCTTACTTTGCTTCTACAGAATGGGGTCCCACCAAAATCAAGGTCACAATGAAAACTGAGCCTAAAAACTAACGCAGACCCAGTCCTCCTAAAAACACCTGTTTGTTTGTGCTGATGCAGAACTAACAAACAGTAAGGGATGCACAAGTTCCACAGAACCCCTTTGGTGAGCGTGTGAGTAATGGTGAGGATGCTGATCGAGCCAGTGAAATCTATTAACCCATATCTCAAAAGTGGGTGATGGCCCCAAAATCCATCTTAGTATTTTCTTTGCAGTGCATTTTGAAAGAACAAATTTGACTCCCATGTCCCCATCACATTGTTTCTCTCCTGTGGTCATGCTGTGATGATACACCCCATCACCCATGGATTTTAAGAACAACAGAGGAGTCCTGGACCTTGGCTGCTTCTTGTACTAGTACCCTGTATTTCCTCACAAGAAGCCAGAGTTTCTTCCTGTAGCATAGAAAACATAGAAAGTCCTGAGGATCCCTGCTTTAAAATAACAAATTCTCATTTATCTTCTATGTTTAATATTCTTTTCACGACTCCACACCAGCATGCAGTGAAGAAACAGCATATCAATTATCTGCTCTGAGCAGTCATTTTCTTTTACAGATACTCCTCTCTGTTATTCATTAATGCATTTCCAAACAGAATTTAGTTTATTTATTATAAACCCACGTGTGTTTTGGTTGACTTTTTTCTACCTCCCTTTCTTCTCCATCAAAGCTCTTAGTGAAGAGATGCTTTCCAGTTGTTTACTGAGAGCCTCGCTGCCTTACCCTTTCCTAGTAAAACACTCTGACTGGCACACCAGCTCCATTTCTTCTCCACCACATCAAAGCACTGTCCTGTTCCACAGGATTAAGCCTCTCTAGGCTGGGTAAATCGTGGTGAAAGGATGAGGGATGACTCCGGTCTTTCTACGCAAGCAGCCCTCTTCTCGACTGGCGGCAAAGTCACAGCAGTGCTCCTGGTGAAGCTCAAGGTGAAGCTTCCCTTGGTGTGGAGCAGGGAAATAGCAGCAGGACATTGCAGCTCAGGTTGCTGAGGCTCACACCCCATAGCGATACCTCTGGGAAAGGCAGCAATTCTCCAGGGGCTTGGGTGACTTTCCTAACCTCCTAAGGAGGCGAGTGATGAACCCCCGGTATGCATGGTTCCCACCACGAGCGTTTCCCCTGTTCCCCAGTAGACCGTTTGGCAGCAGTTTGGTGACAGAACACAAGCTCATCACTTTGAGCCAGGCACCCCTCTGCCAACCCATCAGGAGAAACTGTTCAGGTCTCTCCCCACTCGCTGCCTTTTTGCTGCTCACCCTTAGCCGAAGGTGACCGATGGCAGGAGCGGAAACGCAGCAGCGTGCTGAGCTGGGGGGTGGCAGCGGGGTGGGGGGGGAAGGACGTTTTAAGCAGCCTCGATCACATCTGCAGCAAGCAGGCAGCTCCTGCCTCAGGCACCATCTGCTTGAACTTTGATTAGTTTTATTTCAGGCAAAAGCTGCGATGGTTTCGCCTCCGCTGAAATGCGGTTTGAGCTCCTGCCTTGCTCTCCTTAATGACCAGACAGCACAGGGCTAGATGTCACCTGAATGTAAATGGTTTACTTTAAACCAAGGGCTCCCTACTAGAATATTTGTTTGTTTGCCTTCCTCATTGTAATAAATTAAAATCCCCTACAACACAGCGGATGTTGATGGCTGAATAATAATTAGCGCTAATAATCCGTTTGGGATCGCGCAGGTGTTATTCAGGAGACAGAAAGAACGAACAAGTTGTTCAGGGAACTGCAGGACTCATGAAACGTGGTTTCCCAAGGACTGCACCTTGCAAGGCTGGTGCATGGGATGAGAGGATCCATCTCTCCTTTGCTCGGCTAAAGCTTTCCTGAAATTACAGCAGCCTGGTGTTTTTGAGCCTCTGACAACTCTGTTGCGTGTCTCTAGCGTTGGCCAAAAGGATTGAAAGTTGGAAGGCAGGCAGAAAAGAAAGGCTTAAAGGAAACTGAGATAAAAAATAAATAAGGTCTCTTTTTTTTGATCCAACTACCTATTGTCATGAAACTTGTAGGAACAGAATGTTTTTGAAGTGTCCATCTTCTTGTTCCTCACATCTGAAATGAAGGACCATCCCAGCAGGCACAGGGGCCATCGGTCCCCTCCCCTGGCTGCAGCCCCCCAGCACCTAGAGAGGAGTAACCGTGGCACCCAAGTGGAGAGACGCTGCTCCTCAGGCATGGTCCACGTGGCTTCTTTTAGAAGCCCATGCTGATGGAGTTGTTTCACAGCCCAGAAGTGCTGGTCCCTCTCCCTGGGCTGTACAGCCTGCCTGGACCATTGAGCCCAGAGGATTGTGCCCGTCCCTACCCAAACACCTTCCAACTCGATCCCAAAAGCAAGTTTGGGTTTTTTTGAGAAACCAGATGAAAATTATTGCTGTGGGGTTTTTCTTTAAGTCTGTGTTAACAAACCTTGATTAAACTGGTGATCCTCTGCAGTTACAGTTATCTCACAGGTTTAGTCTTTCCCATTTGACTGCTTGTGGAAAGCTGGCACTTGTCTGTGTGTAACACGCGCTCTTCTCGGGATGCTACAGAGGTTTGTAAATACCCGGGTGAGACAGCGACTCCAGCTGATGCCAGTGGCAGAATCAAACCTCTCCACTGTTTTCTGTGGAACGCTTTGAGTTAAGCTCTTTTCATTTATTACACAGATGCAGGTTTCTTCCCTAATTAGTAGAGCAGTTAATGATCTTGGCTGTCTGACCAACCTAGTGGCTTTCTACAATGGAGTGACTACATCAGTAGACAAGGGAAGAGCTCTGGATGTCATCTATCTGGACTTCTGCAAGGCCTTTGACACAGTCCCCCCCAACATCCTTTTCTCCAAGTTGGAGAGATATGGATTTGATGGGTGGACTGTTTGGTGGATAAGGTATTGGCTGGGTGGTTACATCCAGAGGGTAGTGGTCAATGGCTCAATGTCCAGATGGAGACCGGTGACAAGTGGTGTCCCTCAGGACTCCATACTGGGACCACTACTGTTTAATGTCTTCATCAGTGACATAGACAGCAGGATTAAGGGCACCATCAACAAGTTTGCAGATGACACCAAGCTGAGCTGTGCAGTCGATACACCAGAGAGATGGGATGTCATCCAGAGGGACCTGGATAAGCTGGAGAAGTGGGCCCAGGTGAACCTCATGAGGTCCAACAAGACCAAGTGCAGGGTCCTGCACCCGGGTAGGGATAATCCTTGTTATCAACACAGGCTGGGGGATGATGTGATAGCAGCCCTGTGGAAGCAGCCCTGGGGGTTCTGGTGGACAAGAAGCTGGACATGATCCAACAATGTGCACTTGCAGCCCAGAAGGCCAATCGCAATCCTGGGCTGCATTAGAAGGAGCATGGCCAGCAGGTCAAGAGAGGTGGTTCTGCCACTCTGCTCTGGTGAGACCTCACCTGGAGTGCTGTGTCCAGCTCTGGAGCCCTCAGTATAAGAAGGACATGGACCTGATGGAGCAGGTCCACAAAAATGATCAGGGTGCTGGAGCACCTCCCCTGCAAGGATAGGTTGAGGGATTTGGGTCTGTTCAGCCTGGAGAAGTGAAGACTTCAGGGAGACCTTATAGCAGCCTTCCAGTATCTGAAGAGAGCCTACAAGAAAGCTGAAGAGGGGCTGTTTCTAAGGGCTTGTAGTGATAGGACGAGGGGCAATTTTTTTAAACTAGAAAATGGTAGATTTAGATTGGACATTAAGAAGAAGTGCTCTACTATGAGTGTGGTGGAACACTGGTTGCCCAGGGAGGTGGTGGAGGCCCCTTCCTTGGAGACATTCAAGGCCAGGTTGGATGGGGCTCTGAGCAACCTGCTCTAGTTGAAGATGTCCCTGCTCACTGCAGGGGGGTTGGACTAGATGATCATTAGAGGTCCCATCCAATCCAGGGCATTCTATGATTCTATGAGTCTATGGTCTTGAGATAGACACTCTCTGGTGCAGGTCAACTGCTGTTAGTGTCTCGTTGTACAACCAGAACAGAAGCTCTGTAACCACAGGGGTCACAGCCAGAGGGATCAACAAATCTGGGGGGTAGAGGTTCCTTGTCTTCTTCCATAATGGCTCTCACTCTAGTAGAGCAGCTAGTTGTTGTTCAGTGTATTAATACAAAAAGTGCATGGAAAAGAGAAGAAAACACCACTAGATGAATATGTTAAATAAAAGAAGGTGCTGGAAAAAATGAAATAAGGAATAATAATTTAAAATCAACAGCAGTATATTTTTGCATGCCAACTTTGCAAAGCAAATTCAGGACCAAGGGCTGGAAATGGATTTTGTTTCTTATTGAAGTATAAAATGATAATAAAATTATATGTTAAAAATATTCCTTAGATTTTTTAATTGAAGAAAATCAGGTTCTTTTCCCAAAGTGTCTTCAAGCAGCTTGCATGTTAATGAAACGTCTGCTGTCAGCAAGCCAGGCAGTTAAAATGAAGCTTTTTGCTAAAATTGTTTTTAATTCCTTTCTGATAAGGACCCTTTTATAGACTTAAGTAGTCCTCACGAACAGAGTTCATGCACACAACTGGGTTGCAAGACTTGGCTTTTAAAAAAAGTCCTGTACAAGACTCAGGTTGAAGCAGGACTGAGCTGCACCTCAGCTAAACCATAGTGCCATTCCACTCCTAAAATCAGGGTACCTGGGACTCTTCAGGGACACAGAGCTGGGCTACCAAAAGCAGCACTGGACACCCCTTTGACTCACTTGTCTTTGTCCCAAACATCAGAGGTTTCCACTCCTCCTTTCCTTGGGTTAATGCATTACACTAGAAACAGAGAGACCCTGCTCTGACTTCTCCCCTTTAACACCAATCAGAAGTAACACAAACTTCCCTTGGGGAGCTTTGACACCATTTTTTTTTGCTCTGGGGGGAGGACCTGGTGGCTGATGACAGCACTGCTGTCTGGAGGCAAATCATGGTGCTGGAGGCCAAGTGTTCACTCTCCTTGGGCAGGCAGTGCAAGCTGTGACCTCTAGCAGATACCTTTGCCACCAAAGTGTGCTTTGGAAAGCTTCTACAGTTCTGGAGCCCTTATTACAGGAAGGCTATGGATGTGCTGGAACGTGTCCAGAACAGGGCCACGAGGACGCTCAGAGGGCTGGAGCACCTCTCCTGTGAGCACAGACTGAGAGAGTTGGGGTTGTTCAGTCTGGAGAAGAGAAGGCTCCAGGGAGACCTTATTGTGGCCTTCCAGTATCTGAAGGGGCTACAAGAAAGCTGGGGAGGGACTTGTTAGGCTGTGGGGCAGTGATAGGACCAGAGGGAATGGATTAAAACTAGAGAGAGGTCGATTCAGGTTGGACATTAGGAAGAATTTCTTCCCCAGGAGGGTGGTGAGACACTGGAACAGGTTGCCCAGAGAGGTGGTGGAAGCCCCATCCTTGGAAGTGTTTAAGGCCAGGCTGGCTGGGGCTGTGAGCAACCTGCTCTAGTGGGAGGTGTCCCTGCCCATGGCAGGGGGGTTGGAACTGGATGAGCTTTAAGGTCCCTTCCAACCCTGACAATTCTATGATTCTACCAGCAGGAACTGCACGGACCCCCTTAGCAGCCCTCCTTCTACCTGAGCAGGGTTGGCCATGAAACTCCCCACTTTGAGCAGTTCCCTTATGGATTCTGCAGGGTGGGGAGGAAAAGCCACCGTCCACCTGGTAAATACAAATAAACCCTCTGAAGTTCTCCTCCTTCCTCACCTAAAGGGCACTTACATGGAGATTTCAGCTTTGCTGGAGGGGATGTGAAGGTATTTCGCATACTTAGCTGGTTTAAGGCAAAGCAGTTAGCCGACACAAATCTGATCTGGCACATTCTGATTTCTCTAAGCAGCTAGAAATTTCATTTACCTGTACTGTGTTGCTAGCACCAGAGCTCTCCTTAATTCCCTTTTTGTTACCATTTCTGGTTTCCTATTAAAAAGCCAGAAACGGTGTAATCAAGCGCACCTCGTGGAACAGGAGGGCTCCAGCAGCATCCACCAGTTCACCCAGTAGCACAGAGCCACTGGAACAACCACAGGAACAGGGCACCATTTTCAAGTCATAGCAAAATTATTATTGTTTTTCTTTTGCCTGGACACTCACAGCAACCACATGTTTTTTAGAGAGGTCTCAGATGCCTTGTTAACAGAAAAGCTTACAAATTTTAAGTGTTGGGTTGGTTTTTTTTTTCCCAAAGCCT
This sequence comes from Todiramphus chloris collaris, assembly GCA_025345505.1. NCBI lineage: Eukaryota > Metazoa > Chordata > Aves > Coraciiformes > Alcedinidae > Todiramphus > Todiramphus chloris. Next base: position 3,696,251 of record JANVCC010000021.1, read on the forward strand.
GTCTTTTTTTTTACTGTTGGATTATGAGCTCATGAGAAGCAACTTTTCCAAAGCCTATTAAAGTAATAATTAACTCTGGTGGACTTTGAGTCATGCCCAAGAACATCAAATTAAAATAGGAATTTACTGCTGTCCCCTCCACACTTCTTGAATGACTCCACTTTGTTCCAGGTATTGCTGCTACTGAAGGTTGCACTTTCTTCTTGACCCTGATCAGTGTTCTCCATTTGATATTCTCATTTAGAATAGCCTTTCTCCCACTGAGCTGAGCTATTCATTTCACATCACGTATAAAAATAACTTAATGAGTGCTCCTGGTAGCTTGACTACTACTCAGCTGTAGAAATCTAGAAAATGCTCATTGTGGTCAGCAGTTGTGTGATGCTGTAGTAAAGGCATCAGCAGAAAAAACCCTTGCAGTGCTGCTCTTTCTGTGTGGAAAAAGGAAAGTGTTAGTAAAACATGTCCAGAATACACAGTTATGCTCCACTAAGGGCTCCAAACTACGGGCTAATAAAAATAATGCACTCGTTTGCCATCCAATTAAGAGACTCTTGATATTGTAAAGTAGCATACTTTCAAAAACAGCCCTTCTGATAATTCCCTAACAGAACAGGGTCAGTTGTCAGCAGATCATTCTAACTGAGGCAATCTAATAGATGTGTGTAAAATTGAAAACGGACAAGGTTTATCTCTGCCGAGATGTTAATATTTATTACAAGCATGTCTTTTATTCCTTTGGCTGTGCTTTACAATCAAGAAACCAGTAACTCCTGCAAGAGCGATGTTCTGCTGAGGGCTGTTTGTATTATAATGACTGATTTTTCCCTCTTTTTCTTTCTCAGTTCTCAGCACAGTTCAGCATGTTCCAGACCATCAAGGACCAGCTAGAGCAGCGGACTCGAATCCTGCAGGCCAACATCAGGTGGCAGCAGGAGGAACTCCAGAAGATACAGGAGCAGCTCTGCCTGGTCCAGGACTCCAGTGTACAGGTGTGTTACTGCGGGGAGGGGTGGAGCGGAGCGTCCTCTCTCATGTGGCCATTGATAGGGTTGGCAACTTAAAATTAGCTCCAAGGTCCAGGAAATCTGGGCACGTAGAAACCAGCTCATCTGGATGAGGATGTTGCTGACTGAAAGCCTTACGTAAGCTAGAATAAGCTAAGTAAGAGTTAAGAGCTCTCTGGAAGAACAGAAGGAAGAACTATCTCAACCTTAGGAGGAGGAGAACAATTTGGGTCATTTACAGTAGCATTTTCATATATTATCTACTGAGTCTTCAGACTGAGCAGCTGTAGTAGAAAAATGTTCAAGTTCAAACTCACCAACGATTATATCTCCCCAGTTCATTACCTTCCATCCAGTCATTGTTGGCTTCATGTGAGCGTCACTCATGCTCAATATCTTGTCTGTCCAACTCTTCTTTAGCCAACAGCCCCTCTTCAGGCATTGCTCATTTCATTCATTAGCTCCCTGTTTTCCTGACCCTACCCCAGCCTGGATACAGAGCACAAGAGATTCATTTCCTTGTCGTGTTAAAACCCCCCCAAACCTCTGCTGATGTTCATTTGTTCACATCTGAGGGGGTGTCTGAATTTGTTCTTCACTGGACCAGCTTAAGCCTTTAGGGTGAAGCTGGTTGAACCTGCTTTTCTGCCTTTGATACCTCCTACCCAGAGCTAGAATTCACTAAGTACAGTCTCTGCCTTCAGCTCACCAAGTGCAGTATCTGCTTCAGATTACGTTTACCAAAGGAAGCTCAGGAATAACAGCAAGTGCCATTCAGTACAACACAGGTTTCACGCAATGACAAATGGACAAATCATCCAGGTTTATGGCAGTTTTCTCAATGCAGGGTGATTACTGCTTCCTTCCTCGTAATTTAACTATAAATGCCACATTAAACGACCCTTGCTAGAAATGTTGCATTGGGGACCCACTGTGAGTGTTGTATTAACAAGAGTTTTTTTGGAAGACAAGCTCTGTCACAGAAACAAATGTCTCAAGGGGTGTTTTAAGCACAGGATGAAAACCTGGGACCTGCTGACATCAGTGGGAATTTTGCTCCCAACTTCCACAGAAATAGACTCTCACCCATCATCAGCATCTGTGAAATGCAGTTTCACATATTAAAACAAATTGGGATTGTAAGTTTAGGCAATTAAGGGATCAGTGAAGCCAAATTAGAAACTTTGCCACTTGAGCTGCTGCATGTGCACTGCTTTAAGACAGCACAGCAGTGGTGGGTCCCAAAGCCAGGACTCAGTTCCTGGGGCCATATGGGCATAGAGGTAGAGGAGGTTTAGCTCCAGTGCATTTCTTCTATTGGCTCTGAGCTGACTTTGATTAACGGGAAGGGAGAGTCCCTCTGCAATTAACTGGCCTTCAGTTCAGAATCATGTCAGATGTCTGAAAGCTATTATTGTTATTATGAATATCAAGAGACGTGATATTCTCGCTTCCTCTCTTTTTAATTGGGTGAAAACCATTACCTTCTCCTGGTGAAGGCTTCAACAGTCACATACACTCATCCTTTTTCTTTTTTTTTCCTTTTTTTTCCATAATTCAGGCAAAAGTAGAAGATAAAAGCACACTCCTATATTCAGGAAATGGATTTTATTTTTCCATAACTGTCTCACATATGCACTAGGGTGCATTTAATAACCCAAAGACCATGGGTAGGATTTTCAGATACTCTCCTAAGGAGCTCAGGCAGACAGAAGTGGAGGCCCAGTGGGTAAATGGTTGGTAGTTCTGTACTGCCCATCCCATACCAATCTGTAGCTCTGAGTTGTGCCATTTGGGTGATCCTCTCTCCCATGAAGACTGTACCAGGTTGGACCAAGTGTTTTCAGACCTGTACAAGTTCTCTGGTGTCGGTACTGACCATTTCCCAGCTTACTGCAGATGCTGAACTGAAAGGCAGGGGAAATGGAGAGCAGCTCAGCAATGTAGAGGCTGCATATCTGTCTGAGGGGGCAGTGCAGGATGGGGAGGATCATCTTACCTAGTTCAGGTGCCTTTTAGTCTCCTCAGAGCTATCAAACCAGGCGATGAGATGCAAGAGGTGACACTGAGTCCCAGCCAGGGCCTTTGCCATCTCCCTCTTTCTCTAGGTGAAGGAAATTGCTGCGCTGTTGCAGGGATAGAGCGAGACCAGGCATTAGCTTCATCTTCTTTGGCTAGAGGCAGCGGAAAAGAAAGCCTCACACTTTCTGCATGCAGCACTTTCGTGACTCAGAGGCGGCGAGGAGTAAACTGTGAAATCAGAAATCCAACCACGTGCTTTGCGGCACAGATTTCATCACTCGGGGAGCTGGCTGTCTGCAGACATCGATCTGTATCTATTATCAGAGCTACAAAGCAGAGCAGCAAACAGGCGAGCATTACTATCAAGCCCATATCTGGTCTTTTTAATATTCTGTGTGGAAGAGCTGTAAGCATGGGGGAGTGCCGTAGGCTGGCTGAAAAGGAGGAAGTGTTCTCTGGTTTTCCCTCATTAGCTGATTTATTAGCATATCTTCCCCTCTGGTTCGCTCCCTTCCACACAGAAGTGGGCAGGTAGCTCTGTGGAGAATTAAGCTCCGTTTCCTTCAGAGATCTTCAAAACTGCAGTAGAGCAAGTCCACCAAGGAAAGCTTTCCTAACCAGACAGATGCTGAGCACGGTAGCCTGCTTTAGAAACCATTTCCAAGAGCCTTGTGCAATGAAAGAAGAAAGTGGCAGGAGGGTTGTGGGCCCTGAACAAAAGTGTTCAAAACTCCATTAAATCCCTGTTACTGCTTTTCCTGACAAATGAAAGTATGAAGGACCAGAGCGGCACGAGTAACCTCAGAAGTCTGAAGGATGCTGTGTCTGCTCCAGATTTGAACAGTCTAGCTAATGAATCACAGACAGGGAGGAAGGCAGAAGGGTTGAGCCTGACCAGCCTGCAGAACTACAAATGAGACCATCCACAGCCACCCATCATCTGCAAACCAGGCTCCTTTCGAAGTCGGTGAATCTCAGCTTCCCAGTGCTGTGCTTCTCATCTTTCTGTATTTTACATAAAGAAAGTGTCTTGATGTGGGTAATGATGAGCCCGAAGGCTGTAATCCCCTGATTATCCAAAGGACGGCTAGAGTCAAAGAGCCGTTTTTCCTCACGATGTCTTGGCAATGTGATTCATCCATTAGCTGTGGGGACCATCTATCCTGGAACGAGGTGGCAGCGGTGTCAGAGGGTCCCTCCCCTCCCTCACTGCTTTGCTGCGTATGTTAACAAGCTGGCCAATTAAAAAATATTTGTAAGATGCTTCACTGACCTTGCAGTCCACCAAATCAGCCACGAGACATGTCATTAGCAGCGGTGCGGTTAGCGGGCTGATCATTTAGCTACTCGGATTTGCTCCGACAGGGAAAGATTTCATTCTTTATTAGGGGGTTTCTGTCATTTAAAGCTGCCGTATTTCAGTGTTCTAGGGGGATTCAGGCAGGACTATCACAAAAGAGGCACATTATGAAAAAAAAAAAAAAAAGCTGTTAAGTTTTGGACAAATGGAAGCACGTTCTTGCTTTTAGGCTTAACTGGCAGGTAGAAATTCCACACTTCGATCCTCTCTGGTTAACTCTTGTTTTGATGAGGCATCTTGAGTCTTCCAGTTCTGCAGGGACACGGGTTAAATGGCACCATCACTTCCTGCCCTGACCTTGTTTCTTCCAGGGCATTTCTCTTCAGACAGCAATAATGTTGCTTTGGCTACTATAATGCAACAGAGGGTTCCTGGGTATGAAACACTCAGAACCCTCCCCAGGCACGAACACATGAGCAAAAGAAACTGGTTTACTGGGATAAACTTGGTTGTAAATGCGTAGACTGTTAGCTGCCAACCACTGACCATGCTGTTCCCATCCAGTGTCACATTCTGGCAATTCCAAAGTAGGTTATTTTGCTTTCTTTCAAGGATAAGCCCCTTGGCCTTCATCTGGAAGCGAGGCAAGCACACAGGCAGGTCTCTGCAGAGTCGGTCACTCACTGCGAGGTCATGCCCTGCCTGACATTCACACTGATAGGTGCTGACTTTGCGTTGGGTGAACTTAGTGTTTCTCCAGCACTGTGCGCCTCGGACAGTAAGATCATCTTCCTAAAGGTCTTAAGATCATCTTCCCAAAGGTCTTAATTTGCGGTGATTTGGGAGGTCCCAGTGGGCTCACTCTCCCCATCAAAATTTTTGAAATGCACCACTTGCTTTACCTGTTCTGAGTTTTAGATCTTTTTTTTTTAATATCAAATTCAATGCCAGCGGTGACCAGTTTCATTGCTAGAGCTGATCGAGTGAGTTGATTTCCCAAACATGACCAAGGCTTATCTTCTATATACAGAAACTAAACAAGAAAATGAATTTTCATAATTCCTGTGTTTGATTTATTCATAATAAGACTTATTTACTTGGCAGAAGTTGCGAGACCATCTGTCTTTCTGATACGTAATGGCTCCAAACTCAGCGAGCAGTGTTTTTAAAAGCAAGCACCCGGAGCTAGTTTCAGACCTGCTGCAAGAAGCCCCAACTCTGTTACTTGACCCATTTATTTCTACCAGACATCTCTGAGATGTGGTTAGCCTACAGCACCTGAAACAAGCCGTTGCTTTAGCTCCGTTAACATTTTCATTAATTGCTCCCCTCTCCCAGATGATCAGTGTAAGCTTTGTCTGTACCTTTTCTTCCGTAGAATCTTGGCACACAGAAATTCATTAAAAATGTATCATATTTAAATAGAAACTGTGTTTTAAAAGCTAGATAAATAAGTCCAAACATGATGGACCAACCCATACTTTATGCAAAGAAAAGCAGTGCGTTGTGCTGGTCCTTTGAAGAACAGTAGGGGTTTTTTCCAAGAAAAATTAGAGGGGACGTGATAGTTTAGGGAATTGTTAATACAGCAATAAGCTGCAGAAAGGTGTACTAATTACTGGGTGTACCTCAAACGTACTGCTAGGCATGAGACTGATGGATGAATAATGAACAGAATAATTGTGACTCTGATTTCATGTAAACCCCAAGCAGCTCCCTCAAGTTAAAGGAGTTCCACACGTGTAGCAGCAGTGTGGAATCAGAAGCAGCTCCAAAAAAAAATGACTTCAAACACGTGGGCTGCATACAGTCCTCGGTGGCAAGAGGCTAGGTTTGAAATATGGCAAAGATAGCTTGTAGCATTAATAATTCATAGTTTTAAAAGATGCCTTTTTCCTCTGTACAGCTATAATAAAAGAAATAGCCCTTAGAAAAGCAAAAATTCCCAAGCCCTACAACTTTGAAAGATGAAAGCCTCATCTTGCAATGCAAGGACGGAGAGTATAGCATTTAGAGAAACACTAACAGCAGAGCTGCTAGCTCTTTTGCACAAGTCAAACGCGTGGCACGGTTTGGAAGAACACGGGGTGACAGTTACCCGATGGGAGATCAGATAAATGACAGGCACTCTCTGTTTACACATCTTCTCAACGATAAGGACACGGCCATTCAACACGGATTGCTCTGGCCTGGCTGTGGCCTCATTAAAACCAGTCGACAGCCCAACTGTATGTAAAGGTGTTGAATTTTCAGAGACAGGTTCAAAAGCGGCCCTCTCTGAAAGGCAGGCTGATTTTGTTGACAGGAAAAATGAAAGGACAGAAAAGACAGGGAGTTACTGCTCTCTTCTTTCTGGTCAGGATGCCCCAGAACACGGTGAATGTGCAGGGAACTGCTCTTACGAGAGCTGTGCCTGCCCCACGGGGAGAGGACTTGTACCTTCAGGACACATTTCGTGACTAATGAGTGCACTTGCAGAACAAGAAATGCAGAAACTAGGGACAGTAGAACTATTAATGTAGGAAAGATGGGTGATGACCAACTAACTGAAGCCAGAAAGGTGGTAACTTTATTTTAGAATATATCTATGGATTTAAACCTGTCACCTTCAGCATCCAAGACAGCTGGGCTCGGTAAATAAAGAAGCTTTCCTCCCTTCTTCTCCAGATGTTCCTACAGCAGCCGACGGTGTCCCTGAGCTTCAGCAATACTCAGCAGCCAGAGCCACAGCAGCTACAGCAGAGGTCAGGGGCCATTTCGCAGCAGCAGCTTGTCCCCAGTCCTCAACTTCAAGGGCAAATTGCACCTTCACAAACAGCCAACCAGCAAGCGCTGAGAGAAGCGAGTGTGATATCGAGCCAGGTAATCATTTCTCTGAATAGAGAAGCATTTATACAGAAAGAAGGCACTGAGCTGTTATTAAGCAAGCAAGTAAAATCATGTCAGTCCTGTAAGTGTGCCTTTGCCTTTCCTTCCCCATTCTCCTGTACCTGGGCTGCCTGTATAAGCATTTACTTCACCTTAAATCCCTTTTTTTTAAAGACCTCAGCCAGGAGGGTTACTTGAGCAGCTCTTTCTGCTTGGAAACTAAGCAGGGGGGCATGCAAAAAGTGTGGGTGACTTACTAGTCTTCAGCTGATCCCAAAAGAAACCCAACTGACCACCCTGGCAAGCAGCAATAGTGGTGTTGGCAGCGTGACCTCACAAAATATGCTTTAGCCCCGCTTGCCCCGTGACTCCAGTTGGACACCACCAGTGTTGAGTGGTGGCACACAGCTGGAGTGCACTGAGATGTGGGTGAGACCCCCAGGTTGTGAGCATAACCGAGTCCTGCACCGGGAAATAAAGTTCAGCCTCGGTGAGTAGTAAATGAGATCTGTGAAAGCTGGTAGGTTTTCCACAGGACTTTGGTTTTCTTTATTGCTGGCTTCTCACGCTTCCAGAGTTTGCTCTTCTGGAACCCACCTGCTGTACCTCCCTCCACAGCAGACTCACCCGATTGTGTGGGAAAAGTAGCTTCATCATGACAAGTCTGATGAGGAGCGGCTGAGGGAGCTGGGGTTCTTTAGTCTGAAAGAGGCTGAGAAGGGAGACATCATCGTTCTCTACAACCACCTGAAAAGAGGTTGTAGAGAGACGGGTGCCGTACTCTTCTCCCAAGTAACAAAGACAAGAGGAAACAGCCTCAAGTTGCACCAGGGGAGGTTTAGGTTGCACATTAAGAATGTTCTCATTGAAAGGGTTTTCAAGCAGTGGAACAGGCTTCCCAGGGAAGTGGTTGAATCACCATCCCTGGCCGTGTTTAAAAGTCGTGCAGATGTGGTGCCTGGGGACGTGGTTTAGCAGTGGACGTGTAAAGTAGGGTTAATGGTTGGACTTGATGATCTAGAAGGTCTTTTCCAACTTATGTGATTCTACGATTACCTCAGACTCCTCAGCTGTAGCTTCTAACCTCCTACATACCTGTAATGCAATGACTCTATTACAATGAAAAGTGTAGCCATAAAAAATGTCTTTTTTTTTTTAAATTTCAGAATCAGAGAATGGTTTGGGTTGGAAGAGACCTTAAGAGATCATCTAGTTCCAACCCCCTGCCATGGCCATGCACATAGAATCATGGAATTGTCAGGGTTGGAAGGGACCTTAAAGCTCATCCAGTCCCAACCCCCCTGCCATGGGCAGGGACACCTCCCACTAGAGCAGGTTG
>JANVCC010000021.1:3705186-3755071 GCA_025345505.1 Todiramphus chloris collaris
GCAGCCACGACCAGCAGCTCAGGTACGGCCCGACCCGGCCCGGGGCGGGGGGTGAGGCAGAGCCAGGCCGGGCTTTAGCCCCAGGCTGCCGCGCTCGGTTTGGGTGCGCGGTGCGCGGGTGACGGCGGCCGCGCCGCCCCTGGCCTCTCGGCCCCGGGGGGGTGGATGTTCCCGTTTCACTGCTTCGGGATCCCCCGGGTGGGTGGTGGGGGATCTGCCTCGGCATCCAACTGGACACGCAAACCAGAAACAGTTAAGTTCTGATTCTCAGAAAGCTGGAATATGAGCAGGAGCAAAAGAGATGTCACCCTCCCGAAATCCTCGGGGATTATTATTTAATAATATAAATAAATTACAAATATATAACTGTATTTATATATTTTAAATATATTATTTATATATCATTTGTTGATATTATTTATACAAATATAAGTAATATGAATATAAGTCTAGATTTCTATATTTTAATTATCCATGATATATGGTATGCATATATTAATAGCATTCATAGTAAATAATTTATATTACTTATATAATGATTAAAAATATCTATCAATCCCTTACAACACCCACGGGCATTCCCAGCGGCCATGCACTGCCCGGTCCCCACCTCGCAGCACCCACGGTGCACCCACCACAGCCAGCAGCTGAGGTTGGATCTCCCGACGTTCAGCCTGGTGCAGTGCCTACAGAAGCATCCCGTTTCTGGTTTCAGAGTGTGGGATTTCTGTGGTCCTTCCATTACAGCAGTGTCACTTTTTCTCTTTCCCACATGCCAGACTGTTGCTCAGCCAGCCCATTCAGCCCATGATGCCTGGGTCCTGTAATGCAAGACACCCTTCAGACCTCAGCATGGCGGGAGCCCAGGCTAAGTATGTGACCTGTCCAAGATAAAACATCAAAGCTGCTTTTGAGGGAAAAAAAAAGCCTTGTTTAGCAAGATGACGAAGTAGTTAGAAATATCAGTTACTGTGCTGAGCCTGCCTAACCGTGTCAGGATCAGCCTTACCCTGCCTGCTCACATCAGGAAGGGTGACAAAGAGAAACACAACGTGCCAGTCGTGCTGTAACAAGCCAAGGCTGGGGGCATTTTTCTCCCTCACATGACGCTTGCTTCAGTGCCAGAACTTCTGACCCACCAAGGTAAACGGGAGAGAGGAAGTCAGCACTGGCCCGGTTGAAACGACCAGTGCCAAGAAAGCCCCTGCTCTCTGGGCAGTGAGATGCTGGTGTAAAACCAGTGGAGCTGCACCTCATCTACAGCAGCAGAATAGAAAGAACCTCAGAACAACCTCAAAAATAGCTGCTGAACAAAGCACCTCTAATAGTTTATCTCCTCAAGACTTGGATGAAGGAAGCAGAAAACATGGTCAGAATATTCCTTTTTTTTTTTTTCCTTAGCTGTTTTTTGTCAGCGTACTTAACTGTGAGCTGCTAAAAGAACAGGCAACTGTACATCATTGCTGCAAAAGTGATTCTGTTTGTTACCTCAAGAATGCAGGCGTTCGGTATTTTTTCTAAGCATCAGTATTGCTGTTTGAGATCATCTGGAGTCAAATTTGTCAACTTTAAATACGCAGCATTTTAGATCCGCTTTTCAACATCTGCATCAAAGAGGCCTGATTTGCAAAGATAAAGCTCCCAGTTCGTGTAGACTTCCTGACTCGTGGGACCCTTTTTTTAGGAGCTCACATCCTAGTACAAGTTCTCAAACTGTAGCATTCCTGACTAACCCCTAATGCTGAACAGCTGCTGAGCAGACCCACGCCACGCTATGATCTCATCACCCATTGCAGGATAAACAGAATTAGGCCGAGCTGGCAATAGCTCCAGTGTGGTTTTACCCACAGCCTTCCACAAAACAACACACACTGAAGTTTGGCTGTGCAAAAGCAGACTGGCGAGAGGAGCCGAGTATTTTGTTTCTGTCCCATGCGTCCATAGAGGGCTTTTAGAGGCTTCTTCAGTGTGGCTCACGGAGATGGGAACTGCTGATCGTAGTTGGCAACGTGTACGTGAGCAGCTTGAGAAGTCATCAACCGTGGCCATCCTTCTGCCCCAGGCAGCTGTAGGGGAGCACAGGCAGCAGAATGGGACATGGGTTTCCTTCTCTCTCCCCGCAGTTCAGAGCTCAGTGTAGAGACTCCAAGGCCATTTGGTTTTGTGAGCCTGGGATGCGAATGCTGTCGCTGAAGGGAAGAGGTGAATAAACCAGGATCCCTAGGGAATCTAAGATGTGGTCTTGGAGTTTGAGGTGAGATGTATCCTGCCCTCCAAGCCCAGCTCCTGCACAGTGTAAGGGAGAACGGTGCCGCCAGCGGTGCCACCGTCCATATTAGCAGGTCCCACACACTCAGATCCTTCACAAGGAGTTATTTATGAAGACTAGAGACTTCCAGAGCTATCCTAAGGGAAGACCTTTGCTTCCAGTGGTTTGTTCTTGATCGTTTTTTTCTTTCTTCCACAGGTATTCTCAAACCCAACAAATGTTTCAAAGCTTGGAAGTGCAGACTTCCAGCAGCAGCTCTCCAATCGTACTGATGGGACAAGCAGTGTTAAACCAAGGGTTCACCACAACACCTCCTTCCCAGCCATCTTCTCTGCCACCTATGCAACTCCAGCACCAACAGCATCAGCAACAACGCTACCTGCAGGTAGGGTAGGACAAAGAGGACAACGTAGAAAAAAAAATGTACATGCAGGATAATAAGGAGAATGGTCTCTGCAAATGGGGCCCCAGGTTTCAGCATGAGCCTGGTCATGGCAGAAATGGCCATTCTAGAGACACCGAAGTGTGTGAGATGCTGATGCAGCACCACGTACCCTTCCAGTAGAGCCAGGGAGCAGTGAGACCGGTCAGAATATTTAGAAAGGAAATTACTAATTCTGTACATTGGAAACATAATCAGATTATCCTGGGTATATTTAAAGTGTGTTTCTAGACAGGGAAAATTGCTGCCTTAGGATTTATTCTGTACTCTTTATTCAGTATAAAATTTGCTTAGTTTACAAGTCAAAAGATGATTTTTAATTACCAGCACTGACAGAAAATGAGATCTGGATCAGATATCTGGATCCCTTCAGCACATTAACATATTTTCTCAACTCCACAAGGCAAAGAAGATAAACTGGAGCACATTGCCTGGAAGAACCAGGTGATTTGAAGGTGTAAAAATACTTATTTTTTGACCTAATTCAGCACATAGTAAAGTAAAGGGGAAGGGGGGAAATGAGGTGTCTCTGTATTAACTCAAAAGGAGCTGAACTGAGTCAGTAAAACCCGATCACCTGTCTCCTGGCATCATTTGAAAGAGTATCATCAACCTCAAACGACTAAACTTTTGCCACTGAAATGAAATCCTTATCATAGCTGAGAATTAATGAAAAAAAACTACAGCAGATACCGTTCCCAGTGACAGCATCTGCACAATTCACATCGACTTCACCACGGCAAGGTCACACCCTCCTGTAAACTCACAAAAAGGAAGGGCTAGAAGGGACAGCCTGAGGTACACTAGGATCCCCCGTTCCATTTCTGTTTCATTTCTGTCACCCACCGGTGTCATTACTGCCACGTTTGCCCACCCTGTTTCTAAAGAGGCTTTTCAGGATAACCTGCAAATCCTAGACAGTACGTTCCTATGAGAAAACCTTTCTCAATGCTTAATTGTAACGTTCTCTCTTGCAATTTATCTCCATTCCTTCTAGCACTAGGTAAACTAACCCCATGCCAAACAGCCCCAGAAATAAAAGCCAGCAAACTAGTAGTATTTTTCAGCACCCTGACATTGCGGATGAAGAGCTTTAACATGTGAAAGAACCAAACGCCACGGTGAATTTTATTTTGTCTGTAGGTGCAAACACCAAGTTCTTTGCACAATGAGCAACCCGATTCTTTGCTCCTGCCATCTTACTCGCCACAGCAAGGAAATCTGGGGTATCATCAGACACAGCAGCAGCAGCAGCAGCAACAACAACTAACGTCAAGAAGAAGCAATAGCTTATCAGAATCATCAAATTTACCACAGCCACTGCGATAAGGAGTCCCACCAGCACAACCAATGCACGATTAGCTTTAACCAAGGGGCACATGGGGCAGAAGAGAATGACTTTGTACTTACTGTTCTGGCTTTTGCACAAGCGTTTCTTTCGAAGCTCTACGACAGAAGTACGCCAGAGAGCGCGGACTGCAGCAGACGGCGCGCTTGCGGCGCGCTGTGTTCGGCTTGCGCCGATCTCGCGAGCATGGTACGTACTGGCAGAGAGGAATCAAAAGGAACGCTCTCCTGTGCAGCCTCCATCATCACCGGGTACACGGGAGGAGGCGTTCGGGCTCGGCGTGTCGCTCTGAGAGCTATCTGGCAATTCCAAAAGACTGTTGACGGACTCATGAGGTACTTGGCCTTCACTGTTTCAGTTCTTCTTTTGTGTATGAAAAGCACTGCATCAAAGGTCTATCGAGGAGAGAACAAGAGATTATTTTTGTTATGATTATTGTTATTATTTTGCACAACTGCACAGAGGACAAAACCTAGGCACTTTCTGTAAAGAGAAGTTTGTTCCTTTATTCTTGTGGCCAAATTAGCACATCCAATGGAGGAGAAAAGCCCAGTCATTGGTGAAGATGGTCTACAGCTCATAACCCTTGATTTAGAGTCTGGAAAGTATTATGCAGCTTACCCCAAACTGGTTTTCATTCCTAGAAAACAAACCAAGCAACAAACCCACAACCCACGCTGGAGCGTTTTCTCTGTGAGTGGTGATCGCACGGGAGAACTCAGACTTGGAAACACAACCGTGCGCTTCTCCAGCGAATCCTTCTTCAACCTAAACTCACCCACTACAAGTCTCTGAGAAATATGCACTGTGTTTTGGCCCACTGACTCGGGATGCTGCAGAGTATTACATATCTCTTTCATTATAACATTTAGGATTGAATTTTCCTTTGGGGGGGAAAAAAAAAAAAGATTAAAAAAAAAAAGAAGAAATGCACTTTTCGCTTTTTTTGTATGTTTTCTGTTGATATGTTTCTAAGAAAGATTTTATGTAATTATGAAATGAAAAGTAGTGTATTGTACAGCTGTTGTAATAATGAACTATTTCTATATAAAATAAAATTATATGGACTTACGTGGAAATTATTTTGTATATGAAATATCAACTCATTTCACAAGTATGGAGATTGTGCTTGTGCTTTTTTGTGAGTGGATATTTTGTAATAAACTAATGAATTAGAAATGTTTTTTGTGAAGGGAACTACTGTTTCATGCTATATACAACTCAAACTATTATTTTTTTTCCCATTAAATGATGGACAGTTGTCTTTTATTTGTAGAATAAAATAAAATAGCCAAAAGGCTTTATTGCAGGACTTGCACACATCTTCCTGTGGCTGTTCAACTATGTGATTCACTTCACATTTTTAGTATTAGCTGTAGCCTTGCACCGTGTTTGGCACCCGGGCAGCAAGAACAAGGGTTACACCCTGTGGGATCTTTGTCACGGCATAAACAAGGACAGGTCTTTCAGTACCAAGGGTCACATCACCATGGCCCACATGTTCAGCTCTGGTTTCTGTGCCATCGAGGAACAACGGAGATAACTGGACTGAAAGCTGGAAATAGTAAAGTTTCTGAGAAAGGTTCCTTTGCCCTGTGTCCTGAAGGAAACCCGCTGGCAAAATGACCCTGCTGCTTCCAAAGTAAGACGGGAGGTAGCACTGATTGCTGCAAGAGTATTTCAGTCCATACAGTCCCTTGGTTTACTTCGTTGAAGGAAGATGAGTATCTGGTTTCTAAAAAGTGGTTAGACATCAAATCTGGTCTCCAAGAAACTGTTTTTACTGCTAACTTCAGGTACCCGTCTGAGTTGGCCTGCTCGTCGCTTTAAATTCTTGCGTTCAGTGAAGCAAGAGTGACCCCACCAGATGAAGATTAAAAAGCTAAACCCTAAGGTGCTTTCACTTCATGTCTGAAGGAATCCCTCTCTTTCTGCTAACAAAAGACAAATCAAAGCCAAGGCCCACTGCCTAAGTCAGAGGCTAACTTCATAAAATCCACCCATTTCTTTAAGGGCTTATTCTGGGAAAGGGGAGGAGGAATCTGTAGGCCAAAAGGTTCCTGCAGGAAAGAGGTGATGAAGGAACGTGAGCACCTCAGGGGAAATACCTGTAGAAGAGCACTTGATGGATCTCAACTGCTATGATAGAAGTCACTGGAAAATTCCTTTAAGATTCTGTTTTATTCTCAGGGATAATTATAATACAGCAACACCTCTCCTGAGTGCCAGTGGGTATGTCCAAACCAAGCTCAACCTGGGAGCAAACACCTTCCTAAAAGCAGCAGTACTCTTTAAGTTGTTAACAGGCAGAAGCTGTAGATAGGGTGGGGTTGTCTTCTAATAACCTGCATTATTATATTGCTTGGAAGGAATCTGAGCACTTGCAAGTACAGGTTTGCCTCAATACCTAGTTTTTCTTTCACGCTCGGTCTCATTTCTTCCCTGTACACGTGTTCTAGGCCTAGACTGTTCCCCCTTGCTCCCTGTTGCACAAATAACACCATGCCAGTTCCCTTCGTAGAGCTGGGCTGGTGTTCTAGTTCACTGTAGCTGAGATCCAGCTTGTTACATCAGCATTCAGTTTGGGTGGTTTTCAAGGCAGGTGGCCAGACAGGGTGGCTACAGCAGACTGCTGCCTCAGACTGGACTAGAATCACAGAATGGTTTGTGTCAGAGGGCACCTTAAAGATCATCTAGTTCCCCCCTGCCACGGGTAGGGACAACTGCCACTAGAGCAGGTTGCTCAAAGCCCCAGCCAGCCTGGCCTTGAACACTGCCAGGGGTGGGGAATCCACAGCCTCTAGGGGCAACCTGTTCCAGTGTCTCACCACCCTCACGGGGATGAATTTCTTCCTGATACATCATCGAAATCTACCCTCTTTCAGTTGAAAATCATTACCCCTCATCCTATCACTACACTCCCTGATGAAAAGCCCCTCCTCAGCTTCCCGGTAGGGCCCCTTCAAGTCCTGGGAGGTGGTGGAAGCCCCATCCTTGGAAGGCCAGGCTGGCTGGGGCTGTGAGCAACCTGCTCTAGTGGGAGGTGTCCCTGCCCATGGCAGGGGGGTTGGAACTGGGTGAGCTTTAAGGTCCCTTCCAACCCCGACAACCCTGATTCCCTCCGGCAGGCTGCCGCCACAGGGGAGGTGCCGCCGTGTGTCTCGGCTGCAGGTCTGAAGGGGGCACGCCCTGCCCCAAGCACAGCCCCCAGGCCGCGTTCCCCCCACAACGCGCCGCCGAAAAGACTCTGACGCCGGGGAGGGGAGTGCGGGCAGCCCGGCACCCAGGCACCCACCCTGGCGGGCCCGGAGGCACCGGGCGCGGCTCCCTCGGGCTCAGCACCCGCCCCTTCCCAGGGACCGGGACCGGGACCGGGACCGGCCCAGGCTGACGAACACTCTAGCTCGAGCTCCCCGCGCCCTTCCCTCCCTCCCGCCCGCCCGCGGCGCGCGCATCCCGGAAGCGCTCCTCGCTCCCACACTCCCTTGCGCGCTCCTTTCCGGCCTGTGCCCCGGCAGGGTGAGTGGGGGCCCTGGGGGCCGCGCTACCGAATCCGCCTCCATCCGCCCCGTAGACGTCGTGGCTGGGGGGGGTTCCTTGGTCTGAGCCGGCGCGGGGGGTGGCCCGGCACCGGAATCACCTGGTGGCATCTCTCTGAGAGCCTGCGTTCGGTGGGGCTGGGGCCCGTTTCCCCGCATCTCCCCCCCCCCACCCCCCGCCCGAGGCCTGTGCTGGGCCGGGCAGAGCGCGGGCCTAGGAAGGCCTGCGGGGCACTGGGAGGGGGTTGCGACCCGTGCTGGGCCTTGGCAGGGCAGGGGAAGCCGTAGGCCGCCGTCAGTCCCTGCCAGGAGCCTCTCTGGCACCGTCACCTCCTTTCCGGAACGGGTTGAGCTGCCTTCCTGGGTCGCCTTGAAGAAGGATGGGGCTTGGACATAGAGAAGCAGGACGGGGTGGTCTCAGGGTGCTTGTACCTGGCCAGTAGCCCCGTCCTTCGTGGGAGGTGGTCAAAGAGCCTTAGATGAGTTTCATACACCTGTCAGGGGGACGAGTGTGAGGCCCTTGTGACTCTGGAAAGTGACCGTTTAAAATCTGCAGCTGCTGCGACTTCCGGGATGAATGATGCTTAATTTTAAGTTTCTGCCTGCAGCTCAGAAGGAGCTGGAGGCGATGTGGGAGGGAAGGTGACAGGGGAAGAGCCTGAGGGAGGCTGGGGCTGCGTTTGATGCGTGCGTGGATGCTTTTCAGCGTTGCTCAGATGGCTCCTGCAAAGAAAGGTGGCGAGAAGAAGAAAGGACGCTCCGCCATCAACGAGGTGGTGACTAGAGAATATACCATCAACATTCACAAGAGGATCCATGGCGTGTAAGTTCTTTTTATCCCTGAAATTGGCCTTAGGTAAAGGGGCGTATGGAAGTGGGCTTGGTAGGTTTGAAAGGGATGAGAAGAACAGGCCTTACCAGCACCAGTGCTTAGTCTCTTGTGCTATGGTTGTGTCCTGAGGAGGCAGCTCTGTTCCTGTGCACACCTACACACGTAGCATATGGTGTGGTTCTTTTTTTGTGAGTGTTCCTGCACTCGATTCAAGTTAGATCTGTAAACCCCTGTGCGTGGGTCATCATTCTTTCCCAAGCCATGTTTAAAGTTTAGCCCACTTCAGTAAGTTTTAGAAATGAAATATTGTAATCGAGTGCTTGGCTCTGTGCTTGTCACTGAATCATGTGGGGTGTAAACTGGGCTGTGAGTTGAGTTAGGTAATATTCATGTTGTGTAGATGAGAGTAACTTTTTACCTGACAAGGTGTTGAACCTCATAACAGATCTGTAGTTATGAAGAGCTTGAGAGGACTTGTTGAGAAACTGCATCTCCTTCTGCAAGATTCTTTGTGGATGTGTTTGGCTGTAGTCATATGTAAAAAAAAAATCTCCAAAAGGAGGGGTGAAATGCCTGAAGTTCATTTAGGCTAGGAGAGAAACTGGACTAATTGCAAAACTGTGGGTGAGGATGGGAGGCTCTGGTACCTTTAAATGGCAATGAGATGTTCTGGCCTTGCCTGTAGGATGTTTGTGGCATGGGAGGCTCTGGTACCTCTAAATGGCAATGAGATGTTCTGGCCTTGCCTGTTGGATGTTTGTGGCAGTTCAGTCTGGTTTTAATGGTGATCACCCTCCTATCCACTCATCTTTTGGGGCATGAAGTAGTAGGAGTGAAATGCTTTTGGTTTAGTGCTTGTCTGGCTTGTAATCACTCACCCGCTCCCGATTTCTAGCGCTAAATAGCAATAGCAGTGTGCAAATAATACTAAATATAACCCACTGTGGGACCTCAGACACTACTGTCACGTGTCACAGGGTGGGTATAATCTATATGGCTGTCACAGTTTAGGGTCAGGGTGGCCCCTTAGACCTATAACAGATGCTCTCTGTTACACCCCCTCCCTCCCCAAAGGGGAAGAGAAGAGGGAGAGAGACTCAGCCATTAGAAAAGGAAACTAGAACAGCTTGAATGACAATGAAATTAATAATAATAAAAATGGAATATATACAAATATATACAAACCCAGTGTGGAACCCAACCCCCCTGATGGTAATTACATCACCATCAGCACTGATGCTGTGGAGCAGGCACCGGGGCAGTCCCAGACTGGGCCCCGCAGCAGCCGGGAGCTGTGTTCAGGAGCTGGATTCTGGTACCGGGTTCAGGAACACGCAGACCGGATCGAAGGCAGAACAGGCAGAGGCCTCCTTGGGTGCTCCGAGGAAGGAACCAAAAGAGGACCCGAGCCAAGCCAAGCAAAGCTGGCCAAGCAGCGCAAGAGGGGAGAAGAGCCCAGAGACCCTTTGGATCCCACAGCTCTAAACCAAATATGCCGTCTATGGGCTGGAATCCCTCATTGGTCAGTTTGGGGTCCCCTGTCCTGGCCGCTCCTCCCTGCAGGTGCAGCCTTTCCACTTTTTTTTGCACCAGCATGGTGCAAAAGCCCCAGCAGTGGCCTTGGTCTGTACAGCAACCCTTGACAGTAACTCTACCATGGGGTGTTCTCACTGCTAGAAGCAGACACTGTCTGAGAACAGGCTGCTACCTTCAGACAGTGCAGTTAGTTAGAAGAACTGAGCTGAAAAGTGAAATTACTGAACAGAATTAGTTCTGTTCTCACTCAAACCAGGAAAATGTCAAAAATGCTCAACGGTGCAGCTTTTAACTTCTAGCATAAGTGCCTGGTCGTGCAGAATCTGTCTATAATGGATGAGAGACAAGATAGACTTGTAAAAGACCAGTTCTGACAGTGATATTGGTGGAGTCCTCCTGATGTGAAGAAAGTAACCATCATATACTATGTAGCAGCTTGTTACTCAGGACAGGTTTTGTTCTTCTGCTGTTTGCTTCACTACTGATACAGCCCTGTCAAGTGCTGTGTTACTGTTGCACTGCTTTTCTCACAGGCCTTTTATTCAGAGTATCTGAAAGCTTTGATAATACTATTATCAGTAATATATGATATTATCAGCAATATTATAATAAGTTTCAATGCCAAGATGTTTGAATAAGACTTTAAGACCCAGGAGACGTTGCAGTTGCAACCTTTTACTGAAATTATTCTACATTAAGTTGGATTTCTATTAGGTGGTTTCTCTTAGGCATAGCCATTAAGGTTAGCAGCTGCCTCCCAGAGCAGAGGTCTAGTCACAGAATCATTATGGTTGGGAAAAGACCTCCAAGATCATCAAGTCAACTGTCTACCCAATATGATCGTGACCACTAAACCATGTCCTGCAGTGCCACATCTGCATGTTTTTTGAGCTCCTCCAGGGATGGTGACTCCACCTCCTCCCTGGGCAGCCTGTTCCAAGGCCTCACCACTCTTTCCAGTAAAGAAATTTTTCCTAATATCCAATATAAACCTCCCCTGGTGCAATTTAAGCTTATTTCCTCTTGTCCTATTACTAGTTACTTAAGAGACCAACACCCACCTCACTACAACTTCCTTTCAGGGAATTGTGGAGAGCAGTAAGGTCCCTCCTCAGCCTCCTCCGGACTAAACAATCCCAGTTCCCTCAGCCGGTCGTGCCATGGAACTGCTGTTGAATACCATTCTTTGCATTATATGTTTAGAGGACATCAGTGGTCGAAAGCCACAACCAGTGTCCAATGGTGACAGGTTTCTTGGAAGTTAAAGAAATGGCTTTTATTCTTGTCCTAGGGGCTTCAAGAAACGAGCACCGCGCGCTCTGAAGGAAATCCGCAAGTTTGCGATGAAGGAAATGGGTACTCCCGACGTTCGCATCGACACCAGATTGAACAAAGCAGTCTGGGCTAAAGGGATAAGGTAGGGTTATGCTGCTTCCCTTACTGGCTGAGGAGGAACCTTGTGTGTGTGGACGAGCAGGACTCGGAGGGGTAGAAAAGTTTTATACTTCTTAGAATATTTGCATTTTCTTTGCAAATCCTTCCTTTCTTAGAGCGTGCACGGCAAGCTGCTCTTTGTCACCTCTGTGTTCTGGTCAGCTCCCTCAGCGGGGATGTCACGAAGCTTCAGTAAATGGAGTTGAAAGAAACTCATTTTACCTCTAATAAGAATAAAGCAAAGGAAGGAAGAAATGCAGGCGTGGCAGGGGAGAAAGGACTTGGGGTGTTGTCATACTGTAGTGCCCCTACTGCAGCAGACAGGTTGTAGAAACACGGTTTTCTGGTGATAGCTACAGTCCCAGAGTAGTGCCTGGGATGTGTGCAATGCATCTGAACAGGGTAACGTTTGGAAGGGCACTAAGCTAATAAATGCTACACGAGGAAATAATGAGGGGTGGTTTAAGTAGGGCCACTAATCTTGTCTTGAAAGTATGAACAGTAAATAGTTTGGGGGCCAAAAAATTACAACTTCAGTTCAATCACTGCTGCAGAGGCAGCCGATTTGGTGTTTGAGGTATGTGAAGGTGGTCCAGAAGGACTCCTGTGAGAAGCAGGGCCTCTTAGACCATAATAAAAGGTTAACTCGTAGGGATTAATGCTGTGAGTGGTACACTGATACACATAAACCCTTGGTTTAAACCATGTCTTCTAGGAATTAGATTCCTAGGTCTAGCCTATGACGCATTTACAGTCCTTTACCTGGAGCTGTGTGCTTAGGCCAACCCTTCCTTCAAAAACAAGTGGGAAGATGGGACTAAGTTACTGGGCCTTCTGTGCAGGGGTTCTCGGTCCTTCCTCTTGAGCTGTTCCTGTTCACATACAGTGAAGAAGTAGCAATTTAGCCAGGTAACCTCAGATCTTAGTAGTAAGGCTACCAGCCAAGACTTCCTTAGATGAGCTGGTAGAAATGCAGTCTGCGGAGCAAGGAGTCACTACATCTGTCTTTCCAGTGGGAGTTTAACTGCAGTTTTCACTAGTTAAGAGTAGATAATATGTGCAAGGTAAAATATCTTCCCCTGGAAGGGTAAGGAGGAGCTAAAATCCTCATGTCAACTAGTATCATAGTGGTTTAAGTATGGGGAAAATGCTTTTGACTTGTTTTAAGGAGGGAGTAAATCCAGGCAGGTTCCTGTGTCTTAATTACTTCATCCACCTGATGCAGTAAGTATGCTTTTAAAAATACACCTCAAGGATGAAGTTCCTTCACATATTCTCTGGAGCAAAGTACTTGGAGCAGGAGTTTCCCAAAACCCTAAGTTCATTTGGGGTGGGAAATGACTTAAAAAATGATGTGACCATGTAATTCCATGCCTTCCCTCAGCAGCATATTTTGGGCAGTATTAGGGGAGGATGCTGAGCTGTGATTGTCTATTGCAGAGTAATCTAAGCAATTTAGCTGTGAGGCTTTGTGAGGAAGAAATATTTATTGTATGCCTGTGAATAAGATCTTGGTTCAGGTCTAAAAGCTGACTGGAATTGCCACGTGACTTCTGATACACAGATTAGGCAGTACTCTGACAATCGACAGGGGCCTCGGGCTTTCAGAACAGATTGTTGGGGTTTTTCCTTCCTTGCTGTTTTCCGTTCCGGTAAGAAATGCTTATTAGTAACAGCTGCTTGCTGATCATATTCACACTGTGCTTCATGATCATCTTCACAGCATACTTCCTGCAGCAGTAGTGGACTGGTGATGCACTTCTGACTTTATGCTCCCCCTGGATTACAGCTTCATCTTATTCAAGGCTCTGTTAAATCTTAGCTCGCTTGAAAAATTAATTTAAAATTAAGAATCGCTTCTTCTGTTTTCTTTGCACAAATAAGGAGAGCTTAAAAATTTGAGGGGAGGTATTCATCGTGGAGTAAGGAACTTTTCTTTTGTGTGAGTTAGCAGGTTTCAGGATGTATTTTACTGAAAATGAATCCATCCCCTTCGTTTTAGAAACGTTCCTTACCGTATCCGCGTGCGTTTGTCCAGAAAGCGCAACGAGGATGAAGATTCACCAAACAAGCTCTACACGCTGGTTACCTATGTGCCAGTCACAACATTCAAAGGTAAGGTCACATGCCATCCCTCCTCTTCCTCTGTGCTATGTCTTTCTGAACCAGTAATGAAGTGGGAGAGCTCCTCCCTGCAGTGCAAAATTCAGCTGAAGAGCGTGACGAGGATTAGACTGCTGGTTTAAACTAGCTCTGCTGAGGAGAACAGGGCTGCTAGCTTGCCTGATCACCATTAAAAAATGCAGAATTTAATGAAGTAATCATAAGAGAATAAAAAACTCTGCCCATAATCGTTGGGGCAGTTTTAAGGTTTGCTTTCCCATATAAAGTACCTCCTCTGATGTCAAAAGCTCAAGCAGGCTGAGGCCTTTCTGCTTCTCATCTGGGAAGTGTCTTAATTACAGAATTGATTTAACATGAAGTTTTTGTTTTAACATTTGGTGAAATAGTTGCCTATATAGTTTGTTCTTCAAGAAGTAGATCAGCAGACTAGTTCTGGAACTGTAGGTGTACTTTCTTGCATATATATCAAGGGAATTGCCCTAGTAATAGGTGATGATACAATTTCTTGTTTTGCAGGTCTACAGACAGTCAATGTGGATGAAAATTAAACTGATTTTCATTACAATAAAAGCCTAAAAAGAAAGTTTACTCCTAAGCTGATCTTTTTATTGTCCAGTCTCTTCAAGCTCTGACCCGTGAAGCATTGAACAGGTGACAACATCTTAAAAGTATCTTGCTTTTGTTGGGCTTGTACATAATGGTGTAATTTTCTTAATTAAAGATACAGTAGACTTTTGTTACATGTGAATGGAACGTGGAGATGTGAATGTTGCTGCGTGGGTGGCAAAGGCCTAGTAGTTTTGTTCTGTTCCTACAGAACTGCAAGTTAAGGCTAAGTTTGTTTACAAACCACCACCACCAAGCCCCCCCCCCCCCCCCCCCCCCCCCCCGTTAGATCAATACTTGATGTATTTAATCTTTTGTGGATAAATTAATTTTCCTGTATTTGGTCCCCTGGGCAGAATCAAGTAGGCTTCTCCCAGGCAGGTCTGTGCATTACACTGAAATGTGGGATTCTGACCAGTGAATTAATTGTGAGTGTGCCAGATTAATGCTTAATGAAGTAGAGACTAACCCTCCATAAATCAATAGTGTCAGTGCAAGTCTAGTACAAAAAGGGTTTATTGAAAAGTGCATGTTTTCACAGACCAACATGAGAAGCACAGTCCATGTACACTTAAGGTTTCAGCAAGACCTACAAATTGGAATACAATCAAATATATTAAAATAGTTTCAATTACCAGCATTGAAACAGTTTTCAGTATTAGTGCAAAAAAAGGCAACCCAAACGAACTGCGGACAGTAGCTGAGAAGTGTTTTCCCTTGTTAAAAAAAAAAAAAAAACAAAACAAAAAAAAAAAAAAAAACCAAAAGAAAAAAAACACAAAAACCCCAGGACAACTGGAGCCAGCCTCTGCTGTCCCAGTGCGGAAGAGAGAGCTTCAGTGTCTTCACACTGTTCGACAGATGTTTCCTTTTACATTCAAAACAAGAACATAATTAATAAATCAGTGGCACAAAACAAACCTACACGCCCTTTAGCTTTTAAAGCTCTTCAGCTGAAAACTACAGACCAACAAAATTCTCAGAAAGTCCACTGCTGCCTGAAAGCCTTTTGGAGTATGTGCTTTGGCATCACTTCAGTGCATGTCATTTTTGACAGGTTTGCTACCACTGCGCGTTTAGTTTCGTATGCTCGCCCCGTGACTGGCAGCTCATTCCATTTGTTTTCAGACTATATTGATTTAGCTTTGCATTTTCAAGTTTTGGCTTCAGTTCTAAGGGTTTTTCAAAGAAGTTAACTAAGGACTGTTCAGTCAAGAGGGATGCTAAAATGTGTTCAAAAGAGACGGTCCAGTCCCCCTCAGTCACAGGGGAAGGTTGCGAGTCGTTCTGAGGGCTCTTCACAGTGTCAGTAAAAACAGCATCCTGCTCTGAAGCAGAGGCCTCGGGCTGCAAGTCCTCAGTGAACTCGTCTGAGCCGCTCCCCAGGCTGATGCTTCTTTGTCCTACTTCTCCAATCTGAAGTAACAGTGTGGTCACAGTGGCAATGGCTTGGTACAGGTCATTCTCCTCTGGATCTTCATGGAACATGCTGTACAAGGTTTTGCAGAACTGAATGAACTCCCTCTGGAAAGGATGGAAAACCAGAATCAAACTACTCCAACAGCTGTGCACGGGGTAACAAATCAAAAAGGGAACAGAGAGAAGTGTTCTGCTGCTTTGATGAAGGGGATCAGGACCTCGCAGACGACCAAAGGGCAACTGGGAAACAAGGCAAAGGATACCATCTGCTACTGGTGGGAAACTGGTCACTGTTACACGGAATGAATTACAACCAAAGCAGCCATCCACTGGCCTGCCAGCAGCTTCCCTTCTGCAGTTTTGCTCCTGTCTTTCCCCAGATCTTTTCCTTCTACTAATAAAATTCAGGTATCTTCCCTTTCTCAACCCTTTTCTCTCCTTCCTTCCCTTGTTCACCCATCACAGATGATTTCAGGCTAGAGAGGATGTGTCCAGAGACAGTGATGAATATCTATGAGCCTGCTAATGTCATACAGTCCTGGTTAACTGAGGATGGAGGGGACTGCAAGAACTTCAGTCGAGTGATGCCTTTAGGAGAGGTTATGGGGCCCTGCTGAGCTGACAGGTTAGGTTTGTGCCACCCACTTAAAACTAATTCCCAACACCAGCATAGAAGGGATTCTGGGTGTTGTCTCATCTTTTTTTGCATGTCTGTACATCTGTTTTACTAATACTGGGCCCTTTTCCCTGCAGTAGATTTCCTTGTGCCAACAACATACACAAAGCTCCACTGGCATGAGGGAGGAGATGGTAAAATGATGAGAGCCTTCAGCTCTTATCTCACACATCTCAAGTCAGCGTGTGGTTAAGACAGGGCAAGTCCCAGTTGGTGGTGGACTAAGGAGTCACCAGTTTGGTGGAGAGGAGATCAGTGAAGACAGAACAGCAATATGCATTTTTGGGAATGCTTTGGGCTGAGGAGGAAGGCTCTGTCCAGCCTGCGTTATCCTGTTTCCCAGCCCCTTGTGCTGCAGGTGAGGCTGAGGCTGAAATTCTTTCTATTCACCAGGCAGTCCAAAGAGAGGGAGCTGCTAGAAAAGCAACTGAGAGCTTTTAAACAGCTTCTCCCTGGAGCAGAAGAGCCCAATCCTTGATACCTAAAGAACTGAATAAACTGAGGCTGCAGGTACCCTTCCTCAGAAGGAGCTGAGCTGTCCTATTCAGTCACTTCGCATTCAAGCTCTCTCCACTTCTTCAAAAACAAGACTTCAGCCTCTAATGTACGTACCTGGCTCATTTTTGGCAATTCTTTTTCAGCTTTAGTATCCTTTTCTTTGGCTAGATCCTTCAGCATCTGCTTCAACTGCTTTTGGTAATCCACTGCATCACCTTTTTTTTTGTGCAGACACAAAAAAGAGAATTAAGTTTTCAAGTCACCGGAGCAGACTGACATTTGAAAATAAACCCCAGAGAGCAGAGATGACACAGGAGGGTTAACGAGGGGAACGCTGGTTATCTCATGTGCACGTGTGGTGGGAGAACCACCGTGGCCGTACCGTTTGATTTTCCAATGACCAGTGGCCTGGAAGTCGACAGCAAAGGGTTCTTCAGGGGTGACTGGCTGTCTCGTTCATTTTCTGTCAGAGCTGTCAAAAAACAAGTAACAAAAGCAGTAATGATTCATACTTCAAATGTGGCCCAATGCACTGAAAATTTACACACTTGAGGATAGCAAAGGAAGTGGGCAAAGGTGTTTTTAAAAATGGCTTCATTAAATCATCAGTTATGTTAATCAGCAAGGCCGGTGCTGCAGCGAGAGTCAGAAGTTTGCCAAGAATGGCACATTTAATTACAAGCTTTGTACCACGGAATTTTGTCACGTAATCAGAACTCTGGATCAAGACATGAGGAGATTTCTACAGCACGTGCAGCACCAGCCATCCAAAAATGTTACTTCAGTTGGTATTTTGTGTAGAAGTAACCACGTAATTGGCTGCAGAAGATCTCTGAATGCAGCAGATGTGAGTCTTGACACATTGCATCCAAACAGTTCCTTGACTGGGTTTATATAACGTGAGCAACATTAGAAATGCACATTCTGTATGCTCCCAGCTGAAGGGAGCAAGACAGGGTTGTTCATTAAGCAGCCTTTCCCCAAAAGCTTTAATCAGGATTTTTTTTGGAAAGCTGAGGTGTTCATTCTCTTCCAGATTTCTTACCGGGTGGGATATGCAGCTTATACAGCAACTTTATCTTTTCATTCATTTCTCCATTATACATAACATCTGCAAGGAGGAAAAAAAACAAGGAGGAAGTGGACCACAGGATTTTCTCTCACAATTAAAAATAAATCAGGCATATCTCTGTGCACAAAAGATAATTGTTTGCATGGACAATACATGAAAACATATGGCTTGTATGTTACATCAAAATATTTTAAGTCGTGCCTGTCAACGAGGAACAGCAGGTGGGAGCCATCTGGTTTGGTCTTTGTTCCTTACCCTGTGGAGCTTCATCATCGTTTTAAAATACCAAGGAGGACAGCAGGGAGTGTAGCAAAGGCTGCTTGCTGCCACAGATGAGCAGGAAGGGGAGAAGGGAAAGACAGAAAACTCCCTTTAAGGCCATTGTGTCCTTAATATTTCTCCCCATTACTGCTGTTCTCTAGGATAGGGCCAAAGGAAAGAATTATTTCACATATAATA
Source organism: Todiramphus chloris collaris (assembly GCA_025345505.1). Taxonomy (NCBI): domain Eukaryota; kingdom Metazoa; phylum Chordata; class Aves; order Coraciiformes; family Alcedinidae; genus Todiramphus; species Todiramphus chloris. The sequence continues at coordinate 3,723,441 of JANVCC010000021.1, forward strand.
TAATTCACCTTTTAATGGCCAGGAGAAATGAGATTCTAAATTTTCAAATGCACTTCCAGTGAAGAACTTTTGTGTTGGATTTGGTTTCCTTTTGACTTTAAAGTTGTATCCCTCTAAGAACCAAAACCAAGTAACAATCTGATGAAGAGTGCCTTGGTTCACATCAAAAAATGCTAAAAAGCTTAAGTGGTGAGAGTAGAGCTGTACTGATTTTTACTGAAGCTCTGAATGTGGAGGTTTTTTTCAGGTGGGGCCAGGCAACAGCTGAGATGTGGCACTTTCTTCTTCAGCCAGATTTTGGGATGGGCAGCCTGATCTCATGAGAACAACTGGTGGCCTCAAGACCAGCTCCCAGTGCCCGCTGGCCAGATATTTTGTGTTCTGCTTATTAACATACAAGGCAAGCTGCAGCTGGTTCCGCGAGGTTGTCTTCAAGCAGCAGTCACAAAGAAGTACACTGGAGATTTCAAAGGCATACTGAGAATAACAATCCAGTAAAGAGGACTTCCTAGCACTCCACGCAGACCCAGGTACCGTTTTAACTCAAAATATTTTCAACAAAATAACTGTTGTCTGAGAAATCAGTGTTTTAACACAACTGCATCCTCAGTGTTTTAACACAACTGCAACCATCTGCCCGCATCCTCCCCTGCCAGCTGTGTGGCACTGTCACATCTGTGCCTCCCCCCTGAGCCACCCCCAGCTCTGCCCACCTTCCACCCCGTGGCGGAGCCGATACCTAAGCAGCTGGCGAGCCCTTTGAATTCGATCAGCCGGTCCCTGTTCTCGTCCAGGAGCCGGAAGGTCCTTTGGGCCAGGACGTCGGTGTGGTCCCCGCAGGTCCAGGGCGAGACCAGTCTGTAGAGGTTGGTGAACTGGTGGGCGTCGATGCGGTACTGGTCAGCGTAGGGTCTGCTGGGGTCGTGCCGCTCCACGGCCGGACTGGGCTTGTCCCAGTAACATCGTATTAAATGTTCCTTCTAGGAGAAATCAGAGGCAGGAGAAGGGGGGGGGGATTGAGGTGGGCAGTGTCAGGGAGAAAGCATGACCAGCAGATAAAGGCATTCACATCAAACTCTGCTGCACGTGCTCAAGGTTCTCTTTGCTCCTGGGAGGAAAAAAAGCAAGGTATGAACCCTCAGTTACACCTGCCGAGCGCTCTCATCATTTCCAAATGATTAATTAATAAACTTGAGGGGAAACTGGGCAGATTCTTGGAAGAAATTCACTGCAGGCTACTGAAACTACTGGCCATATCTGGCCCAGGATGTCTCCAACCAGTCATAAATATAAAAATCCATGGTAAGCTTTACAGAGGCTTGACCTGCTCATTTATTCTGTCTCAGACCTCTCTGTTCAGATCCTGTCCTTGTTAGTCCTCCCTTGGGGACAGGCCGATGCAAAACAAAGAGTCCTAACAAAACGAGCTGTCCCAGGGAGCTAACAAAAAAAGAAACCACCACCAAAATATGAAATGGGGAAAGGGGAGGAGTGCAGGCCAGCCAAAGCTCCAAAACAGAGCAGCAAGGAGCAGGAGAGAAGCACTGCAGAGCAAGCCCCAGCAGCATCGTCTTACACACCACTAACGGAGGGAGGATACAGCTGCTCCGAGCCACAAAGCTACGTAGCACAAAGAACACACCACAGCCATAATCTCAGTGCCCAGTATTTCTGGCCATGAACAAGACACAAAAGAAATGGTCCATTAAAGACAATCGTGACATGCTTCAGCTTCTAAATCCAGCGTACTTGCATAAGCTTAGATGTCCCCATCTCCAAGTAACTTTTACAATATTTCTTTCAAACATCAGCTTGATGGAAAGGAACTGAAGTAGGAACTGCTTTTAGTTCTAAACAAGAATTAAAACCATCAGAAAATTGGGAGCAAATAGGATGGACACAAGTTTGTGGGGATTTTTCCCCCTGTGGAAAACAGAGTCTTCCTTTAAACACCGTTAAGAGGTCAGGGCTTAAAAGTACTGCAGAGCTCAGAGTGAGCAGAGCTACATATGATTTAATTTATTTTGCATGTGAAATCTACCAGAACATAATTTCTCATGGAGCATTTCCAAGCAGTAAGTTAGAAAGGAAACTGTTTTCTGTTCAGTAATTTGAAGGATCAGTACATTATTATTCCTTTTTAACAACTGTGCAGCCACAGAAAGGGCAAAATTACAAGATCCCACCCGACCAGTAGCTCCCAGGCAGAGGGCACCAAGTCCAAGGCAGCTCTGCAAAGTGACAGCTGGAAGTTAGGCACAGAAGCCTCAAATAGGTGAATCCCCTCCATTCTGGGGAGACCAACCTTGAACAAGTCGTACAATTCCTCTAAATCTTCTGGAAGAATTGAAACATCTGGGATGACAACTCGGAGCTTAAAAATAAAAGAGAAAACATGTCAGTGACCATCTTTTGTCCTGTCATCGCTGACACGAAAGGCCCACGCGCCCCACAGGGACTGTAGAGCTGAAAACCACAGCACTGGAAAGATCTTTGCAATTTTCCCCCCTTGTTTAGGTTCACCGGTTGGACAGATCCGTGAAAAGAGAAATCCCTCAGGGGCTATTAGAAACAAAGACAGGAAGTCCCTAAGCTCCAGGTCACAGGAGGCCAGGGAAGCATCACATCATGTTCGCTCTCTTCTTAGAATCTTCCCCTGGCATCTGCCCAGGGCCATGGTCAGAGACAAGGTGCTGGGCTGGACGGGTCCTGCAGTTGTTCTTAACATTAAAGCCAGCCTAGAAAGTAACGCGCGTGGCCGCAAAAGAAAAGCCCAACCCATCGTCATCCCAGGAAAGAGCTTTTTGCAGAGTCAGGAATGATTCTTCCTTTTTTTTTTTCCAAGATCTGGTGGTGCCTTTTAAAAACCAAAAGCTGTCTGTCTCCAGAGAGGAGAGGGTGAGCTTCCTCAGGAGAAACAATTCCCTACTCACCACGTTTTGCTTGGTTATATCTTCATGGCTCTGCAGGACACGGATTCGGTGTTTGTAGCGCATGTGCTCTATCTGTGCCACGGAGTGGTCTCCAAATTTCTACAGCAGAGGAACAGAAGTTTATTATTTTTATAGAATTTGATGATGTTTGTATTTCTGATTTACTGGCAATATGACTTTTAACTGAGTCGCTGAAGAAAAAGCATACCCAGTCTCTGATCTGTCAGTATAGGTGTTTATACCACACCTCGCCTTGGGTATTTGGGGCACTTCCTAAAGGAATCTCTCAAGACGTGTGTGCACTTTCAAAACATCCATGCCAAATGTAACCTTTTCCTTTTTTAGATATTCTAACTTAACTGACCAGCAGACACGTAGAATCTTTTACCTCATAGGAGTCGTGAATCAGGTTAGCGATTTCAGTCACCGGAGAGGCTTCCTGGTCGTCGCTGAAGAACGCGTGGTGATTACCAATGGGTGGCAGAGGGCTTTCCTCGTTTTTGACGTGCTCCAAAAACCTGAAGGGAAGGAATAGGAGCACCACAGATTACTCCTGCACTGTGCTTTCCTCAGTATAAATAAGCAAACAAGTCTTACGGCTCAGACTTAGAAATAAAATCATTTTTCAGGCTGCTAAGCTTTTCAAAAAGCCCTTTGTGATGACGCATCCGAGGAAGGGCACGCCAGCCAAACGACTAAACGCTGCCCAAGGAAGAAGACTTCTGTCTCCTTGAAGTCTGGAGCAGGAAGCCCATCACTCTAGGGAAGGCACGAAGAGCAGCAGTAAATACTGCAGTTGATGCGCGTCTCGACGCTGCCAGGAAACTTCACGGGACATCTACTCGTCTGCTGTACAAAGCCCATTGTTTCAGGCAGGCACTGCGAAAGCAGCAGCAAGGCAGCACCGAGGGGCCCGAGGGTGCCCGCAGAGCCCCGGCGATGTCACGACGACACCCAACTGCTTTTGTTTCACGGGAGAACGGTCCGGGATGGAAGGAGCATCTCCTGCGTGGTCATACCTGCTGAGGATCATCAGCGCCTGCCCGTCGTCCTTGCTGTTACACAGATCCACGGCGTTGGCTTCCAGTATGGCCAAGCCCAGCTGGAAAATGGCTTTGATCCCATCATAGAAGAAGCAGTCCACAACATTCACGGCACTTTCCAGGGGCATGATGCTAAGGAAAAGGGTAAGGAACCACGAAAGAGAGATGGACGCTAACGTTGTCAGATCCTTCATGTGTTCAGCCAGCTCTGGAAGCTGCTCTTTTATAAGCTCTTCAAACACCGACTGGTCTACCTGAGCACCTGCAAGAAACAGCCAGGACTGACATGGGGAAAAAACATCTTCTTTATAGCTAATGATCACTATCAACTCTCAACTGCAAGACTTCTGTAAACTTTAAACTGATGTGATACGCACACATCCACAGTGAGAAGTCCCACTGCCCTTCCTCCTCCTGCCATCTCAGCCCCAACCCTCACGCCCATAATCCTTACTGTCCCACCTCCTGCAAGAAGAGGGTGCTGGTTCTGCCAAGGGCCTTTCCAGCGCAAAGAAACCTGGCATGTCAGGAAGTTAAAAATGCTCCCGACTATAAAGTGCCGTTGGCTTTTCGATTCTTTTGTCTTTCCTTTCAAGTCGTTTCATTTCTTTCTCATAGTCCCTATTATGTCGATATCAGGGGACAATTTTAATTGCTGTGAAATTCCTGAGATGTATATACCCTCAGCACTCTAAACTTCTGTAGTCCAAAAGCAGAATATAACCTGGACAATCTGTGGCAGAGAGCCAGCATCTTTTGGCTTGGCATCAAAAGCATAATAATAACATTAAAAAACACCACAAAACAAAACAAAAAAAAAACAGCTACGACATTTCTTTGTCTTAGAGCTTTTCACAGCAAGCCACAAAACGCTTCTGCTGGGGGCAGAACAAACATTACAGCACCACAAGGACAAAATAAGCGCCGAGGGATATGCAAAGAGCTGCTGAGAAACACATCAAGCAAGATGCTTTGCTTTGAAGGGATGGCCTTCTCACAGCAGATGATCACAAGTAAGAAGGGTAAAGAAAGCAGACGGGTTACTCAGCAGAAGGTAGGGGTTTGTTTGGATGGGGTTTTTTTTAACAAGCTTAAACACAAACAGTTTAATAGCCACAGTTAGCTTAGACCAAAATAATACAGCTGGTTTAAGGGGTGTTTGAAGGAAGACAGAGACAGACAGGCAGACACATCTAAAGAGATCATTCTAGGCTCAGAGGCAGCATGGGAGAGACTGGCCAAAGCAGAGGTTGAAAATAAACATGAGATGCTGCCCAGATCTTTTACAGAAGATCACATTGTAAGCGTTGCCACGAGGAGAAAGTCAAGTAGGTGTATTCAGAGTGACTTTTATGCCCACTTTTCCATTAGGCTTCCAGAAACCATGAAATCTGAGGAACTGAAGCTCTGATGTATTTAAGCGTGAAACCATAACGAGGTAGGAAAATTGCAGAGTGTCAGTTGAAAAAATGATGACCTAAGATGCAAAATGACATCTCCAAGACCAAAAAGGCAAATCAGAGAAATGAAGTCAGGTTTTTCCTGTTTCAAGAACTCTTTAACAGCAAGATGATGACAGCCTTAACAGGTAAAGTGGGGTTAGATGGCCTGCTGCTTTATGGAGACGATGGAAAAGTCATGGTAATGTGAGACTAAGATATGCATGACCCTTGGGTCCACTCTTGACCCAAGTACAACTTGTTTCTCTTTCGCAGCTATCTGCTTATAATTTCTCCTATGCATTGCAGAAGGGAGAAGGATGGAGGAAGTTCTTTAAGGAGGAGAAGGTGCCAACCCTGCAGGCAGAATTTTCCCATTTGCAAGCAGTGAAATGATGAAAAGGCTTGTGAAGAGACAGAGCAGTCACAGCCAGCAAGGCTGAAGGATGGAGATGGTCGTGGGCTAAAAGTAAAAAGGTTGAGCAGGACTGAATTGCCTACGTTTTGAAAGCAAAAATTATAAATAAGTGAATGAATGAATAAATAAAAGATTTTGAATGCTATAAAAGGCCCACGAGAAGATGGGGCTAAGAAGGCCTGTTATAGCCAGGGTCATTAATTCAGTAGCTGTTTTGACACAGAGATTACTGGCTGACACTGAAGAGGAAAAGCACAGTGATGGATACCAAGGTCAGAGATCCCAGAAGTTACAGAGAGATCAAAATTTGGACAACAGTGTTGGCAGCGCAGACAAAGAGAAAGAGCTGGGTCTTGGAAGGGTTGTGCGGGAAGAAACAATACAAAGTTTAGACAAGAGCTGGTTGCAAATCAAAAAAGAAGGTCAACTGAAATGTGGAGCCAGGAACATTAAAGCAAGCAACAGGAACCAGAGGAGGGGCAAGGGGCAGATCAGTAGCACTGTGGTGAGCAGCACTACCTCTTCAACAGTTATAGTGCTCTTCTTTTGGGTACAGAGGGCAAGAAAATAGAGCCAGGACAATCAAGACTATCAGCACTCAAACGATATAGTCTGGAGCTATGGTGAGTGACAGGCAAGATACAAAGCCAAAAGGAAGTACAACTCAGGGCACTCATGTGGCCAGCCAAGTGGGACAACTCAAATTTGTTTGGGTGCGGAGAATGCTGCTATGGGGCAATATCCCAGCAAGCACCAGAGTTATCAGGAACTCAAGGCAGGCTGATGATCTCTAGAAATGTACAAGGACAGATAAAGCTGGTTCTTTTTTAATCAAGAAAGGAAAGAGACAAACATGGAAGTAAGTCATCAAGATAGCAGTTTAAAGTCATGTTTGGAGACAAAGTTCTGACAAGTAGGACAGTTACAGCACCCAATCCACTAGCTGAAAACACCAATGGCATCCAAAACCCCCACAACATCCTAAGCATCCAGCTAACTTTGGAGTAGCTCTGCTTTAACTCACCTTACCTGCCAGTTCAGTAACAAGCCACTAACTGTGTGGAGGTAGAGGCTCAGCCGGGGGGTATGGCAAGCCCATCCTCCAAGCAGAACACTGGAAATATTCTCAGATACCTCCTCCTGATCCCCATGCAGCACAAGGGTGCCCACATCATTTCTAGCTCCCAGAACCACTACTGCCAGGGATTTATTCCTATCCTCACCTCCTCCTAAGTGACCCCGATCCCTCCCTTTGCTACGGCGATGGTGTAACAGCAGAGACTGTAGCTAGTCAGGTGAGCATCAAAGAGTTCCCTCCCTGTCAGAGGAGCAAGTGAGTGCAAAGAACAAATACTCTTTCCTGCACGTGTACCTGCAACTGCTGCATCGAGCTGCTCAGCCCCTCTTCCTGTGCAGTAGGCAGACTGCACAAGTCTCAAAACCAGCTGCACTGCAAAGCAGAGGAGATGCAGCACACGCGCTACGAGGCACGCAGAGGGACCAGGCTTAGTTCTCCATGCAGCTTCTCCCGTTCAGGGGGGTTTCCATCAGCCCTCGTTACAAAGGGCCAGTTAAATGCAAGCCTATCTTACTCCAGCAGCCAGGTCAGATCACAAATAGCTACCCCAGCAGGTCTTTTCTAGTTTCATCTTAGACACCTTGAGTCTCTACTACTGAACGTTCCCAACCAAGACACACGAGCATTTCTATTTTTACCTGACAGGTAAAAGTGCCACTGCTTTCTGACCAACAGGGGAAAAAAAAAAAGGATATATTTATAGTTCTTGCAGTTCAAACCCTTCAAACCAAAACCAGCCCGGGCTGGAACCTGAGCAGCCAGTGCTGCTGTCCCTGTACACTGCACAAGTCATGGACCACCTCTCAAAGACCTTGAGCATTTTACTCACCCCAGTGCCGTTCAGCTGCCCCTTCCCAGTTAGCAAGAAGAGAGAGAGGAGCTCACCTATCACCCGGTGGTTGAAGTAATCTGGCAGCATCCGCTCACACACAGCAACCAGCAGCCAGAAGGCTTCTTCCTCTTTGGCGTACAACAGCAACACGGAGGTCAAAATGTTCATAGACTTCCAAGGGCAAAGAAGAAAAATGGGATCTGTTAGTGACAGCAAATCCTACTGGCAAAAGCTAAATTGTGGCTATTTTTAAAGATATCAAAAAAGAAACCAACAAAAAACCAAACCAGCCTAACGTGATGTAAACAATTAAAAAAAGAAAGGCAATAAGCAAATATATAATTGCAACCCAAAGGCCTAACAAGTTTTTCAAGCTCATGTACACAGCTTTTCCCAAGAGCAATGGGAACCGATGGAGAAAAGCACAGTACTGCATTTGCCCTGACACAAAGTAGGTAACTGACACTGCAAGATGTTTTGGGGCCCCTTTCCCCACCTCTCCTGTATCTGGACTGGTTTGATGTTAATCAGAATTCAGAGGGCTGCACAGAAGGTAAAGTTATTATTTCAGCTGGCCAACTGGGCAAAGTATTTCCCTAGTTTGTCATCAGGTTTGGAAGAAAGGAGCAGAACTTTCATGCACTGATGCAGTGCTCTACATGAAGCTCGCCTCTGCAGGCCAGTTTACTTTGCATGATCTCCCAGTACCGTGCAAGAAACCAAACCATTCAAGCTGGATCTCAGGAGGCATTTCTTTCCAGAAAGGGTTGTCAGGAATTGGAATGGGCTGCCCAGGGAGGTGGTGGAGTCCCCATCCCTGGAGGGGCTGAAGAGGTGGTGGGATGTTGTGCTTAGGGACATGGTTTAGTGGGTTTGATAGGGCTGGGAGTAAGGTTGGACTTGATGAGCTTGAAGGTCTCTTCCAGCCAAAACTATTCTATGATTCTAAGAAATGCACTTTTGAACACAGAGGAGCAGCACAAACAATCCCCCTCCCTTTAACTCTTTAAATGAAGTTTGCAAAACACTGAGGGAACACTTTTGCTAAGCAAGAGCCTTTTGTTAAGCCTCTGCGCTTGCTCCCCCAAGTAAATAACACGGAACATCTAAACTTCCACCTTCGTCATCACTAAAAGGCCACGACTTATCAAACCCATCCTTACAAATACTCCCAAGAAAAACGATAACACCGAGAAAGTGGAATGAAGGGGGGGGGGGGAAGCGTGGAGCATCGCTCCACCGGGAGTTTCCCACCTGGCAGTATCCTATCTTGGGGTTCCTGTGCGCGTACGCCGTCAGCACCCTTCTCAGGGCGGCTATGCCGGTCTCGCTCTGGAAGGCGGGGTGCTCGGGCAGCGAGCGGTGGAGGTCGCGCTCGATCTCCTCCGTCGCCATGCAGCACTTGCCCATGGACGCCTCCACCAGACGGACGTAGTAACCGGGGTGGGAGGCGAGATCCGTCGCGGCGTCTGAAGGCAGCAGGGAGAGGGGAGGAGGAAGAGGTCAGTGGATTAGGATGAAGGCCAGTCGAGAGAGGTGATCCTGCTGCTCTGCTCTGGTGAGGTTTCACATGAAGTGCTGTGTCCAGCTCTGGAGGCCCCAACAGAAAAAGGACATGGACTTGATGGAGCGGGTCCAGAGGAAGCCACAAAGATGATCAGAGGGCTGGAGCACCTCTCCTATGAGGACAGGCTAGAGAGTTGGGCTTGTTCAGCCTGGAGAAGAGAAGGATCCAGGGAAGACTGTGGCCTTCCACTACCCAAAGGGGGCCTACAGAAAAGCTGGGGAGGAGCTGTTTACAGGGGCTTGCGGTGATAGGACGAGGGGCAGTGGTTTTAAACCAAAGCAGTGTTCATTTAGATTGGACATTAAAAAGTTCTGTACTCTGAGGGTGGTGGAACACTGGAACAGATTGCCCAGGGAGGTGGTGGAGGCCCCATCCTTGGAGACATTCAAGGTCAGGCTTGATGGGGCTCTGAGCAACCTGCTCTAGTTGAGGAAAGAATCATAGAATTGTCAGGGTTGGAAGGGACCTTAAAGCTCACCCAGTTCCAACCCCCCTGCCATGGGCAGGGACACCTCCCACTAGAGCAGGTTGCTCACAGCCCCAGCCAGCCTGGCCTTAAACACTTCCAAGGATGGGGCTTCCACCACCTCTCTGGGCAACCTGTTCCAGTGTCTCACCACCCTCATGGGCAAGAAATTCTTCCTAATGTCCAACCTGAATTGACCTATCTCTAGTTTTAATCCATTCCCTCTGGTCCTGTCACTGCCCCACAGCCTAACAAGTCCCTCCCCAGCTTTCTTGTAGCCCCCTTCAGACACTGGAAGGCCACAATAAGGTCTCCCTGGAGCCTTCTCTTCTCCAGACTGAACAACCCCAACTCTCTCAGTCTGTGCTCACAGGAGAGGTGCTCCAGCCCTCTGAGCATCCTCGTGGCCCTTCTCTGGACACGTTCCAGCACATCCATAGCCTTCCTGTAACAGGGGCTCCAGAGCTGGACACCGGTGAGGTCTCATGAGAGTGGAGTAGAGATGTCCCTGCTCACTGCAGGGGGGTTGGACTAGATGATCTTTGGAGATCACTTCCAAACCCAGCTGTTCTATGATTCTATAATGCTAAACTGAAGTGTTGTCTGAATTCCTGCTCAACGTAAGCTAAATGGTTTTCCCCAAGTTCTGTGTATTCTCCAGGCCTAACAGAAATAGTCCTAGCAGAATACCTGTCTCAAAAGCAAAATAAATATCAGCAAAGGTGATACGTCACACCACCAGTCAGTACACCTTCATACTGACACAGAGCAGAGAACTTCCCCAGCAGGAAGAACGTACTCAGCACTGCTCACACCCTCCCAGGAGGAAGAACTCCTCATGAAGGAATACTTTTTACAAATGTTTGACTGTGTCCTATACTGGACTAAACTTAAGGTGACATTGTAGGCTCATTCTGGCTCTGCCAGATCTGTGGATGAACTGAGTTGTTTTTTTCCATGGCTAGTTTCTATTAGCCCTGCCAACATCCATCAGTAAGCAGGAGCAGGCCTGCTGACTTCAAGATGCCATTATTTTGCAGTAATTCGATTTGTCTGGGGTGAAATCAATATTTACGCTACGATCCAGTTGCTCCTCGAAGACAAACATTATCTCATGAAAACATGACGTGAATTTCAAATACCACAGACGAAGAAAATGCTATTACACTCGTTCTGCACATCATGTCATGTCATCCTGAGATAAATACAGATCTACCCAGGTTCTTCCTTGCACTTATTAGTTCAGCTCAGACCAGCCCTCTTCTGTAAGCGGTATAAGCTCCACCTAAATGCCATTTAATTGCCTTGGGGAGATTTCTTGGTTTGTCATCTTCATGGTGTTTTGCCATCTTCAGAATCAGTCGACATTTCTAAGCGTGCTCACCTGAGAAGAGCAGCCAGAGTTTGCCTCTTAAGGATTCAGGGATTCCCATAGCAACAAGTTTTCTGATCTTCTCTGTGCGAAACATGCACACCGTTCTGCCGTATTCTACAAAGTGGTCATCCCACAGGCTCTCCTTGATTTGCTCCCTAGACTGGGAACAAGAAGATGTGTTTTAAAAGAACAAATCCCGTGCGTGTGAGACGTTGTACGTATTAGAAATTCCACAAGGTACTTCCGTTACCAATGGAAAGGGGAAGGCTGCTCCAAGGATGACAACTTTCCCTGTTTTGCATACACACAGGGAGAAAAACTGTCACTATTCCCCAGAAAGAAAGGGGTGGGGGGAGAAGAAAATACTCCAAGTAAGTTATCCCGTGTCTAACTTCTTCATTCAACACAGTTCATTTTACAGAAAATGAGTATTTGTCTGAAGGCCATTCCAGCTTTTTTGTTTTGGTTTGGTTTTTTTTGTTTTTAAATCCAAACAAAAAGAAAACCCAAACCCCAAAACTCCTACATCTTCCCCCAAATGTCACGTACCTTTCCAAAATCAAGGCCTGCCGTTCCAGACTGATGGAAGTCTGACCTTAGTGCCTCTGCATTGAGCAAATAGCTGCTGTCTGTTCCACACTCTCCTCTCTCCTTGCCTCGGGAAGCCTCCGTTCCCAGATCCACTGGTTGGATGTCCCCGAGCACACATGTGGATCCAAAGGCAGGACTGCTCTGCAAGGCAGAATCAAAGACATAACTGTCCTTCATTGTCTTCGAGACACAGAGCTGGGTTAGCCTTTGCCTTTTACTTCAAAACTTTTCATAGCTTTCAGGGCCTTACTCAAATGATCATTCAGTTGTATGTCAGGAAAAGGGTTGTTACTTTAAACCAGAAGTTTATAGTGTAATTCCAACTGTCCCTGATGACAAGCTACCAAAAAATCTTTTACTTCAGTTAGGATTTGAAAAATAGGATCAGAGAACAACTGAGGTTGGAAGGGACCATCTTTTTCAATCCCATGCTCAAAGCAGAGCCCCTCTGACCAGGCTGCTGAGGGCTGTGTCCAGTTAAGTCGAGCAGCTCCAAGGAAGAGAAGTCCACAGCCTCTCTGGGCAGCCTGGTCCAGCTCTGCCCACTCTTCACAGGAAATCCTTCTCTTTTTTCTATTCAGATTTTCTCTTGCTGCTTTATGGGACTCTTGCCACTCGTGTTTCAGCTGGCCCCTCCAGAAAGGTCTGGCTCCCTCTTCTCTGTAACTCCCCATTAGCTAGGGGAAGACTGGCCAAACAAGCCACACACCCTCAGCCTGTACTGCTGGCCTACATGCTTTATGAGAGGCTGAAGGGAGCGTGGCCTGACCATCTTGAAGCCCTCCACTAGCCTTACTCCAGTTTGTAAATGCTTTTCCTACATGGTGGGGTAAAGTCAAAACTGGACACAGTACTCTGGATCAGCTTCAGAAGTTCTGAATAAAAGGGACTAGTAACATCCCTTGACCTGCTGGTTACAGTCCTGCTAGTGCAGCCTCATGTGCTGTTGGGCCTCTTCACTCTCTGAGCACGCTGCTGATTGGTATTCTCAATCTGTCACTCACCAGCACCCTTCCATCTTTTCACCATGGCTGCTCAGCACCCAGCCAGCCCCAAGCCCCTCCTGTTGTTGGGGTTACTCTGCCAGGCTTCCCATTTCCTTTTGTTGAACTTCATGAGGTCTCTCTCAGGCCACTGCTCCAGATTGTTGAGGTCTCCACGAAGGGCAGCCCTGCCTCCCACCATATTCACCGACCCCTGCAGTATGCCAGTCCCAACCGTGCTGCGGGTGTGCTCCATCCCATCAGGCAGGTCTCCAAAGAAAACATCAGACAGCCCTGCTGCAAGATCAACCCCCCGAGGAAGGCAGCACAAAGGACCTATGGATAAGCACATGGAATTCATAACCCAAAAAAACCCCAAAAGTTCAGTACCTGGTTCTTATTTTGCCAATTGTTACAGTGCACTGGGTTGCTGGAGTTCACTTCTTTTAGCCTCTGGAGCAGGTTCTCCACCAAAGTATCCCGGTCCTTCAGCTCAATGAACTGAAAGGCCATCTTGCTCCTTATGCTAACGATGATGGGATTAGGCAGAAGGCTCGTGTCCTCCATCTTCTCTATGCTGATTACCTTTCCCAGAAACATTACAGGAAACACATTATGCACCACACCCACAGAAACATCTTCAAAGATTCTACATCTATCAAAATCCCCAAACGCAGCGTTCACATGCACGCGTGCTTCAAACGTGGTCGGTCGTTCATATTGCCTTTCCTCAGATACATCCTACCACCCGAAGTTCACACTCTCTTTAGAACCTCAAAGCAGGCACCAAAAGTGCCTTTTTTTTAAGATTTATTTAAGACTTTGTGACCCCCTTCTAGAGAGTGGACTGAGGAGAAAGATAAGGAAGGGGAGTAAGATTAAAAGATTCTTTAGAAAAGGATCAGCGTGATCAAATTCTGGGGAACAGAGGAGGAAATTTCACACCTTTGAAGATGAAGAAAACAGTGGTTTTGTTGTTTCCAATTAGATATACAACACTGTTCTCTTATTGTTTTCTGTTTCTGTAGCAGTGAAAGGTAAGGTGCTACAGTTAGGATATCATTTGGATGTTACTCTGTTATTAGTCAAGGATGAAAGGAAAGCTTTAATTAAGAGATCCTAACAGCCTCGTATCCACTGCAGATCAGGCAGGTGTTTGCTGACAGCTTCCTTCTCCTCCTCTACTCCCATCACCTTCCCATGCACTCTCCCTCCACTTGAACAAGTCTCTGGTTTCATGGCAATTTGGCAGCTCGTCACTGCACCCAGAACGTCCCCTTTTTCTCTCTGCTCTACAGCTTTGTAAAGCACTCACAGGTTTCCTAGAATTTGTCTGTGGAGGAAGAGCTTCAACACGTTGATCCCAGCAAAGGATGCTTTTATATTGCTAGAATGGGTCCGAGCTGAAGTCTCCATCCACATCGAGCTGGATGGATTTGTGGAGCTTGGAGGGGAGAGCCCCGTCCGAGTCTTGGAGCGAGCAGGCTCTGCTTTTGCAGCGCTCCCTCCTGTCCCTACTTCACTTTGAGGATCATGTTGAATCATCCTTATCTTGAGGAACTCTTGCCCGACCGAGTCCCAGAATAAGCTTTCCAACAACCCCACAGGCACGATGCACACCAGCAGCTCACTCTGTGTCATCAAACAACAGTTTGCAGGCAAGTCAAGCGACAGCGGATGCTTACGGCAGAAAAAGGCAGATAAAGACCCGAAATCAAAGAAACAAACAACTCTACCTCTCTAAGTGGGATGATAACATTGCAGCAGCCATTTTCTTTGCTGGCAAAACAGATGTAACTGTCTGAAGTATACATCCTCCCCGCCGTGTGACAGCGACTAAACGGCGTCCAGAGAGAACAGTCCACAACTTCATGCAGCTTCTCCTTCCTGGGCAATCTGAAGAAGGCCCGAAAGAACTCGTTCTGAGCTCTGGCTTCAAGATCCCTTAAGAGAAAGCAATAAAAGAAAATCCTAAGACCTCAAAAGCCAGGACACCCAGCGCAAGGTTCACTTTTCTCATTACCCTGGCCAAGAGGGAGAGATGCAGAAGGAAAGCAGCGTGAAATCTTCACGGCCCATGTCAACAGATCAATAAACAACCGACTTGGAAATACCAGAAAGAACCCTTCTCAGTATTTACTTGGTTAACGAGAAGGTCAAAAGCAAGCACTGTAGTGCCTAGGGAAAGGAAGGGACACTGATTTAAACCAGCTGATTCATTGGTTATTTTATTTTTATTATTATTTAACTGCATTTTCTCTGGCTGCTGCACGACTTTCCAGCGTCAAAGAGTCACAGATTTCAATGCCCAGGAGATAACTAAATCTCTCATCTGATGAGCATACATTGAGCAATGGGGATGAGCTTTATGTGCCGTGTTTCCCTTGCTGGCAGCATTACCAACGTCACCCCAGGGATTTGCACCTGCACTGAAAAGTATTGCATGTGCTCAGTGAGTAATTCCAGAGTGGTCAGTAATAGAAGAGTTTATGATGGAGGCACTTACATCATTTCACCCTTGACTCGCAGAGGTACGAGCCTCTGAGAGTCTTCAGAACAAGTTACAAAAAGCAGAAGAGTTTCAGGTCACTTACAGGCCCAGTTGGTAATAACAGCATCAGCTACATTCAGTTTGGACTTGTCCTCCTTCCAGCCAACCAACCACATTTATGTGGAGAGAAAAACTTTAAATAAATGAAGCTTTCATTACTGAGCTATGGTTACACAGGCTTGGCTTTGGGGATTCTTTTTTTTTTCCCCCTCTCCTCCTTTTTTTAATGAAGAAGTCTGCAGTAATTTAGAGAGCTAGGCAATTGCATTATAAACAGGCCACAGCTATTAGCTCAGCACCAGCTGCTCCAGAAACATTAGAGCTTAAATTCTATCATTTTCTTTACTACAAGTAAATTTTTCGAAACATGATTCACCTCAGGGAAAAAAAAAAAAAAAAAAATAAAAAAAAAAAGCAAGCTTGACTTTGTTCCATTGAAAGAATTTAAAGCGTGGGCTGAAGAATAACAGGGAGTGGTACCTTGGTGCTGTAAATCCCCTCTCTGCTCATTCCTTCACCCTCCTCTTCTGCAGACACCTTCCCCCTGCCCCAGCCCTGATGTTTAAAAATAAACTGAGTGAGATGAAACCTCTGCTCCAGTAAGTAAAACAATTGTTTTGGGTTTTATATTTGTTTAATCCACAGAGAAAACTAAAGCCATGTCAAATGGGGAGGAAGGCAATCCAGAGAAAAACGAGACCTGAGATGGAAGGATCTGTATCTGCAGCCACCAGAAAAGACAGAACATGCTCAACCAGCATCCAGCTGCTGTTTCCTTCTCAAGCATTACCTTCTTTAATAATATTATCCAAGGAAAACAGACAAATAGTCTCTTGTTATTCACAAAGAACAAAGAGAAACCCTCGTTGTGAAGGAAGACAAAAAGGTTGCTCCCGAGTTAAAATATTCCACAGCAACTCTGCTAAGTGCCCGCAGCGATCTGCTATTGTGACAAAGCTGGATCAGGATATGTTAACTCACCACTAAAATATTTTCCATTTCTGCACAGCACAGATGAATGCTGCTGATAGCATCTGCAGCCAGGTCTGGGTAGAGCTATGCTCTCCTACTATTGTGCTGAGAAGGTAGGACCCTCCTTGGACCTACTCGGCTGTTAAAATTTCTATACCTTTATGTGATTGTCTAGTTTATAGGAGTAGTCTGTTTCTAATGCTCCAAAATCTGCACTTTCTGAGTGTTCAGGATTTTCCTGCATCTCTTGTGATAGCAGCCTCCAGGTGTGGGGCCTTCCAGACAAGAAGCAGCAAGTTTTTAAGCTGAAGAATGCCATTTCCTGTACCTGGAACGATGTAAATTCACCCAGCACTACATCCAGCCCCCTCACCCCTTACTGGGGGAAGGCTGCCAATCCCAACAGCCCTGCAACTGCCCCCAGTGAGTCCTGAGCCAGGGGCAGACAGGGCCACCCCAGAGACTGCACCACACAAGAAAAATGGTAGCACGGGGATGAAATGCTGCCAGGGCTTACCACAGGGGGCTCAAACAAGAGGGTTCATTAGAAAGTGGCGCGCCACGAAAATATTTCCTGTCAGGCAGGCAAATTCTAGGGCTTAAAGCATTTGCTTCCCTTCAGAAATCCAGCCGAACAAAATTAGAGCTGGGTAAAAAAAAAACCAAACAAAAACACAAAGCCTGTAATGCCAAAAAGCCTGCAAATGAAATGAAGCTCCTAAACCAAGGCAGGCAGTTGTTTAAACACGATGCAGCGAAGATGCAGCAGCTGGCCCACGTCACCAGGCCCCAGTGCTTCCACTTGGAGCTTCACAGTCCTTCCAGTGCTGAGCACAAACATAAAATTTCTACCTGCAGCCCAATCTCTTTGGAATTTTCTTCTCCAGCTTAACAGTTTCCACAGTGGTTTAGTTTTTAAGCAAATGCAGTGTACTGAGCCATACACCTAAGAAAACAAAACAAACCAAAAGAATGCTACTGTGATGTAAAAAATAATGTTTATCAAGTGTTTAGGCACAGATGAGAAGAATAAAAGGCAAGGAGATGCAATTGCCTTGTTCCTTACTTTTCAGAGAACTCAGCAGCTCTTTCCACACGCAGTTCCCAGCTCGCACATTACTGGAGCCTGGACTGCCTCCAGTTCCTGCACTTCAAAGAGAACCTCAAGCCTGAGCCACGATAACTCCTTCTGCGTGACCCCTACGTTACCTTCCAAGAGTTTTTAATTAAGGGAAATAACACACAAGGCTAACAAAATGCTTAAAAGTATCAGGACAGATAAAAATTGATGTCCTCGCTCTCAAATGTTTTTCTCTGCTTTAAATCTAACAGAAGTCGACTTGGCAAGATTTTAGCTCTGCTGAGTCACTTGCTGCCTCTGTAAAACCTAAACAGACTGGTTGACCTCTTGCTTTTAGAGGCCAATTGCTGGGCTCTTCTTGTTATTCAGACTCCAGAAAGTTAAAGAGATTTTGGAAATAACACATCCACCGATGTATGTTTTATTTATTGGAAGAACTGCTAAATTCACGTGCCACAAAAGGTTTCTCAACAGCAAGCCAGGAGAAGTTATCTGAGAAGAGCTAACACAGACTTGTCAGGACACATGTAAACTCAACATCATTCCTTTACGTAGCAAGAACACTGGAATGGTAGATGGAAGAGATGTAATGGATGTTTTAGCCAGAATTTATGAAAGTCTTGATATTTCCCTGCGTGGAACTAATAAAACTGAATCAAAGTGACAAAATGGTGCACCAAGACAGTTGAAAAAGAGCACCCCAGAAAAGCAGCCCTAGTAAATTGGAAAGCTGTATCAAGAGAACCTCCTTGGGGGTCTGTCCTGGCCTAACTTCTGTTCAATATCTTTATCAGCAATCTGCACAGTGGATCAAGAGATTGTAGCTTTTAAACTTACACATGACAAGAGGCTGGCAGAGGCTGAAGAGCAGAACAGGATCAGATTCAGACTGATATTCATAAACTTCAAGGGACAGTGTGGAAAAAAAAGAAAGCATTACAAGTATTTTCAGCTCTACATAATCAGCTGCAGAAATGCAGCACGGAGATCAACTCCAACAGCAGCCTTTTTTTTCAGCAAAAGAAAAGACCCAGGATCACAAGTTGAACCTAAGCCAACAGCCTGGTGCTCACAGGAGGAAGAGGAGCACCTCGCTGGGCTGCAGAGGTGTGTGGCCACCAGGATGCAGCATGGCAGGCCTGGAGTTGCTGCAGAGACAGTTCTGCTGCTCCTGCCCTGGTCAGCATGGGTGAGGCATCAGGGGTAATCCTGTATCCCACCACCCCATACCTGCAGCCACATGGGAGAAGTGACAAATGGCCAGAGAAGAGTGAGCAGAAGGGCTAAAACCAGGACCAGTAAGAAAAACCTGGATGAACTAGGGCAGTGCAGTTTGAAGAAGAAAGAGAAAGGAGATGCATACTGACCTCCAAACACAGAACTGAAGGAAGAGAGAACATCTCTTCGACAGTACTGGGTAGGACAAGAAGAAACAGACTCTAAGAGCAGCACTAAAGATTCCAAGTTGGACTTCAGGAAGACTTTTCAACGATAAGACAGTGAAGTACCAGCATGGACCCTGGTATTTCCACTACTGGAAATCCTTACAGACAGGTTAGGCGATCATCTGTCACGAGTGACAGGCAGAGACAGTCCAAACCCTGCCTTTTCCTGGGCAGATGTGATAAAAGCAGGTTCTTCCTAGTCACATCCTCCTTGCTGCTCAAGGTTCACAGCGTTCTCAGATTCCCTCTCTGGAGGAATTAACACAAACTGAAGCGACAGTTACGATTCCAGATACTTCAAAGAGTTTCCTCTCCGCTTAGATCAGTGTTAAAAACTTTCTTAGTGTTCGTACGAAGCAAAGTCGTTCCTCACTGGCAATTCACAGTTAGAAAAGCAAAGAAACAGAGGTGGTTAGAGCCTGGAGAAAGGTATCAAGACTTCTGAAACCTTACAGACACCAGCACTAAAGCTTTTCAATCGCCTGTTCTGCTCTGGCCCAGCTTCCTCCCTACATCTGAGGAAAGCGATGGATGTTCTTGCATCCCAAAAGAGATGGAAATAAGAAGTACCTGAAACCTACACCAGAGATTTTAATGAGCTTCCTAGTAAAAGAAAAAGAAATTGTTACCATATGTTCCAGTTAAACTGAATGGCACGTGAACGTATCTGCAAGAAACGGCATCTGTAGTTATCAAACACCTCAGCTTTACTTTGCTCTTTATGACAATTAACTTAATTGCCATTAATCCCTTTGTAATCCACTATTCCAAGCCTTATCCTCTCATTAAGCAGCATGGAAACGTCTGTATTAATGGGGATGGCTCTGGCCATGATATAATCTATGTCACAGGCTGTGGGATTAAACCCACAGCCTCTCTGAGTCTCATCCCTCCACTGCTCACAGGATGACCCCAGGAGCCTCAGGAAGAGAAGCAAAGGTTTCTGGTTTTCAGAATGTAGAATGTACAGACAATGAGGGCATTAAAAATGCAATTTTTCCAAAATAAAGATACTGAGATGGCCCTCTTGCAAAAGAAAGCCTAACAAACAAAAGCAATCCACAGCAATTTCTTTAATTTGACAGCTGGAACAGTTTTAATGATGTGGGGATTATTGCTTTCATTTTGATGGGCTACTATTTGCTTCCAAATGATGCACAAGAATTAACAAAGACAACTATTAGGGGGAAAATATTGACAGGAAAATAGTTGTTCTTGTATGGCTTCGGGGGAAAAAAAACCAGCAACAAAAACTAGGCACCAAAAAAGTTCAACCCCCCCCAACCACATTAGCATTGAAAACCAGTTTATCCACTATTCAAACTACAGTCTTGCTTAATCACTTTACATCAAAGTGGTTGCTGAAGTGTGACAAAGGGCACCAGAAACAGCACATTATCCAACCACTACTTTATTCCTGCAGAGGAAATGGAATTTTGGCATCTTCCACAGCTTTCTCTTCTGCCACCTCGAGTCACAGCACATCAGCGCTGGTTAGAGAACATCTCTGCCAGGAACTCTCCAGTAAATGTATTTTTATCTTTCCTTCTCCTCTGCTCTCCCAGCTTTTTTTTTTTTTTTGAAGTTGGAAGGAAGGAGAGGACAAACCCTGTTTGAAGATACGTGTGGGATGGTTTCTCTTGCTTGTTTACCAACATTCAGAAATGCCAGGAGGCACTCACAGGTTGATTCCCTGAAAGCCTCCAGACTACAGCACATAACCAAGCTTATGCTTTTCTTTGAAACTGTGATTTTCATTTCTTTGTGGGTTTCCATTTACTTAGCACCTTCCATTCAAAGACTGTTTCAGGAGGTGACAACGAGGAGTTAAAAATCAGATGCTGAGAATCTCTCCTCCCAGTTTTTTGCTACATCTCTGGATTTACTCCCCTTGCTTCCTGCATCTAACTTTTCAGTCCAAAAGCAAGAGGAGGGTGGAATGGTAGAGCGTGGAAAGGAGCTTACATACAACCTATTACAGCCAAATCCTGCATTAGTTAAAGTACACATCCTACATTTCTTGGCCCAAAAGCCTACGATGTTAACAACATCCATACCTTGTAAAAACAAAAGTTAACTCTTGTGTTTAAAGGAATCCTGGCTATGGAAAAAAAAAGCCTGCAAAGGTGTTCATGGCTGCTGATCACTGTAACACCTCAGATGAACTCCTGCACATCAGGGATGAAATCTTGGTGCCAGTGATTTTCTTTATTGTGTGTACATAGGAAATTGCAGAGTAAGTTTGTTTTACCATTTGAAACTCCATTATGAAACTCTGCAGAAGGGTTTAGCTGAGATGCATAGCCAACACCACTGCAAAAATGTCCCTCAGAAACAAAAAAGAAAAAGGCTACTGGACACATCAATATTTTCTGGGGAAATTGTAACACGCATTCCTTATGTTTTAGCCAGGAAGCAACACCTGAGTCATTCCCTTCATACCTTTGGCAGAGGGAGAGGAAGGAAGAGCAGGAAAGGGTATGATTCAGGAGGGGATAAGTGCTCCACTCACACTTCAATCAGAAAAGAAGGATTTTTAAACCAGCACCTTAATCCTGATGCCCCAGGCAAATTCCAGTTTGGGCTATTCCGTACTGCCCACCTAAAATTCTGGGCAGTTTCCCTTCATAAACGAGTGCTCTGTGTTGTGCTACAGGCAGAGAAATAGTCATTAGTCTTCCTCCTGAGTGCCCAATGTGTTTCTTTAGCAGGAGAGGAATGCAGAGATGCATTTTGGGGATACATTTTGGGGTACAGCTGACTGACAATAGCATATTAATCTGTTGCAACTGCCTATAGGTCTTTTTATAGGTCTTATAACTGCTTGCCAAGTTGGCTATGAAAATCACGTTTCCATGTTTCAGATATCATCACAGAATCATTCAGGTTGGAAAAGCCCCTTGGGATCATCAAGTCCAACCATTAACCCTACTCTGCAAAGTTCTCCCCTAAACCACGTCCCCCAGCACCACATCTGAAGGATCCTTAAACACACCCAGGGATGTGGACTCAGCCCCCTCCCTGGGCAGCCCGTTCCAGTGTCTGACTCCTCTTGCTGTGAGCAATTTTTCCCTACTGTCCAGTCTAACCCTCCCCTGGTGCAGCTTGAATCCCTTCCCTCTTGTTATGTTGCTAATTACCCGTGAGAAGAGCCCAGCACCAGCCTCTCTACAATGTCCTTTCAGGGAGCTGTAGAGAGTGATGAGGTCTCCCCTCAGCCTCCTCTTCCTCAAGCTAAACAGTCCCAGATAAGATCAAAAGCAGCAATTTTACAGAATTGATGGCACTAGGAAAGCCTACACGTTGCCAAAATGATAAACAAAATAAAGTTGCTCTTCAGGGCAGGTGGAAAACACCCCTTGCTGCAATCTTCCCTTCCATGGGAAATGGTGCTTTTAAAACAAAGGGATTAAAAAAACCACTGTGATGTTTAAGGCAAGAGTATAAAATGGAAAAAGGCATCTTGAAGACGAGTTAAAATACATCTTTTGGATACACCATGAAGGATTATGGTAAACAATCCCTTCTGCACTCCATCAAGTAAACCTTTGGAATCTTACGCAGCTAACACGGCAAACCACGAAACTCTCCTCACACAACAACCTGGCTTTTTACCTCTTGGTAATCTGAGTAGGGTCCTGTAGGCCTGGATCCAGTTCAAAGATCTCATTATCCAGTAGCCTTCGTAGAGTCACATCTGCCAGTTGCTCCATGATCCTGAAAGCCTCGGCGATGTTGAGGAACGTGGAGAAGTCGCGCTCTTTATTCGGAGTGGTGACGCGGACTGTGTCGGTCATGAAGACGTTGGAGGTTCTTTCCAGCTTCTGGACCTCCACCCAAGGAATGATAAGTTTCACTGTCATCAGAGAAAAAAAAGAATGGGGGGAAAAAAAAAAAAAGGAAATGGCTTGTATTTTCCAGATTTGAGAAATAAACAAATTCAGAATGAAATGCAAACGGCTGAAGGGGTGAGAGAGATGCGTTCTTACAAAGACAAAGCAAAAGCTGAAGTGCCTGTTATTACTCTACATTCATTCTCTCCTGCACAGAAGACTGTCTTGTTCAGAATCTCTCCCTCCAAAGTTTATTTATTTTCATAAGAAGTGCTAGACTGGGGAGTTCTGCCTTTGCAGAACACCCACCGTAAGCTGCGCTCCGTACAAGTCATTTCTGACACGATTCTTTTGCGAGTCATTTCTGCAGCCTGCCCTTGTTACTACCAGAAGGAACAGAGTACAGAGATAATTCATTCCAAGAGCACAGAGATAATTGGGAAAGGCTTTGTAACCTTCCAGAAATAAAACTGTAGGAAGGTGGAAACCCAATTAATTGCACAGTACTTTAACTTTTCAAATCAAGCTAACTCCCCTGCAAAAGGAAGCTTTTGCACATGGAAGTGTCTATAAAGTTTAATAATAAATTCAGTTATTAACAGGGCATTAAAAAAAAAACCCCAAGCAAAACAAACAACCAAACAAAAAAAAAACCAAAAAATCCAAACCAAAACAACACCACCACAAAACAAAACAACCAAACAAAAAAAACCCTGCAAAGCTATACCAAAAAAAGAAGAAAAAACCAACAAAAAAGCTGCCTAGGCACTGGAATTTCCCCATTTTGGTTATTTTTTACTGAAAAGGTGCATGAGCAAATCCTGCCTTAATCATTAGCTTGTTTATGGAAAAGAATTTTCTTCATCAGCACAGGACGCTGATGAAGAACTTAAATACAAATGGTAAACAGAATCAGCTTACTTTAAGATACCCACTGCAGGATATTACTTGCCTCTCTCATACAAATCTCTGGGTAGAAATTAGGCTGGAAAGGACTTGAAAATAGATTACATTTCTTCTTAACAACTGTTGGAAGCTCCCCAGGACTCTCTGTGCCAATAACAGCAAGACTACACCCCTTAACATCCCTAGCTGGTCTCCCGCTGCCAATAAAGCAATAAAAAGGCAGTAATAACAAACATTGTCATATATATATGACACTTATCTTTGATCACTAATTACCTAAGCAGCTACCCTCTGTACTACGTGAACCACAGCTGTCAAGATGACATTTTTTTTGTTCCTTTCAATAAAGCACAGCTGCCTCAATGGCCACGAACAGTCATAAAATCATCTGTACAGGCAGAGCCAAGGGAAGAAAGATTAACTAGTGCTGTAGCAATAGCACTATTGTTCACACAGGTCACCATCACACAGGCTCTGCAGTGTTGGTTCTAGAAACAGCACAGCAAACTGTAAGGGGCCCAAGCTACTGATGAAAGGTACGAAGTCTTCAAAGCTTTAGGAAAAAAAACCCACAAGTTTAATTAAAAAATGCGAAGAAAAAAAAAATACCAAAGCCCCTTGGCACGCCCCGTTTCAAGAAATGGGATGTTCTAAGCCTCTGGAATTCTGCAAATACTTTGAGGATTAGATAAAAGGGGACCTGTCCTGGAAAAAACTGTTCCACGGAGTTTATGTTCGCATAAGCCATAACTTAGTTTAATGAGAAGCTGCAAACAGGTTCCAGTGTTGCATTCCGGGTCATTTCAACATGAAATAAAACAAGGGGAAGGGGACAGACTTGCCAGAAGCAGAAGACTTAACACTTCACCTAGAAAGAGATTTCAGGGGACATTTTTATGAAGTTAAAATACATTTAAGAACTATTTTTATAGCAACTTTCATATTGTGGGCTTTTTTTCCCTGTGCTGTATAGATGAATGTGATAAATGTGATTATTTCTTAGTAATATTTCAAGGCCAGATTCAACCAGATTTCATTTATGATAGCTACCTGAAAACAAAACCAACTAGTGAATCACTTGTTTGACATACAAACAGCATCAGGCATTCAAACAGTAACAATCAGAACTACAGTATATATGGATTATTCAATGTAATACAAGTACTTCATAAACATGACCAAATAACTAGCTCTGAAGCAGAAGCAATCTGTTTTATGAGAATGGAGGAAGTGGGAAGCATTTCAACATACAATGCTTCCCACTGAGCTAGGGAAGTTTGTTGAACCAAAAGAAAATGCAGGTTTTTAGTTCACAGTTCCATGCAAATGCCTGGGAAACACAAAGGTAATGCCACTGACTGCAACAGTAAAGAAACACGGTGTTTTCCATGGTCGAAATGAAAGCTTGCAAACATGTAGCTGTCTGGGGGGGTTTGTATTTTCAGAATGGATTAATATTAAAAGAGATCAGAAGCAATTTCTTCTTAAATATTACAGAGTGATGTTGTGCTTCCAGTAATCATTTAACGATCTGTGGTATTGCATAAACAAAATTACTGGAACAATATAAAGGGTTTTTCTCTCTCCCTCCTCCTTCCTCCCTTATCTATCATTAATAAGTATCATTTTTGGCTCGTGTGCTTTGGCAGACTGGATACCTCAGATTTAATGAGAGAAAACCTGCAATGAGAGCAAGAAGAAATGATTGACAAAGGATATTATTTAATACTAAACAGAAAACAAGGAGATTAAACAAGAACTCAACTATCTAGTATGTGACAAGAGACTCCATTCTAGTCTGCCCAGCAAAACTCAAATTTTGCTTTTAGAATGAATAACAAACTTACCACCACTTTCAATCTTACCCTGCCACCTTTTGCAGAGAAGACAAAAGAATTGGCCTGAAACAATGTAAGGGGGGAAAAAAAGAACCTCCAACTCTAAGCGTGTCTTGGCATGCTTTAAGTCTTAGTAATTACCAATTACTATCATCTTTATCTTTACATGAATATACTTCATTTTTTAAATCTACAGTTTTATGTGACTAGCCACAGCAATGTTAAATCCAGACAGTAAATGGCAAAGTTTTCCAAGTGTTATAACTCACAATTCTTGCTACATTTATAGCAGTAGAGGTTTATCTTGCTGACCCTGCAGAAGTTTCAGCAGGATAAACAGGGCTTAAAATGTTATCAGTTAATGCACAATCTTACTCAAGAGAGAAATGCTATAGAGTTTAAATGGCTACGTTCATTTTCACCATCTAATGTCTCTTACATTCATTTTTACCATCTAATACCTATTCTGACAGGCTTTTCCTAATGACCCAACCCTATGCAGAGGAATACCATGACCCAAGTCTTACAACTCACTGAACTGTATGAAGGTCTAAAAAGTCTGGGGACACACTTCTCGTGACCTTCCTGCACTGCTATTAAAAAAAAATCCCTGTTGTTTTTCCTCTAAACCTCTGGATTTTCAGCTGGTTCTCCAAGGCACAGCCCTGTTATGTTTCCTGGGCTGTTTTCAGGCAGGCAGCAGGAATCCAGCATCCCTGGCCCCACCAGCCTGCTACCCAGCAGAGATGACTCGTCCTTACTCAGCATTTTCAACACTAAAAGTTTCTTTTTTTCAGAACCTGCAGGAGGTCTGGTACATTTTAGGGCTACCTCAGCTGTGGCTGCATGCTCTTGCAGTCTCCTTTTTATTACTGGATTCATGCTAAAATATAAACATAGGGCTGAAGTGAAAACTGAATTAAGCAGGGTCTTTCAGCTGAACAACAAAAAAACCCTCAGAAACAAGACTTCAGAGGAGAACTGAGCTTTTCATAAAAATTCTAGCTATTCTTGCTTTTAAATATAGTCATATTTATATTGCTCCCCAGCATTAGATGCCTTACGCATTCACACTTACGTTCCTTGCCAAGGAAGAAGGAATAAAAACAGAGATGATTGATGCTCAGATAAAGCCAGCCTTGCCGAGGAACTTTTCCTTTCCAACAGCAACAGGAATAATAGGTGATCAACTTCTCTGCTTCAGGAAAATTGAATCTGGATTCAAATTTCACCAGGGCTTCTCGGAACTTCTCGGGGTCTTCCTCCTGCTCGGCAAGCTTGCTGCTCGTTTCCTCTGCAATCAGTGCCTAAGTCCATAACGAGATAATATGTAAGGATAAAGTTATGACATTTCTCACTCGAGCAAGTTGCTACAAGCTACCCATTCAAACTTTAACAATGCAACCCTTTCTTACAAAGAAACTCAAGCTGATTTGCCATTTTCACAAATGGAGACACCTCTGCGGTGTTTGCATCTCCTGTACACGTTGAATGTTTCCAAACTGAGACTTTTGGGGCCTTTTTTTTTTTAATTATAGCTTTTTTTTCCATGAGTCTGACAGGACCATACAGTTACAGTTTCACTGTGGCTTATGGTTGCTGTTATTTAGTGTATACACAGCAAAGGTAGAGTAGCAATTGTGTACACTGACCGGGCCAGAGGCAATGCACTGAGAGGTGTCAGTAACTTGTAACGTGCCTGGAACCATGAAAAACATGGTTTCAAGAACACCTACCTAAATATAATTAAGTGTTGAGAATCTTAACAGTGGTATTACAAGAAAGGAGTTAGGATCATAGACTGTATTGGGTTGGAAGGGACCTCTAAAGGTCATCTAGTCCAACCCCCCTGCAAAGAGCAGCGACATCTCCAACTAGGTCAGGCTGCTCAGAGACTCAAGCCTGGCCTTGAATGCCTTCAGGGATGGGGCCTCCACCACCTCTCTGGGCAACCTATCCCAGTGATCTATCACCCTCATCTTAAAGAACTTTTTCCTAATGTCTAATTTTACCCTTCTCTAGCCTAAAACCCCTTGTCCTGTCACTTCAGACCCTTGTGAACAGCCCCTCCACTGCTTTCTTACAGGCCCCTTTCAGCTACTGGAAGGCCACTATAGTGTCCCCCCAGAGCATCCTCTTCTCCAGGCTGAACAAGCCCAACTTTCTCAGCCTGTCTTCACAGGAAAGGTGCTCCAGCCCTCTAATAATTCTTGTGACTCTCCTCTGGACACGCTCCAACAGGTCTGAGTTAAGTACACATCGCACCCTTGAGACAAATGATGTGGATGTTACAGCACCTGGCATCATCTGCAATGACCAAACAGTCCAAATATGCCAAAAATCTACAGCAGAGGTGAGGGGCCAAATCCTGGGCTTAAAATTAACTAATGAAACCTGAAGAATTTCGAATATGCGCTGCGGTAGGTAAGGGGCTATCAAAAGAGATTAGTTCTATTTGTGCCTTTCAGGGCACTTGGACAAAGCTGGGGTTTTTTTAAGAAAGCAGGATAAAAACGAAGATTTACACAGTGATTTTTTGCCTCTCTGTTCCCTTCTTCCCCAACTTCAGAGTCTACTGAGATCACAGCAAAAGGGGTGAAATTCAACAAAAACATCATATACCTATGAATTTTCCAGACCACAAAAAGGGGGTTTGGGGGTAAGAGCACCTCACTAAAACTCTTCACAAGGACAAGCCTGCAGCAGGACCTGAGGTACAGTAGTCACCAGCAGACCAGCACCCAGCTCCTCTTGGAGAGCATATTTTACCAGAAGCAGAGCCCAGTGCCCCAGGCTTCCGGAGTTTTACCACACGTGCCCTTATTATTTCAAATCTGGTCTTCAGTCACCAAATTCCTTTCCTTTTCATGTTCTCCAGCCTTCCAAAAGGCTCTCTGCCAGACCCTCACAGTGCGGGTGCCGTTGCACAAGAGCCCCGTCCCCGTGGTGTGGGGGCTGCCAGCAGACTCAGCACCCTGGCTGTCACCTACCTCTCAGCACCATCAAGAAGGACAGGAGTATGGAAATGAACAGGAGAAACCGATGGGAGAAAGCCAGGAAAAACATGGGAGAGAGGAGGGGAAATGTAGCAAGGGTAAAAAGCTGAGATACAGGAAGGGAAGGTATTAAACATCATGTTTGGAAGAGGCAGAGGAACTGCAGGCAGATGCTGAAGAAAGCTCAGCTGCCCATCACAGATAGAAGAGGTGAAGCTGGACAGGGATGGGGATAAAGATTAGCTAAAGATTAAATTAGATACTTCAGGTTTGAGATGTTTCCAAGGAAACTTGAGTAAAGAGGCACAGATGCTGGCCACACCAGGTACAAGTGCCACACATAAAACCAAAAAATACCATTTAGATGGACAAAATCAAATATGAATGACAGCAACTTCATTACATTATTTCTAATAAACCACATGTAATCAGTCAGGAAGGGTGAAAGACAGTTTCCTTACCTTCACCTTCCCTTTGACAAAACTAACAATATCTTCTTTATTGTCAAACACGGACAAAGTATGGAGCAAGTTTTGTTCCAACCATTCCCAGTGCTGGTTTATCTCCTCTGCAGTGGCACCTAGAAAAGCAAAAAGCAGAGTATTGAAATTTATCCCACAAAATAAAATTGAAAGGAAGAAAGAAAAAACCAAAACAAAAAAAAAGAATAAAATGAACTATTTCATAAATTCATTATGAGAAACTGAACTTTCAACCTCACAGTTCTTGGTAGCAAACAGGTCAAAAAGGTCTCATTTGTAGCAGTATAGTTCAGAGCAAAACAAAAACCTCATTGTTTTAGAGAGTTAGTTGTAGTGCTTTTAGTTTTATCTTTTCAAACACTCTCAACCAGCAGATGCTGCATTAAAAGTCAAAGCAGAAAAACCAACCAAACTTCATCCTGAGCTGCTAAGACTGCAGCTTACTTTGACATGACTTTCCTTCAATGGCCAGTGGAAACCTTTGATTTACATCCTGTCCCCTGATCTTCCTTTCTCCCTCTCCCAGTGCCCAGATCCACACCCCCCCACTTTCAGAGGAATACACATGGTCATAATCTGTGTCCTATTTGAAAAGCTCCCACTAAAAATCAAAGTATCTAAGCCCAAAAGAGTTTGGGGCAGCAAGACCTGAAAGGTCTGGAAGAGCACATTTGTGTAGTCTGGGGAAAAAACACAGTGAACACGTTCTCAGTTCTTTAAGGCTTCCTTCTCTAAGGATTTATTTGAGGGTTTTGCTGTTGTTCTTTTAAAGGCAATGTTTCCACACTAACTCTGGAAATAATATTTCGGTCACCACCTACTTGCTTTGGCTCTTTCTGCTTGAAACTGAATTGTCACCGCGTCACACCGTGACAGAAAGGTCAGAGCAAGGCGAGCAACACACAGGGCAAAATCTGGCCCCTCCAGATCTTAGTGATTTGTGATTAAATGTTATAGGTAGGTAAATACAGGCAGCAAAAGTTGGTTTTCCTAATGCCTTGCTAATGGAAGAAAAGAGAGAAGTAGTTGGCTGTAAGAGACATATAAACCACAGATGAACATAATAAAATGAATCTCAAGCAGAAGCCCCATTATCTCAGGATTTGATTTCTGTGTACATGAGATGCATCATGTTGCCTCACAACAAAAAAAAACCTCACTAAATTTAGCTAAGGATTTTCCACTTTGCTCTGTTTTCCAAGCAGAATGCCAACTGGCAGGCAGACTTTCCAAGCTTTAGCTTCCTTGACAGGAAAGTCTTGTGATGGAACTTCATAAATCAAAGTTAAATTTAAACAAAACAACAACAAAAAATATCACAAAGGGAAGATACATTTAAATGCCCTTTAGGTAAAAAAAAAACCCTAATTACATCAATGGTTAAGAACACAAGAGCCTGGGTTCTGGCAGTGGTTATCTCCCACTGGGGCTACTGCAATCTTTCCCGCCTGCCTTCAGGTATCTCCAGGGATTCTGCTCAAATACTGGAAGATCTCTTTGCCATTTCCGTTTGGTCAGGCCAACACCTCAGCTTTTTGGGTCCTTTCTTTATTTCTCATTTCCCTTTCATGGCTTAAAGTCATCCTCTGATGTGACCCAAGCATTGCCAATCTCTTCCTTATTCCTCTTCCTGTGCCAATGCTCCGCAGAGCATTTTATTCCACTTTTTACCCACCACCTTCATCTGCCTGTGCCAAAAGTATACTGAGTCTAACCACAGCCTCACTCCTCCTCATCTCTTCTTTAAACCCACTTCTGACTAATCCCTTTGCTCTCCCTCTCCCAAAAGCTGCTTTCACTTGACTGCGACTTGAGTTTCTGCTTTGCCCACAAGCCTTGTGAAAGGAAAATCTAAGTGGCTCTGCGCTAGGGCTGAGGTTAGCCTCTTCTCTTTTTCCTGTACTGGTGTAACATAATTAACCATCTGGATTAGAACAGAACAGCCCTGCTTGGGCAAGGATCAGACTTCCAGCAGCCCTCGGAGGTTTGCTGACTGTAACACAGATCTGACCCTCACACGTGCATCATCGCTTAGGGTACAGCTCCTGGAACGCAGGACTGCCAACGTACAATTAAAAAATGGCATTTTAATTAACTGCCTAATGACATCACGGCTAATGAAGTTACACCAGGAGACTGGAAGGAGCTCCTGGAGCTTCTCCTCGCCCTTGCTATCCAGCAGGAATCTTTAATTTGACTCGTTGCTCCTTCCAAAGCCCACACAGCCCTCTGCTTTCTATTAAAAAAAAAAACCCAAACAACAAACCAAACAAATCAACCTGGGCAGTAGGGCAAGGATCAGCTCCAGGAAGGAATATTACATATATTCAAATGATCAAGAAGCCCATGACAGCAACGCTGAGCTTCCTTTTCCAGTGAAAGCTACCTGGCTTCATCAGCATGAAGCTCTTAAATTTCTCCAAGAGATGGCATTATTCAAATATGAAAAGGAGGGGGGATAGGGATATGAAGCACAGAGCAATTGCAAAATGAGGAAAACCCAGCCACAACAAAACCAGCACAGACTTTAGGCAAGCTTCTTCACACGCATCTGGCACAGGGGAAAAAAAATTCCCAGTATTAATGGGGAATATGCAGAGGGATCTCTACTGAACCAAGGAAGAAATGGTGAATGAGCTTGTATAGAGGAACGGGGAGAACATATGGATTGCTCCTTCCATTGAAAGGACTACTAATGTCAAACACCATCAACAACATCAACACTTAAATATTTCATGACTTGATCTGGAAAGAGAGGGAGAAGGGAGAAGGGAGAAGGGAGAAGGGAGAAGGGAGAAGGGA
>JANVCC010000021.1:3756938-3798696 GCA_025345505.1 Todiramphus chloris collaris
CTGGAATCTCTCAAACTGGAATCTCTCAAACTGGAATCTCTCAAACTGGAATCTCTCAAACTGGAATCTCTACAGTTTATCTTCAAGTGTGACACTCCAAACTGGACGTGATGCTCACTACTATGCTCAGCCAGAAGAAGAGTGGAAAATCACCTCCTGTATCTTGCATACACACCACCACATCCAGGAAAGCTCTCAGCGGTATCCCATTGTAAACTGGCACCTGACATAAAACTGCAAACTGGAGCAAAATGTGGAGAGCTGGAGCAACTGCTGCCCTGCAAAAAGACTCTCCAGTCTGAATGCCTGCTGGAGCTGCTGGCCCTTCTCAGCACCCAACCCCTTAGCAGGCAGAGCCAAGCCACGCATGAAAAAGTTTTCCAAACGACATGAGTTGAAAACTGGCATATTAAAATAACTCTGAATTGATTTGCAGCTCCTACAGAGAGCAATTCAGGAGCAGCTTTATATTCGATTCCCCTATAGCATCCGTCCAGTTTTCCTATGGAGAAGGCTGCCTGTGTCACTACAGCATCTAGGAAGTTTTCTACAATACTACATTTTCCCTTTGCACATTTAATTTTGCCAACCTGCTGCATTTTTGTTCCTTCACCATTAACCCATCACAAAAGGAACTATTCTCAGCCTCCAGAAGTTTTGCCCGCCCTTGGCACCACGTGTAGTTTTTATGATTGCACTCTCCAGTCCATCACCTAAGTAATTAAGGAAACAACAACATGAGACCTACAAAGCCCTCATATGAAATGACTTCTCACTTGGGCAACTAAACCACGGCTAATTAATTTGACTATGGCCCAACAAAGCAGCAGCGTAACCACTTTCTGGTCTAGGAGATGTAAGAAGCTCACGTGGAACAGCATCAAAAAGACTTCCAAAGAAAACTACATCAAATACTTCCTCCTTGTGCTCACGTACACCGGGGATGATGTTTTCAAAGCCAAGCAGAAGTTGGACACAGTATGTTTTAAAATATGTATGGTGGGACGTTATTCAGCACCACTTTGCCTCTCTGCTAAATACATGCCTGGATACTACACACAGCTATTTAAAACAGAGACCTCAAACTGGAGACCAGTAATATGAGAAAATGCTAAATGCCCTCCTGTAACTCCAAGAAAAAGACACAAAAAAAAAATCATCCGAGGATAGAAAGTGTTTTTAGAAACAATTATGTGAGCTCACGGAAAACAGAGCACCAACTGCAGCGCGCAGTCTTCAAAACAGCTGGGTTACAGGCGGTAAGAGAGCATCAAATGATGCAGAGAGCAGAAACAGGGCTTAATGTTCACATCTCAAAAGACTTGAGACACTACAAGGGAGAAAAAAATAAGAAGAAACTCGGGAAGTGCTGCGCATGTTTCCCCCTGATGAGAGATCTAAGGGAAAGATTTCCTTTTCATTTCACTCAAGTCATGAAAAGAAGGCGACTATGAGTAGGTACCACCAAAACCCCAAGAGAACACTTAATGAGCATCTGATTTGTGAAATAGTTTTGGGTTTTTTTTTCAGAAAACATGAAAAAAAAGAGCATGAAAGCATAATAGCAGATGCAAAATTTTGGGCTTACTTCTTAGGCTGTGCAGAGTTAATTGCTTTTTCTGTTCCTGAATAACTGTCCAAAAAAACAATTCCTCTTCTCTACTGTTTACTTCTGCTTACAATTTCCATTTTGCTTACCAGCTATGAAAAAGTTTCCTCCTTCGAGTGCCCTAAGAAAAAAAAAATCACCTCCCGTGTCTGAAACACTATGGGCAACGAGGAGCCAGAACCAAGAATCAAAGAGAAGAACATGGTCATCAGGATACCTGCCAGAATAAAGCCCAAGTGGCCCGGCCCCCTGCAAGGACTTCCCTAGGGCACAGCAACCCTACACCTAAATCACTCTAAGCCAACACTGTGGCTGATGGAGGGGGGGTCCCATCCTGTCTCACCTCTGCTGGGAGCGTTTGCTCCAGAAGGGACATCAGGACAGAGGAGAAAAATAGGAGTGAGTAGTCTTAAAGCCAAGCTAGCAGCAAGAGTGGGTCCCATCCCTGTGTTTGGGTCTCATCCTACCCCCCAGGCAAGGCTTTCCACCATTGGAAAGGAACTGAAGCATCAAAAAATAAACAACCTAAAAGTGCCTGAACAAAAGGCCAACTAATCAAGAAATGTTACACAGCACACTGGTTTAGAAACATGCTCTGAAAAATACCTGGTTTGTGAGCAAGCATCTTCCTAATAAGAGGTCCCAGCAGCTTGTTCCAGGGAAGGGTTGAAGGGAAGGGAAGGGAAGGGGAAAGAGAAAGAGAAAGAAGGAGAAAGAGAAAGAAGGAGAAAGAGAAAGAAGGAGAAGGAAAAGGAAGGAGAAAAAGGAGAAAAAGAGGGAAAGGGAAAGGGAAAAAAGAAAAAAAAGAATAAAAAAGAAAAAGAAGGGGAAAAGAAAAAGAAAAAAAGGAAAGAGAAAGAACTGCTACACTGGTTCCCTTCCTCAAAGTCCAATGTGGTTTTTTTTCTTTTATCTACATGGGACAAGATCTTTAGGAGGAACTTAAAATTCAGAGCAGCTCTTTCCCCTTAACAAGCCACTCCACCAACTTGTTGGCCACTTTTTGACCTCCCACGATGCAGAAGCGTTTCAGGAAAGCAGTTCACTGTACAGCAAGTGCCCTAAGGAAAGCTGCAGACTTAGGTTTGCAAAGCCTTCTGCTAAAGACCGCTGGCAGAACATCTCAGGCTCCTCAAAAGGTACAAGTTTCTTCATGCAGCAGGAATATTCCCAGGCTACAATTCATATGCAAGCTTTCAGGTGTAATGTATAGTTCTGCCAAGTATGGAGGAGAGGAGAAATGTAGAGAGATGCACTTCACACGTTATAAGCTTCTCCTCAATAACTCTGACCACTTGAGCTGTAAGCCAGATTTCAGTCAGAGGGAACCTGCACCTCTATTTTTGTCAACTCTAAATAAAATAGAATAAATCTGGAAAATTCGATGCAAATTCCACACTTACCTGGTAGTTTTATTTCATGGAAATATCTACTTCTGTGCCTATTTTATTGCTTCAGTACGGGAAAGTGCAATACCTCCATGCAAACCAAGACTGTTGTACTCCTAATTGCAAATCCATTTTTTTAATCAAATGCATATTACAGACACAACACCACAAATAAGCTGAAGTGTAAAAATTAACAAGAAACTGTTTCACATTCTGCAACAGGCGGGGAGTGTCTCCCCTTTACTGGGTCACCCTGTAACCCAGTGGGATGCAAACAGGACATCGTGCACAATGAACTCGTGAGCGTCTCTTCACGGGAAACAAAATAAGTCAGTGGTATTTTATAATCATAGAGTCACAGAATGGTAGGGGGTGGAAGGGAGCTCTGGAGATCATTGAGTCCAACCCCCCTGCCAGAGCAGGGTCACCCAGGGCAGCCCACACAGGAACAGAGCCAGGGGGGGCTGGAAAGTCTCCAGAGCAGGAGACTCCACAGCCTCTCTGGGCAGCCTGGGCCAGGCTCTGGCACTCTCACACTGAAGAAGTTTTTCCTCATGTTGAGGTGGAACTTCCTGTGTTCCAGCTTGCGACCACTGTCCCTTGTACTATCCCAGGGCAGCACTGGGAAGAGCCTGGCCCCTTCTCCTTGCCCCCCACACTGCAGATATCTGTAAACATTGCTAAGATCCCCTCTCAGGCTTCTCTTCTCCAGGCTGAACAGCCCCAGGGCTCTCAGCCTTTCCTCACCAAAGAGAGGGTCCAGTCCCTTCAGCATCTTTGTAGCTCTCTAGTATTTCCCTGTCCCTCTTGATCTGGGGAGCCCAGAACTGGACACAACACTGCAGATGTGGTCTCACCAGTGCAGAGGAGAGGGGGAGAACCTCCCTTGACCTGCTGGCCACGCTCTTCTTTATGCACCCCATGCATAACGATCGGGTTGTCAAATGAACTCACCAGTGCATCACCCTTCATCTGTAAAGACACAGGTCCTTACACTCCCACAGAAAGATAAAAGATCCCATGAGAAGCTATCCTGTTCATAACTAATCTAGAAAGAGGAACATGTTTACAGTAAGTTAATCTAACACCAATTTCTACCAAGCATACCCTATCTTTCAAACTGAAGAATGCAGGCTCCTTTCCCAGATCAGTGTTAATTATCCACGTGGTATTTCAAAAATTCTCTTAAACTTCTGAGACACTGGACAGAGGGTGATCGAAGCTGAACTCAAACCAAAAACTGCAACTGAAAAACCATCTACCAGTTCCATCTTTTAGGACAATACTCAAGAGACAGCCCAAGGCACTACCACTCATGCCTGGCTCAGCAGCACATGAATTAAGGCAACCACTCGACGTACAGCAAGACCATTTCTGCTGAACTTCATCATATTTTAACAGCCTTAAAGGGAAACTTTTCGGAACTGCTCAAATGCCTTCCCATAAATGGGGTGGTCACTTCAGCAGTTAAGCCACGCCACAAGGCAGAGGGACTTGGAGTGATCATTTAGGAGCTTGGGACCAATCAATAAATAAAATCCTAAAATCCTAAACAAACACACACAGGAAAATAAATAGATAAATAAAAGCACCAAAGCTGCTATTGCCTTTTTTTTTAATGTATTTTTTGTTGTTGTATTTTGGGGGAGGAAGAGTTAAATCTAAGGCTAAGTGACAAGGAAGCCTGCAGTACCACAACAGCCAGCAACTTCACCCTTATAGCTTTACTTTGTTTTTAAATAAGACATCTGGGCATCACAGCCACGCTCTTTCGTTTAACATAAACTCATAAACTCATTACAAACCAGGGAGTAAAGGTCAGTGTAGCTCAAAGAAGAAATAACATGCAGTATCTGCAATCAGTTGGTAAGAAATCCTTTAAAAAGAAATACTTTCAAACCCTGAGGAGCAGCAGGCCAGAGGCACCTCTTGCCACCCATGTCCCACAGCCCTGAAGCTCCCAAAAGCAAAGAGGTCACAGATGACAGAGTCCAGCCTGTGTCTCCAGCATCACGGGCTACAGCTTTAGCCATTGAAGAAGTAAAACCACTACTGCGTAAGTAGGAAATGTCCTTCCACTTCTCCTTGGTCTGCTCTCAAAAAAGATAAAAAAAGACTTGAGGTTTCCATTGCACCTGAGAACAGAACAGCTGGAGAGATGTGCAACAAGAATATCTGCCAAATGAAACCCTTCCAAGAAAATAAGGCAGAGGACCACCACAGAATCACAGAATGGTAGGGGGTGGAAGGGACCTCTGGAGATCAAGTCCAACCCCCCTGCCAGAGCAGGGTCACCCAGGGCAGCCCACACAGGAACAGAGCCAGGGGGGGTTGGAAAGTCTCCAGAGAAGGAGACTCCACAGCCTCTCTGGGCAGCCTGGGCCAGGCTCTGTCACTCTCACAGTGAAGAAGTATTTCCCCATGTGGAGGTGGAACTTCCTCTGTTTCCCCTCGCTACATCTCATCCTATCCCAGGGCACCACTGGAAAGAGCCTGGCCCTTCCACTTGACACCCACCCTGCAGAGATTTGTAAACATTGATAAGATCCCCTCTCAGGCTTCTTTTCTCCAGGCTGAACAGCCCCAGGGCTCTCAGCCTTTCCTCCCCAGAGAGATGTTGCAGTCCCTGGAGATGTTCCAGTCCCCCACCACAGTACCTGGACCCAAACCAGTTTGCCATGATGCTCAGCTCCTCCAAAGCTGAGGCTGCTCTTGGCAGCAGGCACCCAGAAGTTCCAAAGTCAAGGAAGCGGTGGCACCACATGGTCTCCAGGGACTGCAGTGACTCCTTGGTGGCTGCTCTGCAGGGCTGTCCAGAAGAGCAGCTGGTGGCTACGTGCACCCGTATCACGCCAAAGCCCTGCTTTAAATACTCATACCCATTTTTTTTTTTCAAACAGAGTAGGTTATTTTTGCAAGACAAAACCACCAAATAGATGTACGATTACAACCACAGCCCAGCATCCTGCCGGGCTCTCGCTCCAGGACAGAGCCATTAATTGCAAAGCACGCCTCTGAATCCATCCTCGGGGGCTCACTGCTGCTGTCCACCCCTGCTCACTACTGCTCCTCCAGCAGAAACCTGGGGGCTGAAGGAAAGAGAAGCCCAGGAAGCAAAAGCAGCAGTCTGACAACACCAGTGCTCTACCCCAAAAGGAGAATGCTCTTCCCAGGAAGTGGAAGGAGCTACAGGATGCTTTCCTGTGAGAGGCACTCAGCTGCTCAGGCATGAGAACTGGGAAAAAGGAGCAAATGAAACAATTTTGACCATCATAAAAATAAAGTTGGGGCTTCTTTTAGGACACTGAAATTGAACTACCAGCTTCAACAAAGCAAAATTACTCCCAGCTCTTTGAGACAGAGAAGCACTCCAGACCCTGAATCCTAGTTACACTTTTTCACATAGTTTCCTCTGTCTCACAATTATTTGACAGCAATTAGAGATACACAATTAGCCCTGGTGGGCAGCAATGAGCTGGGCTAGAGGAGGTAAGTAAACTGCCTGGGGGAGCAGCCCATCACCCAGCAGCAGAACACAGAGAGGGGACATGTGAATGTCCCTGTGCTCCAGAAATATGGGTTTCACACCGACCAGGATAAGCTCAGCCCTCCAAAAGGGCATTCCCAGGATGGCACCAAATAGCAGGGGCTGCTCTCCTCACTCCGTAAGGTATCTCAGTAGCTCTCCCTTGGAGAAATGTCCTTCCTGAGAGAGGGATAGGGGGGTTATGAGGCTGGCTTCCAGTTGGCCTCAGCTATCCCACCACACAGGAGCCCTAACCGGTGACCACAACTCCATGGCTAGCCCAAGGTGAGATCTGGAGCTGAGATGCACTGAGGACTACCACTGTCTTCCTCCTCACCTCTTACAGCCCAGCCAGAGAGACCACTCATGCCAAGGGCACTGGACATTACAGGTTAGGGTGGAAGCTTTTGAGCCACACCAAGGTAAGATATGGCCCAGGACAGTGAGTATGAAGATACTGTTCATCAGTGGTGGCCCCCAGCAGAAATGTTCAGGGACATGCCTAGGTCTTTCACACCATCTTGATTTGATTTCTCTACATGTTCAAACCTCAGAAGATTAACAGGTTTCACTCAGGCCTCCCCAAAACTGCATGTTTTTGCTGGATAAAACCACTGTCAGTTATGCAAGGCCACCAACAAAACCTGCTCAATGTCTTGCCTTTATACCAGCCACACTGTCCTGGCTGAATTCTGCAAAGTTACGTGAGTTTTGATAAGATACAGCACCCATGAGTTTTCTTGTTAGGCTTACACCACCAAAAACAAATAAATAAATAAATAAAAGAAAGGTGCAGAACTTATTTGGGCAAGTACCTAAGAAAAAGAAGAAGCAGAACTCCCCCAAGGGCTGGAGGAAGACTGTGTTTCCTTTGTAATGATAAGAGCTCACCGCACTGGAAGATAAGCACAGAGGACTTTAGATCTCAAGGTAAAGACCTATTGCTCCACATGTTTATTCACCCGGGGAAATACCAACATTCAAGCCTTTATGTTACTTCCACCATGGGCTAGGCCAGCTCAAACACTGCCACTGGGTATACTGGTTTCTGTTGGGTCAGGTTTTCTCAGTTTGGCATGGAGAAACAAATTGATAGCAATTGTTTAATCCTCAGTCCCAGCACTCTAGGGAGGCTGGATGGGATAAATGAGGGGAGTTTGGACATTTGGGTTGCAGAGGTTGGAATCCTGTGGTGCCCGGGATTCCCGTATCCCTGGCTGGGATGCTGAGATCTTGGACCATCGCATGAGGAAGGAAAGACCCCCCTGGGGAAAAAGAAGCGAGCGGAACTGCGCACCCGCTCTCCTGGGCTGGTGGAACTGGTGCAGCAGCCCCAGGGCACTGGTTACAGCTCCTGGCCCCGCTTCCCCACAGGCCCTTTCCCAGCACAGGCCTCTCCCAGCTGCTTCTCTCAGCCCTCTGCCAACAGCCCAGGTCAGGCCAAGCCTATTTTTATAGCCCTGAAGGACACAGGGCCAAGTGCTTCAATTCTCACGTTACAAGTGAAAACACCCAGACCTGCTTTCCACCTGAAAAGGGATGAGGAGGTGGGACACGCAAGCTGCTGCAGTCCTGGAAATTACCAGACATGGAGCAATGTAAGAACGTCTCTCTGATTTTTGGTGGGTGCAGTAAATAAGGCTGAAGAGGCTGGTATGGTGTTGCTTAAACTCTGCCTTGACAGGCGTCTTCAATCATTCTATAAGGAAGACATCTTTTGCTACGAGAGTGGTGAGACACTGGCACAGGTTGCCCAGAGAAGTTCTGGATTCCCCATCCCTGGAAGTGTCCAAGGCCAGGCTGGATGGGGCTTTGAGCAACCTGACCTAGTAACAAACATCCCTGCCCATGGCAAGGTGGTTGGGCTAGATGATCTCCAAAGGCCTCTTCCAACTCAAACCATTCTGGCATTTTCCCATGCTGCACAACACAAAAATACGCAGCCATCGCAGCCGTTCACCGGATTGGTGTTGCACAGGCTGGTGTGGTCAGTCTCTAGGAAGAAACAACCCAGCCCCTTCCCGTCCACGCACAGGGACATCCTCACCTTTAATATTAGTATTTCAACACAACGTTAGTTCAGGAGGCTCCTGCTGCTCACATCCCTCCTTTGACCTCAAGCCTCCCAGCCAAACGCTCTAACAGAGGAGCCCCCTCTTGGGAAAGAGCTGAGAAGCATTCCCCTTGAAAAATGCTAACAGTAAAATAACAAGAAAAAAAGAATAACAGAAGAGGGAAAAAAACCTGCCAATCTGAATTCCAGTTGTGGGCAAGGCTAGGTAACATTCTGACCAGAGTCCAAGCTTTCAGTAAAGTATTTGAGTTTCTCTCTCTCCTCCTGCAAAGCTTCAGAGCGAGCTCTTCCTTAAGGATGCAAAATCATGAATACATTGAGCACTACCAATATCCCTTATTAACATCATTATTGTGGTGTCTGCCTCTCCTCAATCTTCTTTGATTTTCTAAATTAGAGCTCAGACTGAGCCTTTATCTATCAGCAATTTGGTTTGGTGTCTTGGATGGATTTTAAAAGGCAAGCTGTTCTGAAGACTGTATTGGGAGAGATCTTTTAATATGCTATCCATTTTGCCTTTCACCCCTCCAAAAGGTAAAAAAGCTTACAGGGATACCCAGTTGCATGCTCTACTAAAAATCCAAGTCTTTACCATATTTTTGATGCTCTCCTGATACGATGTTAACAAACAGGAGCAGTCTAGAGGGGTTCCCCATCTGAGCTGCAGGAACCCCTAACCTCTGCTCTCCTCGCTGTCTCTCTCTGAAATACCCTATTATGGAATTATTTACTTGAGGAGATGCACAGGGCCACTAAAATCTGATGTATTTATGATGATTCCAGTACTGTTTAAACTGGAGAGTATGAAACAGCAACAAAAAAAATCTTTTGGGTTTTTTTAATCTCCAGGAAAAGGACATAGAGCTTATCAACAGCCATTTTTCTATATAAAATTAAAATCCAGGCAAGGAGAAAATAAGGAAGAGAGCTCTTATCATGCAACTAGTCAGACCTCCATTCCCAACCAAGAGGTGCTCTATGGAGCAGTTCAAAAGTTACCACCAAGCACAAATTTTATTTAAAAGAAAAAATAAACTCCTAAGATGGGAATTTACTTCAACTGGAATAAAAGAATAATAAGGTTCAGACTCATATACAGAAGATGTTTCTTTTTGCAAGGGTATTATCTTATATTTAGAGTTAT
The DNA here is from genome assembly GCA_025345505.1 of Todiramphus chloris collaris. Classification (NCBI taxonomy): domain Eukaryota; kingdom Metazoa; phylum Chordata; class Aves; order Coraciiformes; family Alcedinidae; genus Todiramphus; species Todiramphus chloris. The sequence continues at coordinate 3,766,680 of JANVCC010000021.1, forward strand.
GAACCATAAAGGTTTATATGAGCTGGAGGAGAAATTAATTTATCTTCAAAATGTTCACTCCTCTGTGAGTTGCAAAGGATGAAAGACTACATCCAGCTTGGAAAGTGACCTGAGCTGAAAATAGAGGCTGGAAGAAGAGTAGGGGGAAATATCATAACTGAATTAAAAACATGGGTATAACAGGAAAAGAACAAGTTTTTATTGATCTACTTCAAGCAAGAAGTTAAAGAAGCACTGTATCTTCCAAAAGTAAAGACAAAAAGCTGCTTGAAACAAGAGTTTGTTGTAAAGTTTTATTTAACCTTATTTATAAAAGGAAAACTTCACAAGTATTTAAAAGGACCCTAAGTGGGGTTTTATATCCTAAGAGCGTGCAATGTGAAGTACTGCATAAACAGCAACTGCAAAGCCAGCTGCTTGGGGAGAGTGGAAAACTACTCTCAGCCCAGTGCCTGTGATGAAATTATTCCCAGTGCCTCCCAGAATCAGCCGTTTTGCTGTCAAAATGCACAAAACTCATCTAATCAAGCAGGAAGATGAATGAAGCTTTCAACGTCCCCTAATAAAAATGAAATGCAGTGATTCACCTACAGGCTAAACCATCTTGCACTATTCTACCACAAGGGATTGGACTGTGCTTTTGACTACTGATGTCATCTCAGGCTTATCATTAATACGTGTCAAATACAACCACCTTTGACATGTAAACCTGTATCATCACAAGCCTTTTTGTAGGGATGGATAAAGAGGTGTCCAATTAGGAAAAAAAAAACAAACAACAAAACCAAAAAAAAACAAACCCCAACAAAGCAGAACCTACAGACATCGCCGAGTTCAACAGTTTCTTTACATCTATCATTTAAAATTATCTGTTAGTTGAAAAATTGTAATTCAGCTTCTGTAAAATACTTTTAAAACATTATCAATTTCCTTCCTAAGCCTCTGATCCAATGGAGCTTTTGAGTAGAGGTCCAGGAAAAGTGGCAAGTTAAAAGATTTACTTGAAGAGCATATCCCCCAGGAAGACAGAAACCAGAACACACTGGTCAGGTAATGAAGAGTTAAACACAGCCACCATCATTTTGCCCAGCATGCATTCGGTAACTGCCCTAGGATGTAAATTAAATAACAGTGGTAAATACAGTCTCTCTCTTACAAACATCTGCTCTGAGCCTGGCTGAAACACAGCACTCAAAGAAAGAAACGTAGATACGGAAGAAAAGCGCTTTTGTGTGAGAGATCTTCTCTAGTCCATCCTTCAGGAATGAAACCCACACAAAATATACCCTCCAGCCGTGCTAACTTACTCTTTCATAATAGAGAAAATGCCCTGGTAAGGAGAGAGAAGTGTCCTAGAATTAAAAAGACATACAAATATGAGAATAAGGCCATAAACCAGATGTCCTCACTTAGGCTCAGTGCAAATACCATCTTGTAGCAGCACGCAGAAGGGCGGCTCGGGAGTCACATCCTTCCCCTCTATTTCAAGCAGATTATGTCACGGGTGGTCTGCTGCCCCATCTACACTCTCTGGTTATAAAATCCCACCTCCTCTGCTGGTCCCACGTGGATTTAACACAGCCTGAGGAAACACAACCTCCTCCCCGGAGGAGCTATGAGATTCTCTTTTACCACAGCACCTGCTTTCACGTACAGGATCTTCACATCTCTGAAACTTCTACTTTTCCATCAAATTTAACGGCAACTGGCCAGAACTCCAGTTACTACGGGGAAAAGAAAACAGATATGGATATTGTTCTCACTTAAGTTTTGCTTCCCCAGTGAAACAAAACCTTCTAACCTACGGTTCTCCAGCTTGGTAGACCACACTCTGAAATACTGTTGTGCTTCACTGCCCTTTCTACCCGTCCGTTTGGAAAAGGCAGGGGCTAATAAAGTGTCTCCATAGTCACCTAAAGCAAGAATCAGGAGGTAAACTTTGCACCGACAGCAAGCAGTTACCAGCAAAGCCCAACTGTTTCTCAGTACAGGTCTCCACTTTGCTCACCCCGAGTGAAAACGGTGGAAAAAAAAAAAAAAATTAAGCTACTCATCTAACTTGAGTTTGCTTCTAGGACTCTAATTTCTAACTCCTTTTAAATGCAAACATTTCCAAATGGTTTAAGAGACTGTCACAATCGACAGGTCCCTCGGTTGCCCGAGACAGAGGTGGCTTTCCTTTGCCGGCCAGGAGAGATTTATGCGAGCCCGTGCGCTGTAGATTCAGCAAAATGATTCACCTGAAACCGAACCAGAGAGAAACGCCGCGGAAAGCTCAGGCCTGAGGAGTTAACATTTGTGGATCTGAACCTCCTGATTGTCCTGGATCTAAATCAAGCAGCTGTAAAGGGCTATTTTTAACCCTGAAAATTAATCCACGTCGTCGTTACAATCACAGAAGAGTGGCCTAGGACTTCCACACAGGAGACAATCTGAGGGTAAACATTTGTTTAGCACACTGGCAGAACTTCCATCACCGGGGCTAGTACTTCACTAGTAATACACTGATAACACGGCATCGACCACCTCGCAATTAAGTATTGTGCTCTTTATGACTCCACCACTAGAATAAAGTCTGGTTTAAAAAAAACCAACAACAACAAAAAAAGAGTAGTGATGCAGAAAGCAGCATTATTGAGTGGCAAATGTCAATGGTTCAGGAGCAAAAGGTTTTAATAAAATAATTATCATGTAGCTTAAAGCGCCTAGAAAACGTTGACTTGGAAAATACCTGACCCATCCTTTCAAATATACAAGCCACCGTTAAAAATCCTGATTTTTACAAGGTGCAAAACAGCCTCATCTGCTGTTAAACTGTATTCTCCAAAGCACAGTTCGTTTGAATTCAGTTGCTGATGTCTCTGAACCGAAAGTTTGGCCCAAATGGTCTGCTCGGGTTACTCTACAACATCGAGGCAGCCCAGCAATGCTCTCCCCGGGGTCAGGCACAGCTCCGTGCTGCTGCGAGGTAGAGCGTGATCCTTCTTCGCACGCATCCTTCACACCACGAGTGCCCGTCGGGCAGAACGAACCGAGTCTCCAGCCGCGTAAACCGCAGCACAATTCATGCAAACACAAGTCAAATCGGTGTTAGGGGGGATTCTAACAACCCCCTCCCCGTAATCTGTGGGTAGGCCAAAAGTCAGAAGTCCTACACGTATTTATACAACACCCATTCCATAAAGCAGAGCGGGGCGAACCCCAGCGCAGGTCGCGGCCGGGCTGGGGCTGGGGGGGGCTCAGGAGGCACTGCCCAGCCGGGGTACCCCCAGCAGCCCCCCGCACCCCTCCGGGGCCCCCAGGGACCTCCGGCCGGTCCCCGCGGGCTGCAGCCCCCGCTCCCTTCTCTCTCTCCAGCCAAATCCACCGGCCCGGCTCCTCGGCAGGGCGGCTGACGGAGCTCCGAGCTTGCCCCGGGTCCCGGTTCAGAAAGCCGCCGGGAGGGGAGAGAGGGGAAGGAAAAATAGAAGTGGCTTTAGCGGTGCTCATGGCTACAGAAGCACGAAGCTGAGCCCGAGGCAACTCAGGGGGAGCCGGGGCCATAACCCCCACCCCGCCCCCGGCCCGACCGGCGGCTGCCTCCGCACCGCCCGCGCTCCTCGCTCCTCGCCCCCGCCCTCTCCACTTCGCGCTATCCCCCGAGCCGTGCCGTGCCGTGCCGTGCCGAGCCGAGCCGAGCCAGTCCGGCAAGGGGCCCCCGCTGCGGGCCGAACAAAGAGGCCGCTCCCGCCTCCTGCCCCACCGGCGGGATCTCCCGGCGCGGCCAAGTGCCCGCGAGGCAGAGCGGAGGCAAGGGGAGGGGGGGAACCCGCCGCCCGGCCCGCCCCGGCACCCCGCCGAGCTCCCCCCCCCGCGCCACCGGGTACCCGTAAAGCGGCCGCCGCCGTCTCCGTGGCCCCGACGGCGCTGCAGGATGAAGTAGCCGCTGCTCTTCTGCGTGACCCACAGCTTGAGGGCGTTTTTCAGCAGCACCTCCTCGGGCTTCAGCCACATCTTTTCCCCGGCTCGGAGTCTTCCCCTCTCTCCTTCCCTCCCGTACCCCGACCTCCCTCCCAACCTCCGCCGGGCCGGGCCGGGCCGCACCGCACCCCGGCCGCCCAGGTCACATCGCCCCCCTCGGGCTGCAGGCTCCGGCTCCGGCTCCGGCTCCCTCCGCGCGGGCCCGGCCACCGGGGAGGGGCCAAAGGCGGAGCCCGGCAACGGGCCGCCCTTCCCGCGGAGCCGGGGGCTTTGTGCGGCGGCGGCGGCCGGCGCCAGCCGTAGCGTTCGGTGCTGCTGGGCATTGGCGGTGGGAAGGGCAGCGGGGCTCTGGCCGGAGGAAGGGGGCAGCGGGAGGGGGGGTCCGGTTCTCACTTTCGGGAGTGTCGTGGCGCCCCGAGCTCCGCGCACAGCACACCGGGGTTCCCCCGGGGTCCCGGCGCGTCCCCAAGCCGGCGGCATCGCAGCCCGGGCTCCGGACGGCGCTCGCTGTGCGCGGGGGAGGCACCCGCCTCCTTCCCGCGGGTAGCGCCCGGAGCAGGTCCCCGGGTCCCCGCGGCACGCTCCGCGTGTGCCCCGAATGTGCACGGCCCCGGCCGGGGGGCTGCCTCTCCCGGGGAGTGAAGCGAAGGGTGCCCCGGCTCCGCGGGAGGGGAGGGCTCGGCTTGCCGCTTTTCTGCTAGACCCCAGCCTAAAGCCTGAGCCCGCAGCTACCGGCTTTGGTGTTTGAATGCCAGTGCTTGAAACTTCGTGTCTCCACTGAAAAGTCAGAATCTTAATTTTACAGTTTGTTGGTTTGTGGGTTTGGGTTTTTTTTCACATTTAAGAAATAATCAGGCACTGCTTGTGGTTGAGCTGTTGGTAGGGTCGTTTGTGACCCATTTCCACTGCAGCACCTTACGTAGGTAACTCTCCGACACCGTTTTACGTTTTCAGTAACCCAGATTGCCATTAAAACATGACCAGCCTATTTTCTCCCAGTCGTGTTCCACTTCTCATCAACAGCAAATATTAAATCATTTCCTTATAACCACCGCAGCAGCAGGTTCCTAAACCTCCCACGCTCTTCATTTGGACTAAAGACCCCAGTCACTATGGCTTATATCACCTACTTGTATAATGTGGGCAAAGATGCTTCTAAGTGGATGATTTTGATTAAGATTTGAGCTTCGCTTTACCAAACTCAACCTATTGTTGAGTGGGCTGTAAACTTCCCAACTCCTTCAAGGCTGCAGCGTGGTGGTGATTAGTAACTGGGACTTGGAAGGTGCCCACGTGGACTGGTTTCAAGGTGCCCACGTGGACTGGTTTCCAGCTGCCGGTGGGAACCTTTAGCAGGCAAAATTCTGTACTCAGCTGCAATCTAGTAAACATGGCGTGATCCTTTACGATTTCAATGGAAAGCAATGATCTCATTTCTATACATAGAATAGCAAGCAAGCATTGTGAACATTCTACTGGTCTGATATAAAAATAAAAGCTGTTAAAAGGAGATGATGGGCATCCACATAACAATGTATTTAAAAATTAATGAGAGTGTAAGAAGGAGTTATTTAAAGCGCTCTTTTGGGATAAGAATAGCTCAGAGGTTTCCTCACCCCCAAAAACAATCCTGAAGACATGTAAGTCTTGACTGTTTATAGGCTTGGTGAAGTGAGATGGTGAATAATTCTTCCTTTTTCTGATATTTGAATATTAATTTCTGTTACTGATTTTGGAGTGGTTTTTTTTTACATTCAACTTTGATTTTGGGGCAGGCTGATTTGAGACGTAACTGAGCAGGCCAAGCAGATTGCTGCCCTGTGAGGTGCTTTTGAGCTTGAGAGTTAGCAAAAGAGTAAAGCGTTTGTTTTTCAGGGTCTGGTGTCATGCACACTGGCCTCTGCTAACTACGGGCTCGGACACGCTCCTGGTTGAACCCCACCAACAGCACTCCATCAGAGTCACGGGCTTTGTGGCCGCATCCAAGCTGGCCCAACAGTTGTTCGATCAAAGTGGGATTGTCCCTGCTCTTTAAATAAGCAGCTTTCCCACAACTGGTGGAAGGTAATTAACAAAGAACCTCCGAGAAATGGCTTCAGAGAGGGAAAAATGGGGATGGATGAGATGAGAGCAAACTCGTCAATAGGAGCACACTTCTTTCTCAGCCTGGCATTGTGCACGGCATTCCCTGCCATCCCGAGGAGGCTGCAGACAGATGCTCACTGACCAAATGCCTGTGAGTTTAAAGATGCCACCAGCTTGACTCACCACCCCTTGAGGATCTCCTTTCCCAGAGAAGTCATCAGGGCATGTGAGCCTGCCGTGAACTTCCAGCATGAAGCTGTTCCATGTGCACCGTGTCCCTCACGCTGCCAGGCCAGGTATTTCAAAGGGTTCCTGGCCGTGGCTGTGGCACAGTTGAGGGCTGTTCACAGCCACCCTTCCCCTGACTCTTCTGCTCCTAACCTTGCACAGACAGGCAGCCACGGGCACGAGGAAGCAGTAATGCAGCTGTTTGGACACCAAAGCAGGAGCTAATAACTTCCAGGTCAAACAGGCTTGTAGAAGGGAGATGAATATGCTTATTATATTACTTAATCAAAACGCAGCAAGGGAAAAGCACCCCATACATGGATGTCTCAGCAGTGAAGGGTGCAGCCTCCGCCTGCCAACTAGATAGTCTTTGGCAACAGCTTTAGAAAAGGTTTATGTTATACAGTCATAGAATGGTTTGGGTTGCAAGGGACCTTAAAGATCATCTAGTTCCAACCCTCTGCCACGGGCAGGGATATCTGGTACTACGTCAGGTTGCTCAAAGCCCCATCCAACCTGGCCTTGGACACTTCCAGGGATGGGGAATCCACAACTTCTCTGGGCAACCTGTTCCAGTGTCTCACCACCCCCACAGTGAAGAATTTCTTCCTAATACCTCATCTAAATCTACCTTCTTTCAGTTGAAAATCATCACCCCTCATCCTATCACTACACTCCCTGATGAAAAGCCCCTCCCCATCTTTCCTGTAGGTCCCCTTTAAGTCCTGGAAGGCCACTATAAGGTCTCCCCAGAGCCTTCTCTTCTCCAGGCAAAGCAACCCCAACTCTCTCAGCCTGTCCTTATAGGGTGGGTGCTCCAGCCTCCTGATCATCTTCGTGGCCCTCCTCTAGATCCACTTGTGCAGGTCCATGTTGATGGAGAAAAATCCTAGGGCGATGTACTGGCTGTTTTCACAGGATCTGGATGATCCGAGGGTGCTCTGAAATCTTCTGTGAGGCAATAGTTTTATAATGCTGGTGTCTAGAGAGGTAAATAAAACCAGGGAGGACTGGAATCTAGTAGATGATTAGACAAAAAAGCATCATGCTGTGAGAAGTTATACACCGGTTTAGATGTTCTCTGATACAGGCTAGAAAAGATAGTCCTATCTTACTCGATTGCTGGAAGGTACTTAAGGTTAGTAGGCAGGAGAAGAATAGATTTATGAAAAAAAATGAAGATGTGGCCTGGGCCTCTTCCCTCTGCAGAGGGTACCAAAAAAACCCTCTGAGCCTACTCTGGCAGGGGCTGGTAATGCTGGAACATCCTGAGGAGAGTGTGCAGTGCTCTAGGATAGGATCTGAGGTCTGCAGCTGCATAGCTGAAGCTGGTACACACACAGGCTGCCACCAAAACAGGTTGTCCATGCTCCACACACCCCCTCCCCACAACCTTCTGTAGTGAACTGCGTTGACTAAAGGAGTCAAAATCTAACTTTCTTTAAGTGTTTTAGGTAAGTTAGTTCTTTAGTCATGCTGTGACTGCAGGAAAACGAGGGTGAAAATGCACGTCCTGGGTTTGGGGAAAGAAACAGGCTGATCTTTCAGGCAGGAAACCGTAGGGAGATTAATTTGCATTTATCATGAAATGAGAGCCTAAAGATGGAGCTTAATTTATTTATACTTATAGCAACAAATTAGCTGGAATTTGGCTAGCACTCTGCAGGTGCACAGTCCAATCATCTCCATGTTTCCAGTTTTGAGTCTTGACTTTGTGTCTTTATTAGTGTCTGAAAAAGCCCTAATCACTGAGCTAATTCAATTCCCAAGACACAGCTGATGAAACTCCCAGATGATCCCGTGTTTGGCTGGATGCATTAGAGGCAGCAGGCAGTACAGAGAAATAATGTGTAGGGTGCTAGGGAAATAACACACGTGTGCAAATATAACCTTGGAAATTCAATCTGCTGGGTAATACATCTAGGAAAAAAGAAACAAAACTAAAATATACTTATTTCAGGGGGACAAAAAAAAAAAAACCCAACAACTTCAGAGAGATTAATCAACAGCTGCTGTTTTCAACGGTTTCTTTTCTTCAGCCCCCCAAAGTTTTCCACTATGGCTTCAGCCTCCTGTAGACCAGTTGTCAGCAGGCATCAATACATTTGCTTTTCTCAGTGGCACGTCCCCTTGAAGCCACCCACCAATGTGGAGGGCTGCAGCCCTCCGACTGACAACCACTGAGCACTCTGACAGCAGGGAAGGGATTTTTCTGAAGAACCAAAGCCACAAATCTTCAGGTTCTCCATATTCCTATGCAGCTGGCTTTTGAAAAGACCTTATCTCCCACCTACACCAAACCAAGGAGCAGATGTGCTCGCACACTTGGTCAGCATCCAGCAGCAGCCTTAAGCCCTCAGCATGCTGCTCCAAGCACGGGGTCACCCTTGAAAGGACCCTAAATATCCCGAATCCCTCACTGCTGTATTTTTGTGTGTATTAAACACACACACAAAAAAAAACCAGATTATGTATTGATTGCGTTTAAAAAGCAATTCAGTAAAAGCAGTAAGAGGTTGGGTTTTTTTTTAAATGAAAGGTTAGATTAAATACTAAGCATATCATCCTGATCAGAAAGCTTTTCACTGTGCTGGATAGTGCAGTATGAGAAGAATCATTTCATGTAAAATGGAGTTAGAAAGATTAGGCAACCAAGTCAGATGTCCTCTGCCTTCAATGACCAGCTAATAAATTTCTTCACTACAAGAAATCCCCTACAAGAGGGGATTTTTTTAAGATGTTTTGAAAAGCTCCTCTGCAAGGTTTTTCATGTCGGACACCTTCCCAGACATTGTCCTGCTGGAAGGGGGCCATGTTTGCTTCTCACTTGCACAAAGTCCACTTCAGATTTGGCAGAAACGAGAGGGCCCAGAGGGAAATCAGGGTAATTCACACGCAGCTCCCAACTCCTGGCACCGTGCCCCCATTGAAACCACGCTGAAAAGACCCCTCCTGCCTGACATATCAGATCCTGGGAATCTGCAAAAGCAATCCCTAACCTCAGAGGCTTTTAAACAGCTTCAAACGCAAGATGCATTTGGGTTTGAAAGGATCCAGGAGATGGCAAAGGTAGTCAAGGTCTTCCCCACCAAGAACTGCCTGAGCATTCTCAGCTACATCGCCAAGTAATTTAAACTTCATCATCTTTCTCCTGTAACGACTCACTTGCAAAAGCTGGTTAATGTTTATGGCTCCACATGTTTTTGTCTTCCTGCCTGCTCTAGTAAACAGTCTGTAACAGAACTGTTACAAACCTGTAATTACTTCCAGAGGTTTCATTTATTATCTCTGATTAAATGAATGCCTGTGTAATAATGAAGATATAAGAAGATATAATGCACTATCAGGAGCAAGTGTGATTAAGCTATAGACAGCACTGTAAAAACACATTAGAGATTCTTGACTCACAGCTTTATGTGCTAATATTTCACAGCTTATTTATCCTGCCCACGACATTATAATGTCCATTTTTATGTTTCATCTGGCTGAACTCATTCAAGTACCAGGCCTTTTGATGAACTATTCAGGACAGCAATGTCCAAAATGTTTGTGCTGCTGATTCCACTTCTTGTTTTACTTCCAGCATCACTCTCTGACTTCCAGTAGCTTAAACCCACTTCTGCAATTTAGGACTGCCAACCCTCTTCTGGGAATCGCCTGGTTACTGTGACACTGGAAGGGCTCTCACATTTCAATGTGTTTGACAAACATTTCCTGAGAGGATAGCCCCTCTTGGGACATGCAATCAGAATAATACATACATGCTGTTTAAGGCAGTAATTCTCCAAGTTTTTTCTTGTCTCGCTCAACTTCCAGTTCTCCAAAACACTGGTGGAAAAAATAGCTCCTTAGCTCTATACTCAATACAACAAATCCCTGCAGAGCATCTGTGTGGCAGAAGGGAAACCCAGGCAGGGACTTCATGGCCACTGTTTCTGAAAAGGACAGCAGAGGAGAGTGACCATGACTTGCCCTGCCAACCACATGACAACCCCCTCACCAGTGTTTAATGATGCTTCTGCCCTCTGCCAGAGGTGACTCACACCAAGACCTCTCTTCTCCACAGCTTGCCCACCCCCATTGGTCATGACACTGGGGAGCCAAGAGGAGATGATGCCGTTGATGACTTCTGGTATGATGGAAAGAAGCAGGTACTTCTTATATTCCCACTCGGGATACCTTCCCTGTGCATCCTCCAGGGGCCTGACCCCTCATCTCAGAGACATTTTCATTCTCAAAGACAAAGCTATGGATAGACCTCATCCTCTCAGGACTTTTGTATATTACCCAGTACGACTCTACAATAAGATACTACACTGATTCAGATACAAGAGGAGAAGGACACCCAGCCCTGTATCAGAAACTGCATCCCAAGAATGCCATTCCTTGTTGGCACAGCGTAATCGCTGCGGTGTAGTGGGAATGGAAGAGCTGGCCTCCTAAAAGGCACTGGCACTCTGTAAGGAGAAGCAAGCAGCCAGTGGCTTTGCTGCCTTTTGGAACATAATGAATTAAACTCGGTGATGTGAGATCTTGAACAACAGAGCAAGTTACCAGTGCCAACAACAGAGGTGGCCAAATCACAAGTAAAGGTGCAAAGGCTCTGTAACCTGTGACAAGACGAAAAGCCCAGAGTGCAGAGGACAAAACTTCCTAAAGGGACATTGTGACCTGTTGATGTTCTAATTGCAGTTTTCTGTACAGCAGTGGGCTTTGACCTTGATAGGAAAAAGGTATTGCTCCGGCATGCACTTGGGCTAGGCAGTCTCAAAGGAAACCTGGAGTGGAGCAGCCAGTGTGAGCAGCAGCTTCCTCTAGGGCTGTTTCCTGATCCAAAATCATCATACTAATTCATCTTCCAAGATCAAAAAGTCTTCGGGAGTTCAGCAATAGTTAGGTGACTTGGGGAACAAAAACCAAAACCCAAACCACCTCCAGAAGTATGCCAGCGTTGTTCATAGAGCCTGATCTTGTTCTGCCATGAAGATGGGCTCTGGTGTTTCTACCATAGCTGCCTTTTGCTGGGTCTGGGTACAATCTGCCTTAGCTAAAAGTATGGCCTAGGAAGCTGGCAGAATTTCCATTTTGCTTTGCTGCACTTGGAGCCAGAGGTTCTTGTTGTTTTAAAGATGTCCTTTAAGTGCTTTACCCTGTTTTTCCTTTGACCAGCCATCCTCTGGAATATCATCTGTGTAGACAGTAAGACCTTCTTTGAAATTATGAAATAACCATGCCTTTTTCTCCATCAGAGATGTCTCAAGGCACAGAAGAGCTGCAGAACAGAAACACATGAATGTATGTTATCTCCCTTACAGTTATTATGGGTTCCATCCTGCCTATATGCAGCGGGGTCCGATGCCATACTTCTGTTCCACGGGATTTCTCATAACCCTGTGCAGGCAGGGAGCCTACAGCCAGCTTGAAGCCACATAAAACTCTCCTGCTTTCCTCTTTCTGAATTCTGTCCGCCGTGGAGAGTCAGCCTCACCCATAGGGCTGGCAATTTTTTATTCATTTTTGTGCACTGGGGATCCCCAAAGGAGCATTGCTGGTGCAATTCTTACATCTTCCTACTGATCTGCTACGACACTCAAGATTATTCTGAAACTGTACTCAGCACATCACTGATATTTCCCGGTAGGAATCGTGCAGCACATGCCTAGGACTGGGTTTGAACCTGCTCTCTTTGATCAGTACTGCTTTTCTGCTTCTACCTGCCTGCTATATTCGGGGTGAAAGCTCTGTGATTTCCTCCTGGTTTGTCTGCTGGCTAATTGAAATGTAACATCTGTCATTTTGATGGAATTTGGAGGCTTTTCCACCACCCACGTTTTTGCAGGTAGGCAAATCAGACATTAGTCTTTGAAACAAACGTGGACACGGAACAATTAAAATTGGGAATGCAGCGTTAAAGAAAAGAACTAGAACTCTCTCTTCTTTTGTTTTTAATTGTACTGCTATGAATATTTCTTTTTTTTCTTTCCTAAACGACCAATTCACATGTTTTTTTATGAAGTCCAGCATTGTATCTCCCTTACTTCAGTGAAGCTGGCGACTACGCACATGCCTATGTTTTCTATTCCTTTCAGGGATAAAATATTCATCACACACTTAGAGAAATGCACCCAAACCATCTGCCTGGTCTTTACGGGAGATGTAGAAAGATAGGAAAACACGCTCTGCTTCCCTTCCCATTTGCACAGATGAATGGGTTTACTTGGAAGCCTTTACTTGGGATCTTTGTTTTACTTTGCCCTTTTTATAAATGTCTCGAACCCGCAAAGTCTTTGTTTCCGTTCCTCTCTTGGTGCAACAGCAATAAATTGCAATGTTTTTACCAATCTGCTTCTCTCATAAACCCATCTTTCTTTGGGAAAACCCACCAAGCTGACAGAGCCTGAACTTTGAGAAGCTATTGCTGCTTTTGGGTGGGCAGGTTTAGACCTGGCTTTGCAGGAGTAATCAGCGTACCGCTGACAATGATGGCAACCATGAAACCAATCCCTTTGGAGTTCTGGTGCTGAGCATGAAGGAGAGCTCTTAAAAGTAGTTTCTGCTTTTGAAAACTTTGGACTTAAGCCAGAGCTTTCATCTCCTTATCTACGAAAATGGAATACGGCTTAAATACCTCTCCAGAAGCTCATGAGGGTTCACCGATGTTTATAAAACACTTGCAATTGAAAAGCACAGAGTATTGCTGATTATTTATTAATTCCTGTTGTCTTGTACCTTCACATTCCTTTCACGTGTCAAAGAAGAGGATTTTGCAGGCAGCAGAACCAGCAAAACCTGTAAGAGCCTCTACACTTTCCCCTCCCACTCTCTCAGTACCCCCTCTCCAGATCCCCATGTTGCCTTTACACCTTAAATCCTCCCCCCTTTCTCCAAGGTCTCCTGTCTCCCCTCCTTCCAGCATGGTCTTGGATTCCCTCCCAAGGCCTCTGTGCTGAGACCAGCTGGTCCAACACATCTGCAGAGCAGCCAAGAAGCCAGAGCCTGAAAACAGATTAGACTTGAGAGACCAAAGAGCAAACCTGAGGGCAGACTCCCCAAAGAGCCCGTCACCTCCAGCTCTTCCAGGCCTCCAACTACCTCTCTGCTTCGGTGGAAATTAGCCACAGGTTTAGAAGTTCCTGGGAATGGGGAGGTTGGTACAAGACTGTTTAAATACAGAGCTGGTTTCTTCCTTTGTTGATCTAGTAGATGTTTGGAATGTTCTGAACGTTCAGACCGTAAATAAATCTCGCTGAGCAAACTCACGTTTTCCCGTTGGAATGATTTCCCTACGTACAGTATTGACATTTCCCTGGGCTCCTTTTCACAAGGTTGTGCTCACAGTATGGGAGCTGATCTATTCACGTGAAGATTAAGTTTTCTGAAGGACACAGTGACTCGTTCTCCAGCAACGAGACTCAGCACCTTAACAAAACAGCGTTTTCAGGAGCATTTTCATGCTATCAAACTACCCTGTAGTAGCTCTCAGCCCAACTACCTTGTGCCAACGTGACAGTAGACACTGGCACAGGTTGCCCAGAGAGGTGGTGGAAGCCCCATCCTTGGAAGTGTTCAAGCCCAGGCTGGCTGGGGCTGTGAGCAACCTGCTCTAGTGGGAGGTGTCCCTGCCCATGGCAGGGGGGCTGGAACTGGGTGAGCTTTAAGGTCCCTTCCAACCCTGACCATTCTATGGTTCTATAACATTCACTCTGCCCCATCAGGGCCTGTGGAACCTCCTTCCAGACAGAGGATGGATGCTGTAGACCGAGGAGCTTGCCGGGGTGGGCCATCTTCTCAAGACAAAGAGCATATCTACTAAAACACAGGAACACATACACCCATACAAGCCCTTTGTGTACCTCTCTGGAGAAAGCAGCGAGTTAACGGAGGAACTGAAATCAAGCCAGTTGTGTTACTGCTTTGCCCTTTTTTTGGCTGAGAAGCAGCCCCAGGACTCGGGGAACCTGATGCTTTCAGTTCCACCAGGCAAGCTCTCGACTCTGGCTGTAGGATTTACCCTGCCTTGCGTATGTGGGTGTGGGTACCCAGACAAGCCAAGCTTCCCTGAAAGCACACATTTGATTCATGGTTCTACAGGCGAGTCCACGTGAGGAGTTCTGGGAGGGTGGCTTGGACTTCACAGCACCACCAGTATGAGCTACCTAAGGAACTGTTTGGCCGCAAGCTGTGGAAAGATGTGTTTGTCTTTCCTCAGCTCCTGCTCACAGACTTTCCTAGCCCATTATTAAGCTACCAAAAATAAAACACTTCTGATTGAGCATTTTCTCCCTTGCATCCTCTCCAGCTGCTCCCCAGGCATGGATGCTGCACCAGTGAGGGAGCTGTTCCTGTCCTGGATGAGGATGGTATTTCAGAAGGATGCACAGAGAAGGTTCAGACCACGAAGGGCATTTCAGCAGTGGTTTTTTTTTAACCCTTACTTGACAGTGATAGTTCCTGGCAAAGAAATGGTGCTGCTGAGGTAGCAGAGTGGAGACAGCTGTTGTTTGCCTCTGCCCTCACCAGCTGAGGTCTCTGGTGGCACAGGGTTGTGAAACTGCAGCAAGATCTAGAGTAAGGGTGATAAGAGGCAGCAACAGAGTGCAGGCAAAGCTGCCTTTGTGGAGCCCTGTGAAGAGCTTGCTCTGCCCCACACACGCTATAATAAAGCAGGCAGGGAGGCCAGCACACAAATGGCTCATCCCTGCTAACTGGGATATGGCTGTGCCAGGCTTAGTTAACCGTTCTCCTGTTATTAGACAACTTCTAATGTTGTGGTAGTGAGATGTTTGTGCTGTGGTTGCTGGTGCCCCGTTGTTGATACACACAAAATAACAGCTGGCTGAGGGACAGAGTGCTTTTCCAGCTACGCTGCCCGCCCGAGTCTGTTCTTGGTGTGATCTCTGCAAGAAACGCAGGAATGATTGGCAGTCAGGGCCACAGATCTGCAGATGGTGGCTGATCACAGGGAAACATTTATGGACACAAGCTTGGGATGCATAGTGCATGAAACAAGGACCCCCAGGAAAGCTGGGGTTTTCCCTTTGGAGAAGGGACTCAATTTATTTCCTATAATACATTTAGAAGTGGACTGTTTCTGCCCGTTATTACGTTATGGGACACACATCACCATCTTCTGTCCTGGCGTGCAAAGCTACCTGCTGAGATCACATCACCTGATGGAAAAAGGAAGGCTTCATTATATATCAAATACTCACAGAATGATTCCAGCTGCTGACAGCAAAATGGCTCAGCCTTCAAACTTGTTTGGATGCCGGCGGGCTCTGTGTCCCTCGTGTTAACACAGCTTCTGTGGGGGTGGCAGTTAAGGACACGGGTTGTCCCATGATAGGCAGGGACAGCAAGAGAAACCAGGGATGCCAGAGGGTCACGTATCTCTGTACTGCAAGAGGCACGCGTGCGCATCATGCTTGGTGTATGTGAGAGGAAGGCTTTCATGCTCGAGGTGCTTCTTGACTCTTCTTCCTTTCCCATGCACTTCAAGGCCAGACGTGTTTTTGAAAAGTTTGGATCTGTGCCCAAGACCACTAAGCACTTGCAGGAGAACAGGGAACCTTTATCCCCCGCCCCGTCTCCAACAGATTCCTGCCTGGTCAACTTAGCGAGGAAGAAAATGCCATTCTTCTGCTCTTGGTAATGGGGGAGAGGAGGGAAGAAGAGAATGTTCTTATTTACATTGTTCATCACAACAGGGTCACTGCTTTTGTGGCATCTCTTTTATGTTACCTCTACCCATTAGCCTGTTCCCAATCCCCTGCAAGACAGTAGTTTCCAGACAATCAGTTACTTAAGTTTGAAAGAACTTGAGAAATAAGTAGCTCTGGTTTAATGAGGAAGGGTAGGGCAACTGAAGAAAAGGCAGGTCACCAGCCCTGGTTTAAATGCATTTTTAGAGTACTGACTTGTTGGAATTCCCTAACAGAAGAAGATGCTTCCCAGAGCTCTAACAAGAGACCTTATCTCTTTGCTAAAAAGATGTTTCAACGTCACCTGCTGACCAGCATATTAGTGAATAGGGAGGAGCTAAAGGAAGCTTAGTCTTGTAAATCAATTTCCCTGTCAAAAAAAAAACCCTCAAACACAAGGAAGGCATTGTCAGATGTCAGGCTAAGTTGGAGAAGCTGTCTGAAATCCAAACATGCTTTTTCTTTTACCTGTGTGCCTTTGTCCCATAAAGTGGCATCACACTACCTACCTCCAAGGTGTTTATGCACTCCCATTACCACTTGGACTCAAAATACAGGTCACCGGGGACAATGCTGTGATGCTGAAATATAAGAGAATACATATGTCACAATGGACATATGAACTCACGTTCCCTAGGCTTATCATCTTAGCTTTATCTTCACGATATTTCCCAGGCATCTGGACTATTTTCCAGACATGACTGCAAATGCAGGTAGAGTAATTAAGTAATTACGCCACATCCTTCCTCCCAATGCAGAAACACAGAGATGCTGCTCAGGACCGCATCTTCCCGTGGAACAGGCAGGTGGTCAGGCAGCCCAGGAGCAGGCTGGGCTCCTGGTACACTCAGTAGACAAAAGTCTCCCAACAGGGACACTGGAAAAACTCAGCGGCTGCCCGCAGATTAATATGTGGGCAAATCTGCACCCTCTGTTTGAGGCAGCACAGGAGCTTGCAATGGTGTGATCAGGTGACTGGTTGGATCTGGACCTGCCCCTGTTTCTCCAGTGTATATTCTTTTCCCCGACAGGAATTATTACCTGGTAAACACTTGTCAGGTAATGGCAAAGACAGTGATGACCACTTCTCGAGCACTGGCTTTGCATCTCTTTGCCACCACGTTCCTTGAGCCACCACTGAGAAGCTCCCCAGAACATGACCTTAACGTTCAGTCCCTTTGAGAGATAAACACCCCGAGCGAGCTCTGCCCCCCTGCCTCCCACATGTACAACAACCCAGCTCCTTCCTTCCCCCTGTGCCCCCTCCCTCTCCCCACCCCTGAAATGCTGCCAAGTACCCAGCAGAGCCTCTCCAGCAGGACCTCTGAAGTGCCACCCCAGTCCCTCCTGTTCTCCTACCTTCAGGAGACAACATGCATCACGGCAGAGCTACAGCTCCACACAAGGTGTCTTCCTCCCCACTGAATCCAACCAGTACTTATTTCTCCAGTGAGTGATCTCTCCTCTGGCCCAGCCCCTCATTTTCATAAAACTTACGTGCGTTTAACACTTTTGAAAGAATCTGGCTTTTCTCTCTTAAAAAAGATTAATGGTGATGGGGGGAGGGAAGGGGGGAAGGGGGCTGATTTGATAGACAGACAAATAGACAATGTGATTGCATCAGTCTCATTTCCTTAGGAAACTGGGCTAAAAATAAAAGGCTTTATTTGCCCCTGGGAATAAAGCAGAATGTCTCTCACATCTTTACAAAGTATTTGTTTCTATGTATACTTATAAATAGGATGAGGGAGGAAGTTTGCACTGGGTTTTTGAGCAAAAGAATTACAAGGAAGAGCAGGAGGTGCATGAATTTCAAACCCTGAGATACTTTTAGGCACAGGAGAGCGCAGCGACGAATGCAGGGTCTTGTAGACCAACGCCACATCTCCCATGTCTGTACATCGTTGGCCTGCAATTTTTCACACCAAGACAGAATGGATGAGCTTCTTCTGCACCAGCGATGGGTGGTGTGCTTTAGACCAAGCTCTTTGTGCACTTTGAAGTCAGCAGACTTTCCCGGGTGTAAACGAGCAAGATGGAAATTGCTATATTTGATCAGATTTCTGTTCTAGAGATTCCTGCCTGACAGTGAGCAAGAGAAAAATTCCACCAGTGGAAAACGCTCCCCAAAAAGGTCTCATCTATCATTAACAGATTATGCAAGCTGAAGAAGCACTTATATGCCTTCTAAATGTCTCCTTTCCTGCATTAACTCTAGAGATTTTATCCTTGAAAACGTCAGGTGCAACCTTGGCCTCAGCAACAGTCTGTGGCAGTAAGTTATTTATGGACCCCGCATATAAAAAGCTTTTTGTTTACAAGATGTGAATTTACTACCATTTGGGTTCATTGAACTGGCAGCATTGTCAACTCGGGCTTTTACAGTCATACTTAACAGACAGGGAACAAAGTAGTTCCACATCCTCCAGAAACTTCCGACTGTTGCGAGACACGGCTGCCGACGTAACGTCCGAAAAGAGAGAACAAGGGGGACTTCCCTCCCAGTGGGTCGGCAGAACAGAAGAGGTTGTATTGCCCATCTCTTTTATTTTTGCACTACCTTTTAGTTTTCACTTCAACGGCCCGTGGACAGAAGCCCCTTCTTCCTCAGGCATGCTAGAATTCCCATTACAGGGATACTTCGCAGTCCCAGCAGGTGCTGTACTGAGGACTGTCACTAGAGGCACTCCTTATCCCGAAGGATTTATGTTTAAAATATGAAAGACCAACACAGTGTGGGAAAAAGGGATGCAACGCACCACGGGAAGATAAGAAAAAGAACATATATCTTGCCTGCAGGTATAACAAAGGTCCTCCACGAGTTAGCCTAACCTCAGCTTCAAACTTGATCTTGCTTCCCCAGGGGGATAAGACTGATCTGTTCTAACTTAGAACTCAAAAACGAGACATCTGAGCTCATCACCCTACAATCCCTCCACCACCAGCCAAGAAAATTAGGTATTTCCAGGAGATAGTTCATGTGACCTATCTTAAACAAAAAAATAACAGCCATTCCTTCTATCTTCAATTGCATGCATTTGAGATTTTTTTCTAAGACCAGTTGAAAACCCGTGCTCTGTGCTGCTGCGTGCAGCAGAGTTCCTCATTACTCCCATTATTCAAGACAGACTATTTTTCCCATTTCCGAATTTGTCAATCAGATGAAGATGGTCTTCTTGATCATCTTTGTCACTAGTTAGGATCATCTTTGTCACTAGCTAGAAGTCAGTGTCTCTGAGGTGGGCAGAAATAGAATTTTCCTTAGATTTTAATCACAAAACATGTGCCTGTGCCTGTCTTAGGTACCTTCTTTGGTAAATAGTTTTGAATTTCTCAGGTAACCTCTGAGAGTTGTGTATCCTAATTTCAGCCTAACTTGCACACTGGGAACTATTGACTAACTCAAAAAGCATCTTAGACTTCAAAATCACTTAATATTCCCACAAATTTTGCTCCTCACCTCACCTGCATCTTGAAAGAAAAACAGAGAGGAAGAAGTCTGAACAAAATGGTAAGCAAAGCAGCTGATTCCTTCTCACTTTATTTTTTGTTTTTAAGCTCAACAGCTAAACCCCAGCCTAATTATAGTCAGCTTCAACAAAGTCTGAGTTATGACTTGTCAAAAGGTCCTCTTGGCTGATGTGGTTACAAACCAACAGCTGCACAGGGGGAGAGCAAGCAAACTGCAGACCTTACAAAAGCATAAGTCTTCCTTTTTACCCTGGTCTTTTGCTTGGAGAGATGTTCAGTACATAGAGATTGTGGGTTTCTTTTAGCAGAGAGACACTGGTACATTTCCCTTGTCTTTGAACCACATTAAATATACACACTGCTAAAAGGCAGTTGAAATCTCCAAATGCCAGTGTTTCACATGAAAATCAATAGCATGCTATTAGGCTCATAATGCTGTTATGCATCATTAAAATGTATTTAAAAGCTTTCAGCTTAAGACAGGAGATGGGATAAATAACCAGACACTTTGAGGATGTGCAGCATACTTAGAAGGCAATAAAGAGTCAGGCACGAGAGAAACTTTGTAGGTGCTTGGAAAGCAAGCCCTGTAAAGAGCTCACTGGGTGTTTGAAACACTCAGGAACATGAGAAACGACTGAGGCAGAACACAGGATACAGACAAGTAAGTGGAGCTGCCCCACTGCTGGAGAAAAACAAAACCACCAAATGTTTTTAAAAGATACTTTTATAAATGGGCTTTTGCAGTTTGTGGTTCTCTCTTGGCCTGGTCCATCTATATATACCTCTGTACCAGGATGCTCAGTGATGCTCCTAAAAATACTACTGACATTTTGCCTTCTTGTTCAAAAGGATTGAATTAGGTCCTAAAGACACATTTATAAATGAGCTTTTCTGAGCATTGTTCTGGTCAAATGTCATGTGGAAATGTCACATCATCAAATACTCTAACCTACTTCTTCCCTATCCAAAATAGATTTCTAATGAGAAACTTTCAGTTTAATATTTAAATATAAGTATGTATGTTGATACATGAATAACATACAGTTATACACAGAGGAAAGAGAGCTTCCTTACTACACTTCTGAAATTCTCTTCCTGACAGGAAAGAATGAGAAGAAGTGACTGTCCCAGTGGCTGGGAGTTTAAATGGGCAAGAGGGACAACAAATTTCCAGTCCCTACACACTTGTGTTTTTATGCTTTTATAGCTGGTTGCCATTAAGCACATTTGCCTTGTTCCCAGAGTAGGTCTGGAACACAAACCACTTGTCCTGCATCTTGCCAAGCACAAACCCATCAGCCCATGATTTTGCTCTCTTTCCTTTGCAGTGAATCTTTAATCCCTGTAGACAAAGCAAAGTAACTTCAGCCAGAGGAGATGAACGCTCCCCTCAGCTCCTAATAGCCATAGCCTGGGCTGGAGTTTAAAACTCCACTGGCAAAGGAAGACAGAGGACCTGAGTCTCCCACTTCCTGGAGAAGAGCTCTGGAACCAGCTCTGAATTATTGAACATTCTTTCAGAAGGTGGATTTCAAATGTATAGCTTAGGCATAAAGTCCTTCCTCCTGCAGTCATGTCTGCGTAGGTAAAGATTCGACTGAAATTGATTTTGGATGAAAATGGAAACATAAAGCATAATTAAAGTCCTTGAGCCAGGGAACAGAAAGAGTCCCATTGGAGGTGCAACTGCATAGCTCAAGTTAAAAATGCTGAGTGCTCAAATTAAAGTTCACAGTGAAGAGTGCAGTGCAGATACTGAATGTTTTCACATGAAACACATGCTCAGATATTTCAGAATTACAGATGGATTAAAAAAATCCCTGTCTAGTTGAACAGGAAAAAAAAATGAAAATCCAACAACCAAAAAACCCCACAAAATTATTTTTTAAGGAAAAAATGTTTCTGAGTTATCAGAGAAGGTTTCCCTGGGCAGAAAAAGGGTCTATGAAAAGACATGTATGTAAATAGCAATGTTGTCTGTTGCCAATATGACCCTGCTGGGGTTTCACCATTGATTTTAACTGGGACCAAAGCATCATCTTTCCTGGAAGTGTCTACACTCAAGAAGCCAAGCGACTGGACTAAAATAAATTCACATGTGTGAGAATCCACCATTGGAAACCTGGCTTAAAATGCAGAGCTATCACTAAAATCCACAGCAGTAAAAGAATTCAGCAACAAACACATTTATTTCTAAGCCACCCAGTGTTTCAGCACTTGTGAAGCCATTCACACCATGACATTTTTGGTGTTTCTTAAGTACTCTTCAAGCTGTGTGCAAGACCCCTGGGCACCTTTGAGGTCTGATTAACAAGTGCAGATGTGTTCTCAGTCACTCAGGAAGGCTTTCAGGCATTGTTCACAGGCCAGTATTGTTGATTATTCCAGGAATACCAAAATCTGTTTCTGCACTGGTGGTCCTGTCTTGCATTTTAAGTGGAAGATATGAACTAGGAAGGAAAACACACAGTGGTCACTAGAAAGATACACATGAAGATGCAGACAAAACACACCCACTCCCTCCTTCTGCTCTGTGGCTGTTTAAAAGACACTGTAGATGGGATGGGTCGCTTAGATTATTATGAAAAGGAACTTGTGTACAAGACAAAATTCTCATGAGAATAAACAGAAGAATCTGGAAGTGCTTTAATTTACCCTTTGACTTTAAGGTGTGATTTAATTCCATTCCGCTGTGTCCTTCCCAAATGAAATGTGGGCTAAAAGATATGCTGATGGGAGTCGTTTCCTAAGTCTCTTTGCTAGAAGAAACTCAAATACTTGCTGCAGAGCAAGTCAGCTTAATACATCTCCTTTGCCACTTTTTCTTTCTCCTTCCAAGTGCTGTCTTTCCCTATTGATCCTTCATTAGTAGTTTTTTGCCTAGTGCCCACAAATGCAGTTAGTGTTCCTTGGCTGTCATCTAAAATACAACAGCAAACAAGAACATAATCAATTTTAATAAGGAAAGAAGGAAAAACAACTTAGTTAAATTAGAAGGCTTTTCCCCTAGCTCAGGAAATCAAATCAAACTGAATGTGCTTCTTTAGTCGGGGATCTAATTTTCCAGTAACAATTACAATTTATCAGAGGCCAGTGTTCATTTAAATACTAAACCAATTGCATACTAACATTTGAGTCATTCATAAAGGTTTCTTTGTATTTGCACGGGGTTACCTGCCAAACTAGATTGCCTGTGTCACTTTTAGTCTGGAATCTCTCCATCTATATTAGCATTTAGGAGCCAATAGGACAGAGTTGCACAAGGGGACTGAGAGTCAGTAATTAAGTGTAGCCCAAATCCCTTTATCGCTTTTTAGGAACTCAAAGCATTAATTTTACTGAGGTTCTTACTCAAACCCAAATATAAAGAATGACAGGTATATTTTATACTCTTATTGACCATTTAATAGCTATTCTATAAGCCATCTAAAAGAAAGGGAGCATGCTCAGTCTGCTCCCAGAAGAGCTGTTCTGCAAAGGCAGAAGACCAAACTCTTCCCTTTACACCACGAGACTCTGCAGAATCCAACCCCCCCAGACCCTCTGAGCTAGCTGGGGCCCCAACCTTCCTCCTCCAGTGTAACGTGATCTATTTCAGAAAGGAAATCTGGCTGAGAACTCTTTTTTTTTTTGAGTCTGCGCTAGTACCCCACACTCCTGCTTCATTACACAGCTTTTGAATATCCCACAGGAATATCCCACACGTTCACATGCCCACAAAATATAGCACCCTGTGTGGTTACAGAAACACTCTTTTGTAGCACATTTACACTTCCTGCCCCAAGAATACTTTACTCCCATCTTTTTCTTCGATTAACAGTTTTATTACCCCGAAACAGCAATCTGTTTTCAAATCATTGTGACTTCCAAATTCCCTGCCAGATGATGCCAGTGCTCATCCCACTTCCTATAACACATTCTATCTTCTAAACTGTTTGCTTTCCTGCTCTGACCAGAAACCTTTTAATTTTGATAGAATAATTTCAGATGGCTGCATTAGCCATGTATGAGTCACACTTTTTTTTTTGATATCTCAGTCACCGGGGAAACTTTTTATGGCTCTGAAGTGCATTTCTGCAACTCTACCTCCATTATTGCAGTAAGTACGTTATCCAAGAGTGGCTTACATTGTTGAAATTCTGAGAAAAAAGAGGCAGTTTTCTCTTTCTAAACATGTTTCTTCTTTGTTTGCTCTGCTATCTTCAGCAGAGTTTGTTATTAGGAGCAGGCACTACAAAAAGGATCCCCTGGGGAGAATCATCACAGCTCTACCTGACTGTGGATCAGCACCCAGCAAACTGTCCTGCAATTTAAGGCACAATTTTAAGCATGATCATTTCTAACCATAAACTTCATCCCCAAAATGAACACGTAAGACTTTTGCCAGCACGCCAGAAACAGAAAATCTGCTGGTCAGTCTGAGGTCAACAGATGAGGGCAACATACAAAGTCCTCAAGGAAGGATTAGGAGAAAAGCTAAACTAATTCTTTGCATCTTTATATGGGATTTTGGAGATGTTCCCAGATAAGAACCTTTAATGAAGGGGGACAAGTGAGAAGACCTGTCTCACAGTGAAGTGTTAGTAAGAGATGTGAAATGAAACCAATAAAATGAATCACTACTCACCACCAGGATCACATGGGATTCACCCAAGAGATTGGTATCAGCTGAAGGATGAAGATGCTAAACTATAAACTGTGGTGATGCCCTGGTTTCACTGGGATAGCATCATTGGCCAGCTATGGTCCTCAGGCTGTTAGCAGTTTTGAGCCAGCCAGGAGCTTAAGCTAGGAGGGGCAAAACCCAGGGCAGCTGATCCTAACTGGCTAACAGGTGTATCCCACACCAGCAACAGCACACTCAGTATAAAAGGAATCATGCTGATTAGAAGTTTGCTGAGGTTAGGGGCTTTTTCCTCCTGCCTGGTCTTCAAGGGGCTCATTTACCATTCTGCTCCTGTGGCCTGCTCTCCTCTCACTGCTCCATGTTCACTGGGCTGAGTATAACTGCATAGTTTATATTAGTATTAGTCTCATTAAATCTGTCTTTGTTTCACCCCACGGGTCTCCTCTCCTATTCCTGATTCCCCCTTCTTGGCTTGGAGAGGGGTCATTGGGTGATAGAGCAACTACTGTAGCTTGGCCCCAGATGTGGGCTAAATGGAGACAGATGTGCAACCTGCTCACCAAAATGGTCTCAGTACCAAAGAAATAAGGGGGGGGGGGGGGTGGCAGGTCTGGCACTGATCTTTAAGGTGACTGTGCAGCTAATCCAACAAACTCTAAACTGCCAAGTCCACTTTCTGTACTGAGAAAGCTGCAAGAAATTACAGCAATGACCAGAACTTCTGTGCACAGAGGTAACACTGAGTGAGCAACCAACCCCCCCTGTGTGTGTAAAGGGATGGATGAAGGAATCCTCCCCTTTTGTAGTGGTGGATGCTACCTGTCCCTGCTGAGGAAGTTATCAAGGCCAGTTCTTTTATAGCATCAGGTTCACAGCTCAAAAGAGAAAACCTGAAAAAGAAGAATAGAAATAAGCAGGACTTGTACTACAAAGGTGTATAAACCTAGGGGATCCTCGCAGCTTGAACACTGGTTGCAAGTTTGGTCCCCCCTTCTCAAAAAGGCTGTGGCAGAAGTAGAAAAGACAGAAAAGGGCAACCAAGGATGGCAGAATGAGGATGCTGGAGAAGGGGATGTGTCCTTAGAGAGGAACAACCAAGGTAAGAGATGCATGGGATGATGAGCAATGAATAGAGTGGAGAAGGCAGCACTGCTTTGCACAGCAGGGTTCTTGACCTGCAGAGCTCCTTGTTGCCATGGTGTTTTATGCACACCAGAAATAACAATGGGCTTGTGGAACACTTGAGGAGCACAAGTTAGAATTTCCTCGGGGCTGGAATGGTAGTGATGAGCATGCAACCTTTGACTCGGGAAGTACATAAAGAGCAGATGGCCAGAAGCCAAATGTACACACAGGAGAGCATCACTCTGTGCTTCACCCGTTGGAGGCTTCTGCCAGCAGTCACGGGCAAGTTGCTGAGCTAGATTAACATCCTCCTTTGTTTTTGTGTACAGTTAGGCTTCTGTTCAGTCACTCCTACCAGAAAAACTTATTTTCCTTTGGATAAGCTATGGCTCTCTCAAGTATTTTACACCTTTGTAGCAAACTGTACCTCCCAGTTTCTCCAGCAGGTTTGAAAGAGACCCAGAAACAGCCACTTTGGGCCGTTTCTACTCTGCAGACCACTGACAGTGTTCCACCTTCCCAATCTATCAGACTTTTTTTCAAGGCTGCAGCATTCCTCTGACAGGACAGAGAACTACAATCTCTCTACAGGCCAGCATGACAGAGGAGGAGGCAAAGCTGGACTGTTCTGCATGTCCTCAGCTCCTCTGGGAGCTGAAATGCCTTCTCACAGACAGAGTTTGAGTCAGCTGCCAAAGTTCATCTTTCTACCTATTTGTACAGAAATCCATAGGAGTTTTGAGGAACCTTCTTCCACAGAGTCTTCCTCTCTTAAACTACTGACTTTTTGCATCATTAGACTGAAGATATTAGAATTCTTCTCTCTATGCATCATAAGAGTGGAAAGTTCTCATGCATGTCCATGCTTTCCAAGTTCTCCAGCTAGCCCTACCATGCACCAACAGAGATTACTTCCTCAGCAATTTCTAATCCTTTGATCTTCTTCCTAGATCTTACCCTTGAAGTCCTTGCTGCAGTTGTTAGTAAACTGTACGTTGGCCCAAACTATTCCACTGGCATCCTCTTCTATCTGCTTTACTAGTCTAGCTGCATCTTTTTCAAGCAGACCTCTCACTGTCACCTAGTCAGCTGGTGAGTAGCTGCTCTATCAACAAGGCTTTTAGATCACTCAGTAGTTCTCAACTGAACTCTGACGGAGAAATGGATGAACATTGCCCTCCGGGATGCAGCAGGAGCAGGTGAGCAACACCCTTTTCATCACCACGGGCAAGGTGAGGTTGTCACAGCAAGGTGGTTGTGGCTGCTGACTGAAGCACAGGCCTGATGTGTCTCTTGTTTCTCACTGTCACTGTCCCAGGGACACACCACCTCTCATGGTGTGTGGAACGTGCCTTTGCTCCCATCTGGGGTGATGACAGGGGCAGCTATCTGGGGTGGAGACTTCCCTTCCTTCAGAACGGGATGACTTCAGTCAGATGTAATCACAGAATCATGGCATGGTTGGGGTTGGAATGGACCTCTGGAGATCATCTAGTCCAACCCTCCTGCCTATGCAGGGTCACCCAAAGCAGGTTGCACAGTACTGCATCCACATGAGTTTTGAGTATCTCCAGAGAGACTCCACCACCTCTCTGGGCAGCCTGTTCCAGGCTCTGTCACCCTCACATGAAAGAAGTTTCTCCTTATGGTCAGGTGGAACTTCCTGTGTTTGAGTTTGTACCTGCTGCCCTTTGTCCTGTTGCTGGGTACTACTGACTAGAGACTGGTCCTGTCCCCTTGACACTTGTCCTTTAGCTATTGATAAGATTCTTTCTTAGGCTTCTCTTCTCCGGCCCCAAGGCTCTCAGCCTTTCCTCACCAGAAAGATGTTCCAGTCCAGCATCTTTGTAGCCTCTGCTGGCCTTTCTCCAGTAATTCCACATCCCTCTTGAACTGGGGCACCCAGAACTGGACACAGTACTCCAGCCGTGGCCTCAGAGGGGCAGGAGACCCTCCCTCGACCTGCTGGACACGCTCTTCTTACCGCACCCAGGGTGCCCTTGGCCTTCCCGGGCCCAAGGCCGGCTCTTGGTGCGCTTGTCCCCGTAACCGAAGGCGTAACCGCTCTTTTTAAACGGCCCGGGGACCCGCCGCTCCTCAGCCAGAAGAAAAGGGCGGGACCCGCACCTGGGCAGGGGGACGCAGCGATGGCGGGCTGGGCCCGGGTCCCGCCGGCAGCCGCTGGGGACACCGGGGCACCCCGGGTTCCCCCTACCGGCGCCACCGGGAGCGGCTGCCAATGGCCCGCCCCCTCCGGGCGACTCTGGGCCTATCCCGTTCCGCGGGGCCCGCCGCGCCTACCCGCTCGCCGAGCCGCGACGCCCCATCGGTGCTTTACGGCGGCGCCGTAAAGCGCGGCCGGCGCGACAGAGCGCGCAGGGCGTTACGGCGGCGGGGAGCGGCGGGGCGGGGGGCGGATGCCCGGGGGCGGGGGGAGCCCGGCGCCCGGCACTCAGGTGGGAGCGGAGGGGGGCGAGGCGGGCGGCGCGGCGGGCGGGGGCCCGGCGGGCGGCAGGATGAGCCTGTCGCCGAAGGAGCTGTCGAGCCTGCTGAGCATCGTGTCGGAAGAGGCGGGAGGCAGCACCTTCGAGGGCCTCTCCAGCGCCTTCCACCACTACTTCGGCAAGGCCGAGCACTTCCGCCTGGGCTCCGTCCTCGTCCTCCTGCTCCAGCAGCCCGACCTGCTGCCCAGCCCCGCACAGCGCCTCACCGCCCTCTACCTCCTCTGGGAGATGTACCGCACCGAGCCCCTCGCCGCCAACCCCTTCGCCGCCGTCTTCGCCCATCTCCTCAACCCCGCTCCCGAGCGCGGCGGCGATGAGGCGGAGCGGACGCCGCTCTCAGGTGCGTCCCGGAGCCGGCCGAGCTACCGGGGGGGCTTCCTCACGGCCTCTCGGTCGCGGCTTCCCGCCAGCGTGGCTAGGCTGGGTGTCAGATAGGCCTCTGGGCTGGGCCGGAACGCGTAGTTCTGGGCAGAAAGGCGCTGCGGAAAGCCTGCAGGGAACAGGAGGCTTTTGACAGCTCCAGCTGTGAAACAAGCCCGTTAAAGAAATACACGGGAGTGAAACGCTTTGTCCCGCCGCAGTAAATACAAGCATGACGGCGACGGTTAAATCAGCTTCTGAAAAGGTGACTTTTATAACTTACAGTAGGAGTTGTAACATCTGGTCCTGTTCAATAGCTCACTAGTGGCTAACTTGGAAAGCCTGTAAAGAAACCGGTGACTGACGGAGCATCGAATGCCTCGCGTCAAGGTGCGTGGTACCAGCCAGCGTAACGCTGCGTTGTCACAGGATGGTTTGGGTTGGAAGGGACCTTTAAAGATCACCTAGCCTAGCTCTTCAGATTCTGCATCGCTTCGGGAGCTGAGTATCAGACATTCCTGTACGTACTGACAAAGGCTCTTCACCCGCACTGGTCTCGCCAGAAATAGCACATCAGATTGTGTTTTAGTTTTGCTTGTTCTGCGTGAGGCATATTGAAACTCTTAATGGTACTGCCTTAATCAGGGACTGGTTTTTGTTGTGTCTCCACAGGCTTCTTACCACCCATAACTCCGCCAGAAAAATTCTTCCTTTCTCAGCTGATGTTGGCCCCTCCTAGAGAACTGTTCAAGAAGACTCCTCGGCAGATTGCCTCAATGGACGTGGGGAACATGGCCCAGTCAGTGGATATCAGTGGGCTGCAGCTGGCATTAGCAGGTAACGAAGATTTTCAGCTGTGCTTCCCTTGTGAATGGAAATGCTCATTGTAATGTGGCTGAGCTACCTGAGAAACACTCTCCTCTGTCCTGAATATGAAGAAGGTTGAACTATAAACAAGCGTCTTTGAAACACTGTTCAGGCACATTGAGAAACTTCAAGCAGAGATTATATCTCATCTGTTTTATCCTACTTAACAATCAGCATATATATCACTGCCTTAAACATGAGAGCGTTTGTGAGTATAGCAAGATTTTAATGTAAAGCTTGGTGGTTGAAGCTTTTCTTGGTGATTTTTATCCCTTTTCACTCTTTGCAGTATTTCTAGTACGAGAGAACAAGCACAACTGTCACACTGTCACCTACAGGTACTTCAGCTGCACCTAGCAAACTGGCTATTGCAAATTATATTATATCTTGCTATTGCAAATTTTATCTTCAGTTTTCTAAAATAAAGTGAGATCTTGCAGCGTTAGCTCCAGAGTGGGAAGTTGGCCTACTTTTAGTAGATTGAAAAGCAAAACAATGTGACTCTTACCCTTTGACAGGAGAAAAGGAGCAGGAACACGACTATTCTGATCACGTTGATTGATGAGTCACATTGATGAGCTAATCTGACATAGAAAATTTTTGCTGGGAACAAGGAGCCAGTTTGAATACCAAAAAGCAGTTGGTTTTATCTTGGTACATGCAGATGGACCTGCTTGCTGGAAAACTGACCATCCCACTGCTGTGTCTGTACGACGTGGGTAATTGCTCTGGGGTCAGGCACTAAGGAGGCTTTCTCCATCCTGCTGTTGTATCTTGGTATTGCCATTTTTTTCTGTATGATCTGATGTTGGCTGCTGAGGCTGTGGTTTTACTGTCCCTTGTTCACAGTGTACAAATGCCCTCTGGTGTCCTCCTTAGCTACTGTTTACAGACTCTGGGTTCTCTTGGAGTTGCAAATTTAATACTCTTAACACTGTCATGGGCGAGACAAAGCCTTCTAGTTCTTCTTCTGTTCGTCCTGTCTGTGTTTTCTAGAATACTTGATTTTGTGAAACTTCAGATAACTTGTGAGATTTAGCATAAGGCATTTGTGATGCCTTAAAGAAACCTGGATTTTTTTCATAGAATGGTAGGGTTTGAAAGGGACCTTCAGAGATCGAGTCCAACCCCCCTGCCAGAGCAGGGTCACCCAGGGTAGCCCACACAGGAACAGATCCAGGCAGGGCTTGAAAGTCTCCAGAGAAGGAGACTCCACAGCCTCTCTGGGCAGCCTGGGCCAGGCTCTGTCACTCTCACAGTGAAGAAGTTTTTCCTCATGTTGAGGTAGAACTTCCTGTGTTTCCCCTTGCTACCATTAGCTTTCATCATATCCCAGGGAAGGACTGAAAAGAGCCTGGCCCCTTCTCCTTGACACCCACCCTGCAGAGATTTATAAACATTGATAAGATCCCCTCTCAGGCTTCTCTTCTCCAGGCTGAACAGCCCCAGGGCTCTCAGCCTTTCCTTATAAGAGAGAGGTTCCAGTCCCTTCAGCATCTTTGTAGCTCTTGGTTGGACTCTCTCTAGTATTTCTCTGTCCCTCTTGAACTGGGGAGCCCAGAACTGAACACAACACTCCAGATGTGGTCTCACCAGTGCAGAGGAGAGCAGGAGGAGAACCTCTCTCAACCTGCTGGACACACTCTTCTTTATGCATCCCAGGACACAATTGGCCTTCCTGGCCACAAGGGCCCATTGCTGTCCCATGGAGAACTTGCTGTCCACCAGCACACCAAGGTCCTTCTCCATGGAGCTGCTTTCCAGTGGGTCTACCGCTATCCTGTCCTGGTGCAGGGTGTTCTTCCTCCCCAGGTGTAGGGCTCTATACTTGAACTTCATGGGGTTTGCCTTTGCCCAGCTCTCCAGTCTGTCCAGATCTGTCTGGATGGCAGCACAGCCTTCTAGAGTATCAGTCACTCCAATTCCATGTTAATTTTCTGTTTATTTGTTTTCCCCTTGGTACTTTGTTTCCCTTCTGACCAGTTTGTTCTCATTCAAAGTGAAACATGGAGCCGTGGGGATAGGTTCTCTAGGCCACACATTCAAATTTGGCTTTTAAACCAGAAGACACTGATGGCTTAAAGTACAGTGCAAGGTCATTACTGGTGCTTTGTAAAACTAAGCCCCATAAGATGGGCTTCTGTCATTATTCACTTAATTCTGTAAACTTGCATTGTAAGTTTATGAGCTGTTGTAGAAGTTGCATCTGGAAAAGCTTGATGCTGCCTTTCTCAGATTTCTTCCTGTAGCTCAGAATCACTGGGAGTTGGAAGGGACCTCTGGAGATCATCTAGTCCAACCTCCCTCCCCCCCCCCCCCCCAAAGTATGTTACCCAGGAACCCATCCAGATGGGGTTTGAATCTCTCCAGAGAAGGAGACTCCACAGCCTCCCTGGGCAGTCTGTTCCAGGCTCTGTCACCCTCACAGGAAAGAAGTTTTTCATCATATTAACATGGAGCCTCCTGTGTTCCAGCTTGTGCCCGTTACCCCTTGTCCTGTCACTGGGCACCACTGAAAAGAGTCCAGCTTCATCCCCCTTGCACCCACCCTTCATGTATTTATAGATAGTGATAAGGTCTCCTCTCAGTCTTCTCTTTTTCCAGGCCAAATAGTCCCAGTTCTCTCAACCTTTCCCTGTAAGAGAGATGCTCCAGTCATCTTCATTGCCCTCCACTGGACTCTCTCCAGTAGTTCTGTCTCTCTTGAACTGGGGAGCCCAGGACTGGACACAGTATTCCAGATGAAGCCTCACCAGGGCATAATAGAGGAGGAGGATGACTTCCCTTAACCTACTGGCCACACTTTTCTTAATACACCCCAGGATAGGTCCCTCAAATAACTGCCTGCTTTCTATTCACTTTCCTAGAAGATAAATCTTTTCCTGCTTTCAATATTGTGGTGCTCCTTGACTGTCTTTTTGTCATGGTTTGGAAGGTCTGTGAGTATTTCACAGGTCTTCTGTGTATGTCTCCTAATGATTCAATGTGCAGGATGGAGCAGTTGTTGGTGCAGGATGGAGCAGTTGTTGGTGCAGGATGGAGCAGTTGTTGGTGCAGGATGGAGCAGTTGTTGGTGCAGGATGGAG
>JANVCC010000021.1:3802256-3854656 GCA_025345505.1 Todiramphus chloris collaris
TTCTCCCTCCTTCTCCCTCCTTCTCCCTCCTTCTCCCTCCTTCTCCCCCCACTGAGGAAAGACCACTAAATGCCTTATTAAAGGTATAATGGTCACAGTTGCCTTAACATAGACATTTTTAATATACCTCCAGTGTCTTTCAATAGATATGCCTAACTCTAAAGGGTTACTGTTCCCCTATAGCTTAGATGTATTAGAGCAGTTTCTTCAAGCAGTAATGTGAACACTTAAGGAAAAATAAAAAAGAACAATTAAAAAAAAAAACCAAAAACCAACAAAGTATCTTTTTCTTTTCTTTCCAGCTCCTTGGAGAACTGGAAAAGGACCCCAAGCTGGTTTACCACATCGGTCTCACTCCTGCCAAATTGCCAGACCTGGTTGAAAACAATCCTTTAGTAGCTATAGAAATGTTGCTGAAACTGATGCAGTCTAGTCAGATCACAGAGTATTTTTCTGTCTTGGTCAACATGGACATGTCCTTACATTCAATGGAAGTTGTAAATCGGTGAGTACTGTCTTAGATCTAAGGAGGTGCCCTTAAGTATGTAAAACATATAGCTGGACAGTTAGTAAGTGATTGTGAGGCTGGCCACAGGGATGTACTTGGATGTATTCTAAAGGCTACCACAAGTAACAGAAATTGAAGCAATGAGTAGTCAGATTACAGTGAGGGAAAAGAGCATCCACCTACCATTCCCTTTGCCATTTCTCTATGGTATTTGTGTTGCTTTAGGGTTTTTTAATATTCTTTAAATGATAAGACTTAGCGTGCTCTAATCCTGCAGAGGAGGAGTGTGCTGTGGATTTGTTGCTTTCTGTGACTACTGGACTGTCTTAAGTCTGTTTCTTTCATAAAGGCTTTACTTGCTTTTCATGTGGATCCTTCTTGGTGGTGCCTCAAGTTAAAGAAAAAACCCTCTTTGAGTCCAGACTAAGTTTGTAAAGTTAACTGTGGGTTGGTAAGAAAGAATTGAACATCTCCATCATCTTCAGTACTTTATAGTAATTACTTCTAACATAGTATATTTTATCATAATAGGTAAAACAGGTGCTTGACCTTTCAGTCCCTGCTCCAAGAGTGGTTTACTCAGAGAAAACACTGTGGTAATCTTTGATATTAGCGAAGCGTTTCTAGTTTGAAAAGAAGGTGGTGGTGTTACTACACCAGTCCTGCTTCGTGTTCATGCTCTGTCTTCACTGGCAGTCACTTCTGTGCACAGGTACAACCCATGTTCTTAACAGAATGATAGGCCCTTCAACAGGAAAACTTTTCAAAGAGCTAATCCCCCCCAAACCACAAAGGTACATTTCTGCCATTTTAGTTGCATGGAATCGTAGAATAGTTTGACCTTCAAGATCATCAAGTCCAACCTCACTCCCAGCCCTATCAAACCCACTAAACCATGTCCCTAAGCACAACATCCAACCGCCTCTTCAACACCTCCAGGGATGGGGACTCCACCACCTCCCTGGGCAGCCCATTCCAGTGCCTGACAGCCCTTTCTGGAAAGAAATGCTTCCTGAGATCCAGCCTGAACCTCCCCTGGGTCAACTTCAGGCCATTGCCTCTTGTTCTGTCCCTTGTCCCCAGGGAGAACAGCCCAACTCCCACCTCGCTACAGCTTCCCTTCAGGTAGCTGTAGAGGGCAATAAGGTCTCCCCTCAGCCTTCTCTTCTCAAGGCTGAACAGCCCCAGCTCCCTCAGCCGCTCCTCATAAGAGACATGCTCCAAACCCTTCCCTAGCTTTGTAGCCACCTCTGGACCCTCTCCAGCACCTCAATGTCCTTCTTGAAGAGAGGAGCCCAAAACTGGACACAGTATTTGAATTGCAATTTCTCGAGGTGTATTTCTTCCATTTCTTGGCAAGTACTGAAGACGAGCTACTGAACCAGCCTTGTTCAGCAGTCTCTTTGCAGCAGAGTTTCAAATACCACGGGAGGAAAGAAACACTCCTGACACATCAAGTCCCTTCCTACTGGTGCAGACTGCCAGCAGTTACTGACTACCCTGAAGCTGGGCTAACGATCACAGCATGGAGAAAGAGCAGTGAGAAAGGAGCTTTTACTCCTTTCCAGTAGAGCTGCACCACCAGTCAGGCACGCTGCTTCTCCCCCAGTGTGACCACCACAAACTGGGAGAGGCCGATTCTTCAGACAAAAACTTGGAACTGAGATGTCTGAAACATGCCCTGTTTTCCCTGTTGATTCCCATTTTCGCTGAGCCAGGACCGATCAGAGTCACGTTGGTCAAATTCTGCTATATGTTGTTCTCCTAAGAGAAGCTGTATGGCTTTTTTAGTTGAGAAGCAGTGGCAGCTCAGTGAGTTCAGCAGTCAGAACTAACACCCCTCTTTGAGGCAACTCCTCTCCATTTCTGTCCTAAGAAGCTTCTGAGATTATTCTGCTTTGTTACTCTCTAGTTAACATTTTCACCTCGTCAGGGTCTCTTTCATTTGAGCTGTGGATTCATTGTTTTGGTTCCTGGGACTAAAACTTGGATCTGAAGGAACTAAGGAAACTGATCTTTTATTGTAACAAAGGAGTTGTTCTGGTCGTCTACTTAAGGAAGAAATTCAGCATCCAGATTCAGTACCTGAAATCCAAATATGAAAAAGCACAATTGTATTGCAGTGCTTATTGCTGAAGAGTCTTGGTATTCAGGCAGCTTGGGGGCTTCTTTGTAAACTGGAAACCAGTATCATTGACTCATTTGTGTGAGATATAGCAAAGGTTTTTAGGTGTGTCAGATAAATTAGAAACCAATTTCTTGGCTTCTGTGCTGTCAAGAGTTTAAAAAACTAGGACTCAGAGAAGCTGAAATGATGAGAAATATGTCTGTGGGAGCCAAAATCAGCTCTGGATGACATGATTGGGAATAAACCAGCATCACAGGTCTAACTCATCTGTTTTGCAAAGGAATGACTGGATTTATGGCTTCATAAATCACTGGGTATTTTTAATTTCAACAGGCTTACTACGGCAGTTGATCTCCCCCCTGAATTTATTCATCTCTACATCTCCAATTGTATCTCCACCTGTGAACAGATTAAAGACAAATATATGCAGGTGAGTACTTCAGCAAGTTGCTTAGGAAAAAGGGTCCCATATATTTCTCTGTGTAACATATGCTAAGATGTTACAAGGCTGATAGTATTAAGTTATTCTGTCTTACTGCTTCTTTATTTCAAAGGCACATTTTCTTTCCCTCTAACACACTCTGCAGTTCTTCGTAGTGTTCAGCAGTTGTTCAGCTTTTTGCAAGACTTCACAGGTGATGTCTAGTCCATGTTTTTCCATAGACATAGTTCACTTCTCTCTGGCAAAGCTGCAGTTTTATGTGACTGGTCCTTACGTGCAGGTTTATCTGTCGCTCAGTGTGCTTTTTCTTCACCCCTGGTATTAGTTTGCCTTCTGCTTGGTTTTAAGCTTCAAGATTTTTTGGTACAGGTGGGCCTACCACTTACAGCTTGGAGTTGATGTTACAAGACTCTTCAAAGTCCTGACACTTGTTTTCTGTATTCCTGACTCTATTCCTCACTACCAGCATGCGAGTTGTAGCCACTTCAAGGATCTTTACCTTCCAGGGAGGTTGTCTCCATGTTGTATGAGGTACTTTCTGGATTTACTATATCCTGAAGCTGCAGAGACAAAAATTGCATACAGTACACAGGACATGGCTACAGTGTGG
The DNA here is from genome assembly GCA_025345505.1 of Todiramphus chloris collaris. NCBI lineage: Eukaryota > Metazoa > Chordata > Aves > Coraciiformes > Alcedinidae > Todiramphus > Todiramphus chloris. The sequence goes on from JANVCC010000021.1 coordinate 3,805,945, forward strand.
GTTTAGAGAGCAGCAAACCCCCTCTGTCTCGTTCTCCATACTCTTCCAGATGGTGACTAACCCTTTGTCATCTTTTGGTGGCTGTTGATGGTTTGGGACTCTGCCATATAGACAGGGGTGGCTCGATCTGTGACCTGCTGAATAGTTGGGCCTATTACATTGGTAGCAGAAGAGGAAGATGGCAGCAGATCTGGCGTGCAGCTGAGAATATGCCCACAGGGCAGGATGCTGAGAGCATCCAGGAGCTGCACTTGAGGCACACAGGGGGCAAGACAGAGGGTCAAGGAACACATTCTGCTTCACCAAGTAGCATGCAAAACTTCTGAGATCTAACATTAGTGAATTCTGCGTGCGAGGCCTCACAGCAACTGAGACACAAGATGTTTTGCTTGAAAAGCATGGTACAAAAACATGCCTCTTGGAAGCAAAAGAGGCACGGTCCTCAGAGATTGGGAGTCAGCCAATCTCTTGCATTTGTACTTTTGTTCTGTGTTTCACGCTCCTCGTTTTTTAAAGTTATTCTTGCAACTGGTTTGTGTTGCAGAGAAAATGTGGTGCTTTTTGATTGCAGTGAAGAAAATAACTCGTTTGGTTTCTGAATTCTCTCTGTCAGTAGTAAGCTTGGTTCCTGTAGAAATAGTCGATAACTTATTTTCTGTGTCAAATAATCCGAAATACTTTGGACCTTTCATGTCAAATCCCTTCACTTCTGTCTGATAAACACTGCTTGTAGAGAAAGGTTGGGCTTCAACTCTTTCTTGCAGTGTGATGTACAAGACCACTTCAGTGATCAAGTAAGATCTGCTGCTCTTGTCCTAGAGGAGGAAAGTACTGAAGTACTTTAGTGACTGGATCCGTGTATGACAAATTGTAGGTGCCAGTTCCTAGGTCTCCACTTCCCAGCTCCCAGTGCACTCTCCGAGGCGTCACCTACGCAGCCCTTAGGAAGGAGGAACACTTCTGAGGTCCTGTCTTCTTACCAGAGCAGATGGGAAATGAGCTGTGAGCTCTGAGGCTTTGGCTTGTGTGTCCCTGGTACTGTCTTTCCTTCTCAGACAGACCAAGGGGGTCACATAATAATTCACCAATAGAGCACTTCAAGTTGGGGATCAGTTCTGTTGCTGTCACATTCCCACCTCCAGTGCCTTAACCATGTGGCAGCTGAGGGACTTTGAGAGGTGAAGCTTGCTCATTTTTCTTCATGGTGTTATTGTAGAAAATAAGCCAAAGCACGACCCTAGCAATGCCATCATCTTAAGCTACGATCCCTTCTCTGACTTGATTTGGAGATGAAATAACAAAGAAGTTAAGTACAGCATAGGTCTGTCTGGTGCTTCATTGGTGCATGGGATTAATCCTGAGAGAGCCCCTGGATCCAGAAATCCAGTGCTGTAAACCAGAGGAGTCCATTTTTCCAACACAGCAGCAGTAGGGGAAACGGAAGAGGAGGGGCAGCACGTACTAAACTTGGGAAGAAGATGACTGCTGAAGCTGAATTGCTCCTGAAATACCCCCATTGTACTGCTGAGGGGCCAACAGCCCTTTAACTGACTTGGTTGCAAACATTTATTTGGATTATGAAACTCTTGTCTCCTCTTGTTTCAGAACCGCCTGGTACGTCTCGTTTGTGTCTTTCTCCAGTCTTTAATCAGAAACAAAATTATTAATGTACAGGACTTGTTTATAGAAGTGCAAGCCTTCTGCATCGAGTTCAGTCGGATCCGAGAAGCAGCTGGCCTTTTCAGATTGCTGAAGACACTCGACACTGGGGAAAATCCATCAGAGACAAAAACATCCAAGTAAAACCACTTCATCACTGGCAACCCCTCGAGCATTCTCTACCAATTAATTGTATATTTTAAACTTCTATCACTGGACTAATGATGTAATACATTATAAATAACATTTTATGCATTTAAACAATAAATACTACTTTTTCTGATACAGGTGCTTGAGTTTGTGAAACGTGTCAGGTCTTTTGCTGTTTCTGCCTCTGGGTTAAGCTCTGTAGGCCAGGTGCAGCTCCTGAACTACAGGCTCTAAGTCCACAGAGAAGGGAAATGATTGTGTGTCATTTCACAGCAGATGTACCTATGGCTTTGTCCCAAACCTGTTTGTGAAGAGCTAAAGCCAACTTGTATCAAGGTAAGTAACTTCACTTCCTCTTTTCCCTTTCTCTACTGCATAAGACCTAGAAGTCAGCTACAATTCCTACTAGCACCCAGAGTTTTCCCTGAGTAAGGGAATGTCCATCTTGAGCTCTAGAGAAAGCTGAAGGCTTCTCTTTACGTGGCAGAAATGAAGTGTTGGGTGCTGTAGCCTCAGAGCAGTCCTGGCACTAGTGAAGTACCACACCTCTTTCAGGCTCCTAAGTGTGTTTCATGGAAGATGGTCCTGTTTCGTCCATGAAAATCCAAGTCCTGAGCCTCCTCTCCCCTCAGAACATGCCCTGCAGAGGCAGTTGTCTACCAAAAGTAAAATAACCTCTTCCTTCTAAAGCACAGTCAGAGTGCCAGTTGGGTGTTTGATGCCAGGTGTTGGGGAAACTGGGGGAAGCAGCCTGCTGAAATTTTGTTTTAAGCTAATAGTTGGAAAGCTGCTGTTATTTAAGCCTGAAAAGGAAGCCAAATTGAAAAGCAAGCTCGTTCTCATTTAATGCTGCTTGATAAATGAAAGCTGTTTTAAATCTGCATCCACTTCTCAAATTTTTATGAAGTACAAGATAAATAATGCAAGGTCAAGCCTGTCTTTTGGCTTTTTCTTTTCCCAGTAATTAAAGTTGTTAAATGGCTTGGATTGAAAAATCCCATCCATCGTTTATCTCATGCAGCTTAATCTTTTGGTAGGGAGTCCTGGAAGAAGTTGTTCTCTCATCATTAGGGGTTAGCCTTGTTTAGCTTCCCAGAGTTAAGATGTATTAAGCCAACTATAGTAGCATTTAAGGGCTGTTCAAATTCTAGATCTTCTAAAGCCCAAGACATTTCCCATAAGTCAGTGTAGCAGCAACAGTTAACTGAGCTCGTGTTCTGAACTTCTATGCTTTATAGCTACTGAAGTTGAAGTACAATATGCCAGAGGCCAGGCTGGTGGCACCTCAGAGAGCCCTGGAGCAGTCTGTACCCCACTGAGAGGATCCACAAAGGAGCAGTTCTTGAAGATGCAGCTCCTGGGCAGAAGCTCATGATGGAACAGGAGCAAGGGGTGAAGAACAAACAGCAGACACCCAATGTCATGGACACTTATCCCCCTGCCACCACTCACAGAGGAGGGAGAGGTAGAAGAAGGGTAATTTTATCTTTGTCACTAGCCTACTCTGTTTTTAAATGTCAGTGAATTAGTTTTCATCTGTCATGGTAACTGTTTGTTTCTTATCTTGACCCATAAGCTTGTCCATATTACCTCTCCCTCTCCTAAGCAGGGCAGGGGAACAATGAGAGCAGCTGGGTTAGCATCTAGCAGCCAGCCAAGATTAGCCCACTACACCTAGGGATGGGCTACAGGGGGAAAATTCCACAGGAGGCTGAAAGGATCTTCCCCCTCAGCTACCCAGCAGGAAGTTAAGCTTTTGTGCTGTGCTAGTGCCAAGTGTCTCAGATCCAGCTACGTAAGTACAGCAAAGGAAACAAAGCCCTCAAGCTTTTCAGACATTGCTTTTTAAAAGGTCTGTATAATTTATTATGGAATTTGAGCTCTTAGCCATTAAGTTACAACAACGATGCATAACTTGACATTCTTACAGTTGTACATACACAGTGGAAGAGACATAGCCCCGTTCTTAATCCAAACACTGCAACCAAGTTAGCACAAGGTTACCATAAAAGACAGTCGATTGTGAAGAGCTGTTGACAGACTATTAAGTTGAAATGGTTCTCTGCAGTTAAGAGAAGGAACTGGCTTCAAAAGTTTGGACTTCAGACTAACAAAGTGATGGAAACTCAAATTATTTTGCTCTTCAGAATTAAGGATATGCTCATTTAAAAACGCAGGATCATTACCACATTTCAGATGGTGAAAAGTAGCCCCAGGTCCAATGGAAGTATAAAGGACAGTTTCCAGGCAATGCATTCTTCACACAGTCACATGCAGTTAGAGAGACAGTCAACTTTTAACACTTTCTCAAGTTTTGCAATACAGCAGGATATCTGAGGAGAGAGATCAGGACCCATACTGAACAAAACCAAAAGCCTTCGGCTTGATTTGTGCATGTTTGTTTAATCTACAATTCCAATTCCCAAATCTTCACATTATCACCTGTGAGAGAAGAGAGCACATCAAGTAAAGGTCAGTCTCAAAGACATTACAATTTTTACAGTCATTCTGATTGAAGACAAAAAAGCCAACCCCAAAAAACAAACAACCCCAAACCAACAACCCAACTGACTCTCTGCTGCCATCTTCCATTTCAGGAATTGTAAATTCACCATGCCTTCTTATTGATCACAGCTCAGCACAGAAAAACCTACCTTTGATGCCAAGTGCTGAAAATCAAACCAGTGCAAGCTACACACGCAACCTCTCCACTCTAAAGTAACTAAACCACCCCCCAGGTTAGACAACCCCAAACTCCCACCTAACCACCACCACAGAACCATCATTACTGACTTGATCAGGGTACTAAAGGCCCCAGTGAGCAAGAGTTCCCAGTTTTACCAACACTTGGGTTGTTGCTGTGTGACAAAGCCATGTTTTTATTACACACTGCAGCAACAACTGGAACAGTATTACGCAAGTTGAGGATGCCATTAACCTACTGTGTGTACTTCAAAGTACAGTCGGTAGTGCCAACAGTATCTGCACATCTAGACAGGAGAATTCTGCTTCTCTGGGGCAGCCAAATAGTCAGCCCAATCACTGGTGTCTTACCTCTTGACATCAGAATGTAAACCCAAAGCGTTCTGCTTCGGAGCAAGCTCATCAAGACCTGCAAGTGTAGGTACTGCCTCTGCCTCAGGCATGGGCAGGAGAGGTGGGGTGACCATTGCTACACACTTGCTGGGCTCCTCTCTGCACAACTACTACTGGCTAAGTCTCAGAGACAGCTTCCCAAGCCAGGCAGAAAACCTGGACAACCATTCCTGAATCGAGAAGTGGTTTGGAAAAAGTCTCTGCACGTTTGCCAAAGCTGCTGGACTGGGGTGTCTCCTGGTGTTTCTGTGTGTCACATACACCCTGGCACAGGACCAGGATTCCCAGAGTGTTAACAGCCCAGCTCTGGCAGAAATATACCAGTGCCCAATTTATTAAACCAGCATGGGCCAAAAGCATTCTGTCTGTAGTTAAATTATCCTCAGACATACCTCCAGAATCCAGCACTAATTACTGCCAGCAGGTTACTGCTCTACATCACCTACTTCGGGAGCAGGGGGAGTGCAAGGAGCAGGGTGAGGGTGTTGCTGCTATCTCATAAAAATTCTCTAGTACCAGCAAAGAATCTCCTCCAAGCACTGCTTAGAGCCAAAGAAGAACCCAGTCTAGGGGTCATTAGTGAAAAAAACCCCAACAAATTTTCTAGTTAAGCTGGTACTGCAGGTCATTAACCTCACTATTAACCTGCACTTGCATCTGAAATGGGTACCGTTCATTTTCGCTTGCTATCAAGTCCAAAAGCTGAAGGTGGTTTAAACAGTTATTCAAGATCAAATTTCTTATCCAATTTAGTTTTTAACAACAGCCTACAAACACCAACATTTCTGAACAAAGCAAGGCCTCTTCTTTTTGCTTTCAACACCAGTCCATTTCCACATGTTCATAGATCCTTTTAAAAACAAATCAACTGAACTCTACAAATTTCCTCCTAAAGAACAGCACTGGAACTCACAAGGCCGTATCAACACGCACAATACTAATAAAACTTACTCTACACCAATACCATACCCTGGCCTTCCTTGGGATTTTCCCCAGCTGATTTATTCACCACCACCACTGCACGTGGGCACTGTGCTGTAGATAATCCTACCACTGAAACACCCCCAAGAATCAGAGAATCATAGAACTGTCAGGGTTGGAAGGGACCTCAAAGCTCATCCAGTTCCAACCCCCCTGCCATGGGCAGGGACACCTCCCACTAGAGCAGGTTGCTCACAGCCCCAGCCAGCCTGGGCTTGAACACTTCCAAGGATGGGGCTTCCACCACCTCTCTGGGCAACCTGTTCCAGTGTCTCACCAGCCTCATGGGGAAGAAATTCTTCCTACTGTCCAACCTGAATCGACCTCTCTCTAGTTTTAATCCATTCCCTCTGGTGCTGTCACTGCCCCACAGCCTAACAAGTCCCTCCCCAGCTTTCTTGTAGCTCCCTTCAGACACTGGAAGGCCACACTAAGGTCTCCCTGGACCCTTCTCTTCTCCAGCCTGAACAACCCCAACTCTCTCAGTCTGTCCCCATAGGAGAGGTGCTCCAGCCCTCTGAGCATCCTCATGGAACAAGCAACAACCCCCTGCCTGACTGCAGTGAAATCTGATTAAGGGGCAGAGGGCTCAGAGAAGTTTCCTGCCTGTTTTAAGAGAAATGTGCAGCTAGAAGAGATAAGGGCAGCAGGGGGCAGAAGGAACTGACAACACACACAAGATCAGCTCCCATGTTAGGCAAGGCATGGCTTAAGCAGAACAGGCAGATGAGAGATTCTCCAGAGGGTAAGGAAGGGAGCCACGAGGCACCTATCCTGCAAAATGGTTGGACAGATGATCCCAAGGGTCTTTTCCAACCTAAGCAATTCTGTGAAAAACATTCCAGGGACCACAAAGACTCCTTAGTTCTGACCTTCATATAAGCTCTTGGAAGGTAAACCAGTAGGAACTAGAAATACCAGTTTGGTCCAGTATAGTAGGTCCAAATCAGCAAAGTCTGGGAGCTTGTATTTACCTATAGCTGCCTACAGCTGTTGACTCTGAAAGTGGGCTGTTCTATCAGATCCTATGCTTCATGGTTCTGATCTGCTCTTGCTGCTCTTCTAAGCTCCCTTCCATTGTCTCCCATCCTGTACTTTTCATCCTACCACCCTCTCTTTGCTAAGGGAGGTCAGCTTTCTGACTGAGGTCAGACCAACGATTCGCTTCAGGAACATTTTTGTCATCGTGCTTCCAAGGAGAGCAAACTGCTTGCTGGAGGCACTGCAATTCGGCCTTTTATTGTCATCATTCCTCAGCAGCACAGCCGGCCTTACGAGACCTAACCAGATGAAAAGGTGAGCTACACACAGAGCCATTCCACTGCAACAGCTGCAACTGTTGGCAGAGGCTGAAGTGAAGCGGGTGTAGCTCCAGCATCAGAAACGCTTTAGGTATTTAAGTCAATACACTTCAGATTATATAAGCATGCTTTTCAGACTGCAGGTCCTTTAGCTTTTTTTGCCAGCTTTCCACCAGCACGCAGCTTTGATGCTTAAGAAAAGCTTTTGGGTTTATAAATATTGCAGAAAAGCTGATGTACTTACCACATTTCTCCTCTCCAGCATGAATATTGCGCTGCAGGTATCAGCAAGACACAATCCACAGACTGAGATGACAAGATTTCTCTTGACAACGCCTTTTGGTTCCTCCTTGAGCTAGAGTTTAAACCCTCTCAACATTTACTACATCAATGTTCAGTTTTGTGTTAAGGAAGAGGGAGAAGACTTAGTTTTTAATATTGAAGAGACAGTTAAAAAGGCAGTTCTGGAAATGTTGCTAAGCTTCTGTTGGAGACATAAACGTCCCTCTACATTGTTTGGTTTAGTTGTGGTTTGGTTTTTTTTTTCCTGTATTTGTTCAGCTTTGGAGATGGTTGGTCAGTCATATTCCATTCTCATGTGCTTCTTGTAAGATAAAGGCATCACAAAAACTTGCACCTGCTGGTGACATCAGAACTACAATCTGACAATTTTCCAGTAAACCGAGTTACACTCCTACAGGGAAGAGGCAGATTTATTTTCATTAGACATTAATAGGAATTTTTGAAAGGAAATTTAGGGTGAAACATCTGCTCTGCAAAGTAGAAGTTCAGATTATATTTCCCCAGCTGAAACCTCTGTCATTTCTGGAACATTCATTCTAAAATTAGGAAAAAAAAAGAGTTATTGCTTCTATTGAAGCTCAATATAAGTTAGAAAAAGAATTGCATATTTTCTTAAAAACATTCCAAATATACACTTTAAAAACAAAATGCACTCTAAAACAAATGTCTACTCAAAGACACTGTTTTAAGCAACCTGTAGTAACAGCTTTACAAAAGAAAACTGAGGAATGTAGCATATTATTTATAACATGGCAATGCTAAAATCCTAAACAATTCACTTAACGCTCTTAATAAGTAGTGTTTTAAATATACATATTTCTTACAAAACAGTTCAGCAATTCCTTATACCACTTACAGTATATAAATATTTGAGTAAGAGGTCATAATGGGAGATGCCAGGGTTTATATTTACTCTCAGATGTTTCAGGTTTCTTAAGTGTTTTACTATAAGGCACAATACTGCTAATCTAAAAGAAAGGAATAAAAGCTAACGGCAAACCCAGTCAAAACTCCTAACGTGGGATATCCAAGAGAAGAATTCCAGCATCTCTATGCAAAAGAAAAGGGAAAAAAACCCAAGAAAAACCAAAACCAGACTTTGTAGATCCTAAGAAACAGTTTCAATTTGTACATAACGAATTGGGACAGGATGGGAACAGGAGTAAGAACAAACTAAATTCTTATAAATAGACTAATAAATATATTTTAGCCATTATTAGCCCTTTACCTCTGTTCTACTGAGTTTAAGACTGAAAGAGGTAACCAGTGTGCATATACCTAAGTAAGTCTACATGCTCAGCATGTCAAGACCACTGAGCACAAGCTATTACTGCCAAATTCAGTATAAAAAGCTAACAAGATGGAGAAAGTCTTTTCTCTCAGCATCCACTCCGAGTAGAACACATTACAAGATCAAATTAGATTTGTTACATGTAAGGAAAGTTGCAACTATTTTTCCATCACAAAAAAAGGATATGCAACCTATCCTTGAAGTTACTTGACTCCTTTAAGGTTAGATTATGTCTTGCCTAAGAACATCCATCTCCAACTACAACAGCTCAGAACTTTCAGAGCATTTTAACAGCTGTAGTCTTGTAAGTGTTCTCCGTGTGTCCATACCGAATGGAAACGGTGCATCCAAAACATCACCTGGTAGACACTCTACATTGATTTCACTGCCTAGTCTTCATCTTGGTTACACAGCCCTCTGGAACACAACGACATTGTAACAATGCTTACAGCAAAAAGGGTTATTGCATCTTTTGTTGTTTTTTCTTTTTCAGGATGAGACATCCAGAGGAGGTTTTATAAAATCCTCCTGTGTACAAAATTCTTAGTTATTAGCCCTTTTGGAACACCAGCTAGAAAAGTTTGAAAGGTAAAATAATTTACATTGTTATTTTTTTTTTCCTGTTAACTAGACAAGTGTCCATACTAATTAAATAAGAAATAACAGTTCTTCAACAGTCTGTTCAAGAGATCCTCCATGAAGCAGTTCAGTGGGAACTTCCATTGGATAGATGTTCTCCGTGCCGGTTGTTACTGACATCCACATCTAGAAGTCAGGAATTACAAGAAAAATTGATTGTTGATTTATCATTTTAATACCTATTATCTGTAACATTAATCCCAACCCTGGCAACAAATTTTATAGTAGAATCATAGAATGGTAGGGGTTGGAAGGGAGCTCTGGAGATGAGCAAGTCCAACCCCCCTGCCAGAGCAGGGTCACCCAGGGCAGCCCACACAGGCACAGATCCAGGAGGGTCTCCAGAGAAGGAGACTCCACAGCCTCTCTGGGCAGCCTGGGCCAGGCTCTGGCACCCTCACAGTGAAGAAGTTTCTCCTCCTGTTGTGGTGGAACTTCCTGCGTTCCAGCTTGTGACCATTACCTCTTGTCCTATCCCAGGGCAGCACTGAAAAGAGCCTGGCCCCTTCTCCTTGACACCCACCCTGCAGATATTTGAAACATTGATAAGATCCCCTCTCAGCCTTTCCTCATAAGAGAGATGTCCCAGCCCCTTCACCTTATTCATATGTACCTAAACTTCTCAAGGGTAAGATGCCATTTACATCTCTCCCCTCTCCCACCCTCAAGACAAGTCTTCTCCAGCTTGACAGTGTTCTCTCCATATCTACCTGCTTGCAGTTTTTGTAGAGTAGTGACACAGCTCAGTCCAGCCTGCACTGCAGCACTAACGCTACCAGCACCAGCCAGAGAATGGCTCCTTCTCATGCAGTGGATGCCTTTAAGGACTGTTATGTGATAAACTAAATTACAGAATCATAGAATTGTCAGGGTTGGAAGGGATCTTAAAGATCATCCAGTCCCACCCTCCCTGCCATGGGCAGGGACACCTCCCACTAGAGCAGGTTGCTCACAGCCCCAGCCAGCCTGGGCTTCAACACTTCCAAGGATGGGGCTTCCACCACCTCTCTGGGCAACCTGTTCCAGTGTCTCACCACCCTCCTAGAGAAGAAATTCTTCCTAATGTCCAACCTGAATCGACCTCTCTCTAGTTTTAATCCATTCCCTCCAGCCCTATCACTGTTTGACAGTCTAAAAAGGCTGTTAATTGTTACTTACCAAGTAATGCTGTGGTTTCACCCGCGTCCTCCTTCAAACTGGTACACTGCAGCACAGATTCATTCGTGGAGGAAGCTGATAATTCGCTTACTTCATTCCTGTCATCATCTTGTAAAGCAATACTCAGGCTTCCGACTGAAACACTGCCACTTATTGATTCAGGCATGGGAACTTCAAGTACATCTTCAGGGTCCCCCTTCAAAATCAAAATATATTTGACTGACTCTTTTTGTCTACCACTAGGCAGCAACATTCCTCCACGTTACCTCTGTAACCTCACCCATATTGGGGGGGAAAAAAAAAAGGACCTTTTTCCCCCACCCCATTATCTATGTGTTCACGAGTACAGTGCTGAGCAGCATCTACTTTCAGAGTTATTGTCTGACTGCAAAGAAACAAAGCCAAGCAAAAGAAAAGCCACTTTTTCAAAGCCACCCCAAAGCCAAGAGCAGCGACAAGGAGTCAACCCAGCCCACCTCTGGGATGGAATATTGCCACACTGAAGAGCAGCATTGCTGCAGTCTGGTTAGGAGCAGGATCAGCACATAGAAAACCTTCCCTGAACACACCTATTAATGCTTCATGAGTCTGTGGAAGAGACTGTTTCTCGTGACAGTAGTTGGGCAAGCTTAGACTTCACTGGGTTGAGCAAACATTTGACATCAGAAGAGGCTTCCCTCCTCCTCTACCTCCAGCCTAACTTTAAGTGCGTGTTCCAAAAATGCAAATATTCTGGCTCATTGCTTGGCAGGAACAAAACGCCTGCAGCACGTGCAAAGGAATTTATTTCACCTATTGGACAGGATGAATTATTTCTGATCCATCCTGAGAGTTAATTCGAAGTCCTACATGCACAATTCTGTTCCTGAATTAAACAGGCTACCTTCACTAAGCCACGGCCACGCTGACATTATTTATACTTCAGCAAGTGTACAATGCAGTATGAGTAGCTGTGCTGGGGGCTTCAGGAGTATTTTTCCTCTCCTCAATCAGCAAAGGCCCATCTTAAGACTGGAGATATTCCAGGCTGATTCTTTCTTTAGCACCAAAGCAGCATATTTTAAAATGTACTGAATTTCAATAAGCTATAGAACTGCTACAGTTGAAGGGAAGTGAATACACACGTGATACTCCTTTCTACCTGTGTGGGCAGAGGGTATTAATGACCTCAGTTGCCAAAAGTTAGGCAGTTAAGTAAGCACTGAAATAACAAGATTCAGCAATGCTCTGCCAAGACAGAGATGCTGAACTGCAGTTCTTGTCTCGTAAGAAACAGCATAATGTAGAACCAGACCACTGGAGCTTGCTCTTTACGAAACAAAAGCCAGGTACTGAGCCTTAGAGCCTTCTTTCTGCTTTCAGCCTTTAAAAATTATGAAGCATCTGAAGCCTTTGTTCTCCAGAAGCGACCTGAGCATTCGGCCCCTCTGCAGAAGGCTTAGTACTTTCATGTGCAGTTATGTCACTCAGCAAGCACACTGCTAAAGAAGCTGTCTTGCTTTTCACACTTTTTTCTTCACGTTGGTATAAAAAATTCACACAATCACTCTACAGCCTAGATTGAGCAACCTGGACCAGGCTGAAAACCAAGTCAGGAAAAAAGTTATTTCCCAACTTCAGTGGGACTTGATGGATGCATCAGCAGGACACATTTCCTCCATTAGACAATCAGAACTGGGCTTCTCTATTTAATAGAACTCCATTCAGCCTGCTTCCCAACATTCCTTTTGCTTAACAAGCAGAGGAGGGATTACTCCTGGTTAGGCTTGATATCAGTATCCTCTGCAGCTGCATGAATTCAGGGAATAGAAGTGCTCTGAAAGTTCTACTATTTCAGTTCTCTACCTGTACACAAAAGGATCTATCCTCCTGCAAACAAGAGTTACATCAACCCCAAGAACTGAAAGTGAGCAAAAAACAAGCAGCTGACATAATATTGAAGTAATAACATGACAAAAAGAGGACAACTCTTGGGTAAATTCTGATTTTATACTCTACAACTTGGTGTATGTTAACACAGCAAGAGTACTGTGACAAAACAACAAAAAAAAAGTAATTCCTAAGTCTCTGCAATGAAATAAGAGAAGCCAGCCAAAACACAGGGCCCTGAAACCACTGAACACCCCTAGTTTCTGAAGCTCTCTGGAAATCAGTAGGAGAGAAAAGAGGAACATTCATGCCTAGGGCATTTTAGTGGAGCTCAAGACTATTTATCAACAGTGACCGAGCAACCTACCGCATGTGTCTTCATCTCTCTTTTCTGGTGCTGTCAGAAAGAAATGAGAGCACATCATTTTCTCTACTTAACCAACTTCTGGTGAATGTCTTTAGGAAGGTTCTAAGTACTGTCTCATTTACAGGGAGAAAACCTGGGCTTACGTGGCAGTACATAAACACTCAAGATAGGAAAAACTACCATTTCTTCCTCTGAACTGCAGTTTTCAGGATCAAATAAACGCTCTAGATCGATTGAGTTATGTTATGTTTTTGCAGCTTGGGCAAATGGCCTCACCTCTGCTTCAACTTCCTTACTGTCATCAGCTGGAGATACAAAACTTGGGTTATCACAGAAGAGGATTCATAAGTTGCTCAATACACTCTAAGCTCTTACACATAAAATTTCCTTATTTTTCTGTTTCTCACTCAATTACTCTTGCATCTTTGCCCAGCTACTTCAGTTTCATCAAGGAACAACTGTTCTCCTTCTGAACAGTTAAGTGAAGTCTTGCTTCCTGCACTGTACTCCTACCTTGAAGATTAAAGAAAGTGTGCAACATACCCAGTATCCCAAAGCTTTGATAACGTCTAGTTTACACATTGGACAAGTTCGGTGGTCCAAAAGCCAAGGGTCAATACATGTTCTATGGAAGATGTGCCTGAAAAGAAAGATCCTTTAGAACCTCTCACAAAAGCCACACACTATTCCTTCAGATGATATGCAAGCTACTACATTAAAAAAATAAACCTATTCCTGTAGAACCCTAATAATTAGGTACTGCTTCATTTACCAGGACAGACATAGTTCTGGAAGCATCTTCCTTCATGCTAACTTTCTGAAATAAGAGATGTGACTAACCACAAAGACACCACAGAGTTACCAGTTCAACAGAGTCCAGTTCTAACTTTAAGCAAGCTCTACTTCACCCCTACTCTTCTCCTAGTTGCTCCTTCTTCCTGTAAAAATATTAAGTGCTACATCATCTCCCTTCAACGTGTAACAGGCCACACAAATCGCCACCAGAGTTTCAAAGCATTTTCCAGAGAGCTCATCACATATTTCTAAGGGAAAACATGCTAAAGAGGAAGGAATAATTATGGGAACTTACTTGCATGGCAGAATTCGGACAGTGTCTTTCAGTTTATAGTTCTCAATGCACACAGCACAGTTTTCCACATCAACGTCTAAACCCTAAATGAGACAAGACATTTAAAGGCATTACATCCATATTTCATTACAGAACAAGCTTTATGTAATAGTTAGCTTCACAGAATGTAAAATGCATGCAATGCTTTAGCATTTATAAAATATGTCCTTCGTTTAATTCCAGAGTCCATCAAGAGGTGATTTAATCAAGAGATGCTAGCTACTAAAAGCAACCCAACCTGGATTTTCTCTTTTAAACAGCAAATTATTTAAGAAGTGCCATGTATGGCTAAGTCTCAAACATTGGCTTTGCTCATGGAAGCACAGTAACATTTCAGTTCAAAATAACTATAAAAGAAAGAAAATTTAAGAGGTCAGTATAGATGAAGGTCAGTATAGATGAAAGTGCACAAACTGGTGGTCCCAAAATACTCCAAGTGCTTAAAAAGGAAAAGATTCTTAAGGTTGAACACAGCAAAGCCTTTCTTCTGCACTTCTACCCCATCCTAGCAGGCATCCTTTGACAGCTAGGAGAGAAGAGCTGTAGAATGTAGCTTGGAGTGGTTTTTAAAGCCTCCCTCCAAGCTCACACCAGAAAGACAGTCAAAATGCAGTATTTCTCCACCTCAATTTGTTTCTTTCAAAGGGTTAAGTATCTTTCCTAATAGGTCTTACTGTTTTCATGCAAATATGATGGGTATCTCCAGATGCAAGAGAAATAATTCCCCGTTAATTGGGTTGTACAAAACAAAATGATTAGAAGAACCGACAGCGAACCAACTTCTCTTTCATCCCCCACAAAATAAAGTATTTTTGTTTACTGCTTACTGAAGCATTTCAGTTCCATCACCACAAACACTCCAATTAGTACTGCAAGCAAACTTTGAAGTTCAAGGCAATTTTTGCCTTCCTTTGCATGCTATCAATTTACATAATTAACGCCTTCAATTCCCCAAGTGAATCAAACCAGTGCTTTTTTAACATAAGCAAAGTTAAGACAAGTACTTCTAGAACATGAAAATCTTTTTTCTTTTTATTCTGTACAAGAGGCAAAATCCAAGCACACCATATGTAGCACATACTCAAACGAGTGTCCATTTTCCAATAATCTCATAAGCTTCTCAGGAAAGATCTACATGAGAGCAAATACACTTTTAAAATATTGACCTATTTTTAGTTAAATACCTCAACCCCAAGTGAAGTGATAATGAAAGACTGTACTGTGGCACAATAAAAGAAGTGCTCTTTTAAATGCTGAAAGGGATATTTAAAAGGGAAAAAAAAATACATTTACAGAGCAGACAGGACTGTATTTGCAGATAAGTTTACGTTAGCTCATGAAAGTGCCTCTGCAGCAGGAAGTTATGTAAATTTGCTAGCTGATTCAAATCAAATTGGAAGACAGGATTTAATAAGCAGAAAAACTATTTTAATCAAGAGATTTTAACTTTTTCAGATTCTACTTTGCTTAACTGACATGGCATTCCTAAGTATAGCATCCTGCTTGTAGCTAAGTTATATACTCCCATTTTATTTCAGTTTATCAATGGAAAGGAACTACCTAGTACAAACTATCTGGCACACTGCAAAAAAAAAATCTCACAATGTGCATCCCTTTGAGAGATTTTACTGAACATCAACTTAAGGGCAGTTAACAACTTAGTGGTTCTCACCATAGCCCTTTTACATCCGTTGCTTCCTACGCTGTTAGGCTCTGCTACCACTTTACCTAGGTGTTGGTTCAATCCCATCTTCCTTGATCTCTGATCTGACCATTCTAAGAACATAAGCATGAATCTCCCTGCATGCACAGCTTGAAACATCACTTTTTGATGGAATTTAGAACATAATTAAATGTAACAAATACCTGTAAAATGCTAAACATGCTGAATGCATAAAAGGAAAAAAATTAAGTTCAAATATGATTTTGAGGGGTTTTAAGTTTCAAGACCAGTTAACTAAATGAAAGGCATTCTCTGTAGCATGTGTTGAACCACAGCTTTTAAAGTTCTTACACAGAAATGTCCTTTCTTACCTCAGTCTTACTCATGGATTAAAAAAAGCTAATCCTTGTTTTTCCTCTCTGAGCAAAAAACTAATCAAAGAGAAGGTGGGGGAAAAACTGCCTATGGAATTGCAGAAATCTCATCAGCAGCTAATTTAGCATCTAGGATCAGAGCTGCCTGAAACTCACAACTAAAATATTTTCCTTTCAAAACCTTGGCTTTTTCTACTTCAGTTATTCTAATACAGCTATGATCTTAGGCCATATGATGTCAGAACTAACTTTTTGAAAGCTGTTTTAATTTTTAAAATAGATTTATTTTAATAATAAAAATATATTCCTAAAAAAATTATGCTTCAGGTAAGTGTATACTGCTCCTTCATGTATTGTCAAAAGATGAAGGAAGTGTTTCATTTTTTCAAAGCTTTAGATTTCTGCAAGAGCACTCGATCAAGAAAAAGGTGGATGTTCTTTTAAGAAAACAAAAGATTTCATCAGCTCTAAGAACTGTGCAATCAATAGGTCCTAGGAAGTATTTTGCAATCCACTTGTTGATGTCTTCAAGTGCTGAAAAGATATTAGTGCTTCCTCATCTTTACAGTGTCAGCCCTGTAATCTCCAGCAACAGTCCATATAAGCAGGTATTATTTGCAACAAAACAGCCTCATAAGTAGTTCAAATTTGACTCTTCTATTTTAAATTGTCTTCCAAGCAAAGGCCATAAAATGAGGCTCAAATTGCAAGTCACTGCAATTACATTGTGAGGATTTTAGTTTATGTTCTCTAAAGACATTACAACAGCTTTTTAGATCACACAGCAGTAACCAGAGCCACTGAATTACCTTTTCTCCACGTTTCACAGTATGTAGCTGAAGTTGGCTGATTGCTTTCTTGGTTTCTTTCCTATGTCCCTTCAATAAAGAGTTTAAATATTAATAGACAAGTTAATGTTAAGAGTTACATCTCAAACTTTTAATACTTTCCATAGTGTTTAAGGCCAGGCTGGCTGGGG
This sequence comes from Todiramphus chloris collaris, assembly GCA_025345505.1. Lineage (NCBI taxonomy): Eukaryota > Metazoa > Chordata > Aves > Coraciiformes > Alcedinidae > Todiramphus > Todiramphus chloris. The sequence goes on from JANVCC010000021.1 coordinate 3,822,904, forward strand.
CTGTGAGCAACCTGCTCTAGTGGGAGGTGTCCCTGCCCATGGCAGGGGGGTTGGGACTGGATGAGCTTTAAGGTCCCTTCCAACCCTGACCATTCTATGATTCTGAAAGAAAAAAACAAAACTAATCTCTACATAACCATTTGTTTTTAACAAAACACTTCCAAACAGCAGATGTTGAACTGCAGGTTTTGCAGTCTCGGGGCAGAGCAGCAAATGTTATCCACAGGCATACTGGACTTACAATGAACTGAACTGGTGCAGACCAAGCTGACGTGCTGCACAGCCTTGTATCATGCCTGCCTGCATTAAGGACCTTCCTGCACAGGAAAATTGAAACTAATGAAGGTTTCAGAGGCAAGCAGAGCTGAAACAACAGCCATACAACCAGACCTTCTAGTTAGGCAAGCCGATGGTACGTTTGGCACCAGCTTGAGAGAAGGTGGAATCCTGCTGGGCAGCCTAGAGCTGCCCACCAGGTCAAAAGGCTCCTTGTAGCTATTAATACTTCCCCTCGCTTGAACAGTCTCACACATTCTACAAAGCTTTGCACTGAAAGGACACATTATGCAAAGGAGATGACAAGAAAGGCCTAACAGACATAAGATACCATACTGGACTTCTATACAGTAACACTCCTAATTATGCTTAGAGGGGAAGCATGAAAAGAAAGCAGTAGTGTATTCCAAGACAAAGTGCTAGCTACTGCTGGAAACTGAGAAGCCAAACACTCCCAAAGAACAGATGTTAATCTGCCCAGCAGCAACCCTCACTGGCAAACAAATACCATAAAGGAATCAAACATAATGGCAGCTTTTCTCTGTAATAATTACAATGACTTATGAACTCAGTGCTGAAAACTGGGATTTTTTTCTTAATTTTTTTTTTTTATGGTGTGAAGAAGAATAAGTTCTCTCAGAAATGACAGCCAGGAACAGCAGCCTCTTACACCTTCTGTAAGAACTCAATGCACAGTCCTGTTTCATCTTCAGCAAGATAAGTCTTCCAAAGTTTTCCTGCTGAACTGATGGGAAAATAAATCCTAAGGTACTCAACTTTACTTAGCTACAAATGTCTTAGCTACACATCAGCTTGCTTTAAAGCATGGCATACTGAACTCCCAAGTCTTAATTATACTGGAGTCAGTAAACCAAGTACAATTAGATTTGGCTTAGAAAAGTGACTTAGTTTCCAAAAGACTCTTAATGATAAATGTGTCTTCAATGGCCATTTTAAAAGAAGAATTGAGAAAGTGGCATAGCCTTCTAACACTAGGCAATTTCATTTTAGTATTTAGATGACAAACCCAATGTCAAAACCTATTAAGAGTCTGTGTATTTCTGGGCAACATTATATTCACCCTAAAAAATGTTCTTAAAACTCTTCATAAAGCACGTGAACTTCCCCTAACATGAACTACCCCAAAGCCAACAGGAAGAAGCAGCTTTCCTCACCAAACACGTGTTAAAACAGGGTAGCACACCCCTTTTTCTATATATATACTTCTCAAAAATGTTGGCTTTTTGAAAGGATTCTCAGAAGGTAAGTTTTAAGAGTTGAAACTTAGTAGAGACTCTAGGGAGCCAACATTTCAAGGAGACTGCAAGTATAACCAGTACAGAGGTACCGTGTGTTACCCCCAGTTACTGAAAAGAGAAATTAAGTGTTCTTCTAGAGAAGTCCTGCAAGTTCTAACCAGAGCTCAGACTCCTGAAGGCAACAAAATTCCCTTCCCTCCTTCCCCAAAGCTAGAATTTTCACGTTCAAGCAGAAGGCAGGGGAAGTCTGTTATGATAAGCAGCCATCTGAAACGTTGTTGTTGTTCTCAACTGGAAACAAAAAAGAAAACTCCTTGCAAAGGAAAACACATGGAACTTTCTCTTCCACTGGTAGTGGAGAACTATGGTAGAGCTGCTGCTGCCCACGGAAGGAACCCAACCTATCTGCAAGAACTGGAAAGCATGGGGAGGTGTCACCCCAAGGTATTTTCAAATACAGTTGGTTCAGCTCCTCAACAACTCAGCTGAAGTTGCTCTCTTGAGTTCAGGTGTTTGAACCAGACAGGCTCCAGAGGGCCCTTCCAGCCTCAATTACTCTATGATGAAGCACTTCCCTCAGGGGACAAAAGGAAATCTGACTTGTTTTCTTAACCTGTCCAAGAACGGGACTGTGGAAGAGCCAAATAAGGAGCAAAGTTATTCCTTCCTGATCTTCCCAGTACTCCCACCACTCGGGGCAGGCCAAGAGAGCTGAATCTTCCCACACATGCTGCTCCTAGTCTGCTGCAATTCAGTACTCTACAGTGGAGTGCTAGGATTACAAGTATCAAAAGCAGTTTTCATGCCTTAGATGAAAAATTCTAGCCCTAACTACTTGTGGATGTTAAAAGAGTTTACCATACTCCCTTTCCATTAAAAAAAAAGTCTGGCTAGGGAAGTTAGCACATTGAGGATGAAGATTCCTGAAGAACTGAAATAATTTTATGACAAAAGGAAGCTAAGCTAGGTGACAAATCACCTACTCAGTTGTTGACAAACACCTAAATATATTCCAAATGACTTCATTCAACTATCTAATAATTACAACCAGCCAAACTTCTGATGCCAATTAGCACATTGCTTATTAGCCTCACTGACTACCATTCACAGATAATAAAGTAGCCACATACCACAGATCTTCAAGAATAATTCAATAACAAAAGGCAAAGTTAAGCAGTTGATTCGACGTGAGAAGACAGGAAATACTCTAAAATCATCCCCAGTCACCTGGTTTCCAAACTGTGATCCTGTGTACAGGAAACGTTGTATATAGTAAAATATGAGCCAGGCAAGGGATATAATCATCATGGTGATGAAGGCGATGGCCACGAACACAACCGACTGGCCGCTGATGTATTCCTGCACATGTCGTGTGCCCACCACGATGGTCATCTTGACTGGAATCCCTCTTCGTACTGGCTCCAGTATCTCTATTCCTTTTGGATAGCCAACCATTATCACCACTGTATTTCCTGTTCCTGTTGGGAAGAAGAAACGGCGGTCACCACAGTGCAAATTTAGGCATTCTGGCTTGGTAATTTGTGCCTCTTGAGTTAAGATCAGTGAGCAAAGTTCTAGGAAAAACCTCTGAGTTCTTCTCAGGCTTCACAGACTTGGAACCCTTCATTTACTTTCTGAAGCTCTCAAACAGAAGATAAACCCCAGCAGATGAGTCTTTACTGCTCAAGGCTCTATTTTTCCTCATTCCACACATTGAAGTGGGATGTGGATGCCATGCAAAGAAGAAAACCAGCCAAGTTATACACATCTCATCTTCAAGTTGCTGAAGTTCTAGCACGCAACTCAGGAACAGCTGCTCTTTTATTTGTCAGTGTGAGAATTTTAGCTGCACATGGAGAATACCAAGAAGAGAGTCACATTCAATTAAAGTCTGAATCTGAATCCATAGCACAATTACACCGGAGATGTGAACAAAGCAAAAAAAAGATTCAGATATTTAATATGAAATTACATTAAACACTGAAATACTTAGACTCTTCAGTATTAAATATTCAAAGTGTAATGAGGCTTCACGACAAGGATTTGTCAAGAAATACTTTGAGACTCTTGGGAGCACAGATCCCAAGAATTTTCGTATTATATTAAAACTCAAAAGCACTCAACCCATATGAAAAAGCACCTAACTCCAAAAAAAGAAAAGAAAATTAACTTTTAAGCACCGTACAGCCACCAAAACCAGCAAGGTATTTTCAAGACAGGTTAGGAGAACGTACTTGTTAAAAACAACACCTTTTCACTGGTCTGTGCTGTTTTTATTTGAATATTTCTCTGTGCATACCAACAAAGCCATATAGCCTTGGTAAGTCATGGCTTTATAGCTTATTTGTGCTCTTATCTCAGAAAAAAAGTTAAACTAAGCTTGATTTAGAGGGAAATTAGAGGAAAGAAAAGTGGGGGGGTCCTGGCCAAAAAGCTAATGCTGTAACATCACAGGTCCCCTTTTAGATTACCAAGATCACCTACCTGCAACGAGACCTCCCACGGAAGATTTAAAGCCTTTTTCCCCCCTCCCAGTTGTGTTAAGATTCCCTACTGAGAAGCCATGTCAAAAGAAATGGTTGCCCAATTTCTAACATTACATCAAGTGGGCATTTTCAAAACTCAAAGCAGCATTCCAGACTCACCCACCTCTCTGCCTACTAAGACAAAGAGTTATTTGCCTGAAATATTTCAGACTCCTTTAGCTGAAATAGTTCTGGCTGCGACACCTCGTCAATCTGGCCATTCCACTGCCATGCCAAGAGGAATTTGCAGAAGGATCACTTCTCTACAGAGCAGCTCCTCCCTCCAGAAGGTGCAGATGGTCTGCTGGGGATGAAAGCCTAAAGGTTGCAGTTAGTTGAATAACCTTCCTGTCTTAATGTCAGTGACCCTTTGTTTTCAGCTTCACCTTACACAACCACCCCACTTCTGGTCATCTACCATCTGCCAGCAAGAGTGTATTTTCCAAACAGGGATATATCTGAGGATTTGAGGATAGTGCAGAGACACAACAAGGAAAAGATGCTACTGGGGAGAGGCACTTGCCAGCAGCACCTACCCAGCTCCCAGCACGTGCTGCCTTGCCTGGTGAGTGCATTAGGAGACACAAAGCAGCAAAGGTGAAGACAGAGGACAAATCCACAAGCAACTAAGCTCCTTTAGTTAGTCCTACTCACCAACAACGTGCTGATCAGCATGATACCACGAGCCCAAGCATACTAAGAATTGGTTAATTAATATTATTCTCCCCTCTGAGCCCTCCTTGCTTTCTGACCCTGCAGGGAGGGAGGTCACAACATACAGAGGTGGAAATTTATCTCACACTGCTGAGAACTATCATCCACATCCCTACACCAGGAGATCAGGTCCCATGTCCTTAATCAACTGCAAGAGGTGCCCGAGGATGGGTAGTGAACTGCACAGGGGTGCTGGAAAGATTCACGTGGTCTCATGCAGGCTTGGGGAGGGAAAGGAAGTTTCAAGATTAGAGGCAGCCTGGATTTTTCAATCAACAAAGGTTTCCTCCTCAATCCCGAAATCCCGAGTCAATCTTTAATCCTGCTATCCAGTTCTCTGCAGGATTGCTAACTAAGAAGCATTTTAAAACCCCACAGCAATCAGTAAGGCCTTTCTCTGTTTTGTCATGAGCAGGTCCAACTATCAACCAGTTATTCTCTTGAAATGGAAGTCAGGAGGCTTTTGTTGCAGTGGCTCCTAGACTCTGACAACTTCTAGCTTTAGAACTAACACAAGCATGCCATTTGTTTGTAAATAAATGCCCATGAAAATAACTTATAACAATTCTGAAGACTTGGTAATGAACCTGCATTAAAAATACATGCAACTAAACACAGTGGCCTTGAAGGTCATGAGACAGAAGACAAATACAACTGCAATCCACTATTGTAAAAGGGACAAGAACAGTCTCAGATGCAGTTGCTCTGAGCAGCCTGGAAGACTAAGGGCTTTAACTCATTCCTCACTAATTTTAGACTTCTGAAGCACATTATTCAAAGACTGAGAGGCTGTTGAGTCATTGCAGCAGCTTCAACTGCAACACAGCTCAAAGACCTCAGACCGCAAAACTCTGTCACATCCACGTATCTGTCTGCTGAGAGCAAGCATCATTGGCTTTATCTTTCTGTAGCCTTCTAATTTTGTAATAACTAACCATATTTTTACTCTGCTGGAGTCAATGTGTTTGCCAGGTTTGGTTGACACTTCAGTGGAATCAGGAAGATTTAAAACCTCGCATGTGGATTTGTTTGGGTTTTTTTTTAACATCATCCAAATAAAGTGGTGAGAGCTGGTAGAGCCTTAGGATACCTGGAAAGAAGGGCAAATTTGGAACTCTCAAGATGAAGGTATGTTTCCTGCCAGTGTGCCACAGTCAGTTTTACTGCAAGTATTGCTAGTCTTCTCTTGCAAAAGGAAACCAGCCCTCTCCTCGTGAGGAACAGGTAGTACAGATACAGACCTTGATTCCAAACTATCACATTTGTTATCTGTAGGCATCAATGGGAATAATTTTCTATCACTCAGAAAACAACTGCAGACTCTGTATTTTGTCCTCATAGGAAACACCAGAAAGCTCTCAGAGTTTGAGCATCTTGGTAAAAATGTTTGAGGCCAATCCTGAGATCTCTAAACATAGGCACCCTGCTAATATTGCCACCGTTAGCACTGAACGTTCTCTCCAGCTCCTGGTCCAAATGAATGTCTCTGATCTCTGCCAAACACTAACAACCCAACCACAAGCTTCACCTTAACCCCCTACCCCAACCTCATAGAGTCACTTGTCTGAGTGAAGCAAGCCACGGGCTTCAGCTCTGCCAGGCTGGTACCAAAAGCACCAGTAACACAGAAGTTACGCACCACTTGAGAATCCCAAGTAGTTCTGAAAGCATCACAGCAAAGAGCTGAACTACATGCCAAAAAGAACCCTAACTCTGCTGCTCTGGAGCTGGAATGAGCTTATTGAATCATGAATACAAAGTCATTCACATCCATCTTGTTCAATATACCCACAAAGAAAAAAAACAAACCATGACAACGAAGGAAAGAACCAGTTTGAGTGTACTTTGGCAAAGCTGCACCAAATCAAAGACCATTTTCTTTACATAGCCAAAGTCACCTACATAAACTAAGTCCCAAGCTTCCCTTAAACCCACAAAAGCTCCACTCCAGATCGGTCCTCAAAGGAGCATGGCCAGTCCCTTTTCCTCCAACACCACTGTACAGCTGTCAAGCACAATCATAAGTTTGCTACCTTGAAGACTACAGAATAAATTATGTTCTGATCAGGATCACCAAATCCTAGCTAGAAAGGGGATTCAGAGATGGCTGGATGCTCAGCATGAATTGTAACAGGAAAAACAGACAACCAGAAGACCCTTTTTACTTTCCACCTCCGCCTCACCCTAATTTCTTGACCACTGAGCCTCTTAACTCTCCTGATTCTGCTCTCCACAATACTCCACACCTTGCCTCTCCAAAGGCCTCTCGGACCCACTCCCAGCTAATATTTACACAACACTGCTTATTTCAGTTTTGGAAAGGAATCTGAAGTCTCTGTATTATATTAAGTTCACCACCAAAACTGAAGAGAGTTAAGCCTGCCTGTGAAGCCTGTATTCCTCCAAAACGCAAGTCTGAGTTTATTCTATTCAGACTGAGGAACCGAAGTACAATTCTTTGAGTCATTTGGATAAAATGAGTACCCTCCACTGGAAAAAAAAAAAAAGCCCCCTCAGCTATCAGCTACAGGTGAAGTTTTTACCCTACTACTTCCCTTGAGGAGGGAGGTCATCCAGCATTTTGAACAACATTAATTTGGGCAGAGAGCAGAGGCCTGAAAGAGCCTGATGAGACACCAGTAGAGTTGTATTCAAATAACTTTCTTTTGGAAGGAGGGACAGGATTCCAAGGCTACCTATTCCAACTTGCCACTCTCCTGTTCCAAAGGAATATTTGTCCTTTATCAAATGATTTGACACCAGAGTAAATCACTTCTTTGCTTAAGCAAGAATCCCTTTTTAGGTTCTCTCTAAAAGCACCAAAAAACTCACCAGCAACACCACCACACACTTCACACACCAGAAAGTTCAGAGGCCAGGTTTTGCAGGAGTACGAAAACTTTGAGATCAGAAGATTACCCACTTATCACCCTCACTTAATTCAGGCTGCGCCGTAACCATTGTTCCGTAGCACATCATTTTCAGTGCCACTGATTGCAAATCCATTAAGTGCATGTTCCTTCTGCATGTAATTCCACTCCTTAGTTACAGCACTGCAGATTTCCAGAGCATTTATTCCCCGCACTCCTCCCAGGAGCAGGGTTTGTCTCCTCATGTGTCACCTCACAGATCCCTTCATGGGAATGGCAAACTTGGTCTGTAAATACAGATTTACCTTCCGTGTTCTTCCTTGCTCGACTTCCACAGACTTCTGCCCCCTCTCTCTTCCAAAAAAAATCCAAGACGTAAAACACTAACAGCAATTCTTCCCTCTATTCCCAAAGCACACTGAAAAATTTAACCATTTACACATTTGGAAGTTTCAACCATGAAACAAAAGATTTCTGGCTCCAGCAGAGATAATGATTATATCATGAATACCATTATATTCCCATCCAAACCATCCTGAAGTCCAACCTGCATGTGCAAAGTCAGTATAAACAAGTACAAATGTATTCCTGTGTATATATACACACACACCCTATACTAAATCACACTCTTTACATAGGTAGAGCTTTTAGCAGCAACGTTCTGCCAGTTTAAGAAATGAAAACCAACCAGCAGACAAGGAGCACTTCTCTTTATACCACTGAGATGTCACTGTACTAGCAAGCTCAAACCTGAGCATAAGCCCAAGAAGATCTTCTGCAGCACAGATATGATAGCTGAAAGAGAAAGTCATTAAAATGAGATAAATTAAGATGAGAAAAGGAAGAGATTCCACAAAAAAAGTAATACTTTTGAAAGGCTATGACAGTGCATGGAGAAGAACATGGGAAAATTCTCCATGGGTAGGAAAAGTAATTTTACAAATTTGGCCAATCCAGAGTGACGGCAAGAAAAAGAAACTGAAAGCTGGTAAAGAGGAAAGAATTAGCACTCAACAACCTTAATTGCCACACAGGATCAAAATCAAAGATACATCTTACCTAGCCTCTCACCTCGACTTTCACAGCAGCGGATTAAGAGCACAAGAGACAGGCCAGGCTGATCTACTCAAGCAAGCAGCAGGCTAAGAGGCACCATAATCACCTTCCAGCCCCCAAGCTGGTGCCACTTGCTATTCCAAAAAGAGACTCATCTTCTGTCCAATATATCCTATGTGCTATGAAGCAACAGCTCCCTAACTGATATTTTCAAACTTAATTTCTGTAACATAGCGAGCTGTTTGCTTTAGAAAAGCATCATGGTTCTGCTTCAACCAAGTCCCTGGTGTCCCCGGTTCCTCAAGGCCAAGATGACAGCCTGAGCATTAACAAGCTCACTGTACCAGGACCACGTGAAACACACATTTGCAGCATTTTTCACTTAGTTTGCTTTGCCTTTGTATCCTCCTCTGAAGGCCTTCCAGTTCCTCGGAAGTCTACAAACACAAACAGATTTTTATAGCAGAGTTTTGCAGGTTGTCTTTTGTTCCCCACTTTGATTTAAACGCTCGATGTTGCCGTGCTCATAAAAACCCAAGACTTTAGTGTCACAGCCCAAGCAGAAACTGCAGCGACAGAACATCTGGGTTCTTATCTCGGCGAAAAATGACAAGCCAAGCCAACATCCTTCTCTAGGCTTCAGTTTTCCTACCGCATTCACGAGCGCTTAAGAATTACCTGATGCTCACACCTCTCTCCCATCCTTCCCAGACCTGCGCAGCAGAGGACGATGAAGCTATGACAATAAACACCCAGAGCTATCTTCCAACAGCTGCGGCTCTGCCTCCAGACAGCCCCAGAAGGCATCCTGGGGATCCCTGGCGTGGTTCCGCACAGCCTGCGGAAAGCGGCCTGCCTGGCACGGCCGGAGCCATTCTGCCAGGGGCTAAAGAGCAGAACGGGAGCTCTCAACGCAACCCCAGTGCCGCCCTCGCCCCCTCCCCGGGCTGCCCGTTCCGATGGCTTCGCCGCACCTTCTCCCCCCCCAATCCCGGCTGGAACTTGGAAAACCCAAAGCCGGGTCCCGGCGCGGTTTAAAGAAAACGGAAAACAAAAACCCGTCTCTTTGTACCATTTTTTTTTTTTCCACGGGGATTTTTGCCTCCCTCCGTCCTCATCCCCATCCCTCTGGGCGCAGGGCCGCGCCACCGAGGCGGGCGGGCGGCAGACAAAGCCACCCCCCCCACTCCATCCCCTGCCCCCCGACCCCTCCGCAGGCGCGGGGAGCCCCCAGCCCCGGCCCCGCTCACCCAGGTGGGACATGGAGACGGTGCTGTTGCCGAAGCGGGCCTCGTTGTAGATGACCACGGCGGCCGCCCGCTTCCGCGCCGCGTTGGTGACCTTGTCCTTGAAGGTGCAGCCTCCGCGGGCTACCAGGGCGATCCAGGGCGGCGGGTCACCCTCGGGGGGCCCTCGGCCTCCCGGCGGTAGCGGCACGTCGTAGTCGGTGTCGGTGGCACAGCCCTCCATGTGCCGGGGCGAGGCGCCGCGGGGGATGCCCACCAGGCCCTGCGCGCTCTCCTTGGGCGAGCTGTCCCCGTAGCGGCCGCTCTCCGTGTTGCCCCGCACCGTGCGGTTGCTGAGCGGTTCCACGTAAGCCGTGCTCACCCACGCCGTGTACCACTCCAGGGCCCGGGCGCCCTGACCCACCGGAGCCCCCAGCGCCACCAGCGCCGCCGCCACCAGCGCCAGCCGGGCGCGCCGCACCATGGCCCCGCCGCCACCGCGACGCGGCCCGCGGCCAGCGAACAGCAGCAGGAGGAAAAGGAGAGGCCGCGCCGCCACCACCGCCGCCGCCGCCTCCGCGCCTCGCTCTGCCCCGCGGCGGTCTCTCGCCGCGCAGGTATCGCCCCCACCCCCGCTGCCCGCCCCGGGCGGAGCTCGCCCGCAGCCTCGGCTAATGGCGAGGCGGAGGCCGGGCCGCCCCGCCCCGCCCCGCCGGCTGCGCAAGCGCGGCCCCGCCCCGGCCGAGCCTTCCCCCCCTCCCCTCACCGCCCTCCGTGGGGCTGCCGGGAGGGATCCGGGGCGGGGCGAGCGGATGGGGCCGAGCAGCCTCCTTCTCCACCGGCCCCGGGGTGCTGAGACCGGCGGTTGGACCCGGCCCGGGGAGCACAAGCTGCGGGGAAGGGAGCGGAGCAAACCAACCCGCCCACGCTCCCGCCTGGTGCGCCGAGAGCTCTCCCGCCCGCTGCGGGCTGCGCTGGGGGATGCTCGGCCTTCGAGCCCGGCGATGGGTCCGTCAGCTTGGCCAGTGACACAAGGGTCAATCGAAATGAGTCACTGCCCCACCCTCCGCGGCACACCTCGCCTTAGATTAGATTAGATAGAAGGAAGTTGTTCTTCGGAAGGGTGGGGAGAGACCGGAACAGGTCACCTAGAGAGGTGATGGGGCTTTGAGCAACCTGCTCTAGTGGCAGGTTGTCCCTGCCCATGGCAGATGAGCTTTAAGGTCTCTTCCAACCCAAACCATTCTATGATTCCATTGAAGGGTAAAGCATGCCCGAGGAGCGGCCAGAAGGTAGCTGTGATGCGTGGGAAAGGGAACAAAGCCACTCAAGCTCGGATAGAAAAGGCTCCTGTGCTGTCCTGCTCAGATGAGCTCATTTCAGAAAGATGAAAAACAGTAAGAGGGTCAGTACCATCTGAGAAAAGAAACCTGGAGAAGAAATGTATTGAAACAAGAGATGAAGGTACCGAATAAACATGATCCTTTTATGGTTTTGTTTTCCATCAAATAGAAACAGTTGATATACACCTCTTCTTAAATAAGCGTGTATGAAATCCTGCCTATTTTTTCACACAAGACATCTGTATCTTCTTCCAGCTTCTGAATGGATCACCTGTTTTTACCAGCTACCAATCTTTTTTTTTTTTTGGAGTGGTCTCTTGCACCCGTTTTTCCTTCAGAAGTAAACAGCGGTGTGTTCATACATCGTTACCTATGTCCTCAAACAATGTTGTCAAAGCGATGCAACGTCCTCCTTCATCATCATTATGTGTTGTGGCTGCTGACGCAGACAGGGTCGAGCAGAGCCTGGAGTAGTTTGTGCAGAAGGTGTCATCAGACAACAGCCACGAGCTCGGTGAGTTCTGTGTCAGCACCAAGACCAGTATGCTCCCATTTCTGTTCCAGAGTCAGTGTTTAACTAACTAACTAAATACATACAGAGCTTCAAACCTGACGTATACTTTCAAGTAACTCTTCAGCATTCTCTCAAAATACTTGGCAGTGTTGGGACTCCCTCCAAAGGGCACTGAGCGTTGTGAGAACAAGATTGAAGTAACAAATGCAAGAAGGCAAACAAGACTTGCACAAAGTAATGTGGAAGGGGCTGTGGAGAAAGAAGAAAGTGAGGGAAGAACACAGGAAAACTGGAGTTAATGAAGAAAACAGTAGGAAAAAGAGGGTAAGGCAGCAAAGGAGCAGGAGAACGTTAGGAGAGGATGTGTGGAGGTGGTGGCAGAGTGGAGGAGGTAAAGGGTCAGCTGTGTCAAGATAAAAAAGGGGGACCGTACTTTAGTGAGTCCAAAAATGTTGTTCAAATGAGAATTTTGTGAGGGAAAAGTGAAAGACACTTTGTGTAATCAGAATAGACATCAGTCTGGAAAGAGCATAAAAGTAAAAAGAGTCAGTGCAAAGGGAAAGAACAGCTGCAGGAAATGTTCTTTGAAGAATACGGAGTCACTGGGAACAGGAAACTGGTGCTGACTGTGACTGGTACAGGTTAGGAAGCTGCTGTCGTGGTCCTCGCCACAGCTAATGCAGCCCAACCAGCATCCAGACACAGACTGTAAGGCGTAATAGGAACCACGGGCTCTTTCCTATAACTTTTACTGGCTATGAAGTGGGAATTCTAGTGGGAGAGCTGGAATTTTGTTGACGAGAGGTGGTGTGGGAAAGAAAGGTGAACAGGTAAATTGTCAGCCTTGGCTGAAGAAAATGTGCCAGAGGAAAGTGGACAGCGGAGAACAAGCTGTAACAAGAACTTGTAAGAGCAAGGCAAGCAGAGGAAGAAATAGCACAGGGGAAGCTTCCAAAACACCATTTATGAGCACCTGAGAGGTGAGAGCTCCGTCCCCACCTGCAGAAAAGAAGAGCAAATGTTGTGAAGAGTGACATTTAACCGCCAGGGTGAAAGCAGAGCTGACAATAATGAGAAGACGAAGGAAAGATAAAAGGTGCTTGGCTAGACTTTTCTCCCCAGAGAAAAGCGAGGCTGTAGCAAAGCAGATCTGAGTCTCAATTCCCAGAAATGTTCTGAGAGAAATTAGCTTGGTTCAGGAGAAAAAGAAAAAAAAAAAAGGGGGGAAAAAAAAAAAAGCAGATGTTCAGATCAGATGGAAATTATAATGGCTGTCAGGAAAAGGTCAGCTACTCTGACTAATGCTGTACTGCAGACTCGAGAATATTCTAACAGCAGCTTCTGCTTTGAGATTTGGTTTATTTGCATTTCTTCTCCATAGGCATTTTGTTAACAACGTTCGGTATCGTTGGAAATCAAAGCACACTGCGGACTGCAATACGCATCCAGAAAATGAGACAGGTTGCATTCCGTCCAGCAAAGTGAGGAAAATTTCATCACGAATTCTTTGGTTAAATAGGAACAGCAATTCAGATTAGCTGTGCTTAGATCCTGTACATGCATCACATTTGCACAAATCCGGAAAAACTGAGAACCCAAGTTTAGAACTTCGTCTTTCTTTCCTTTTTCTTTTTTTTTTTCTTCAGCAAGAATACGCGGACTAAAGGCATCTCTTAAATATTGCAAAACCACAGTTAAAGTTTTAAATAATGCACGTCGCACGACGATGCTTTTGAGGGGAAGCTACAAAAATAACCTCAAATACAGAACAGAAGGAGATAATTTACACATCAGCTAGTGGAAATGCTTAAATAATTCTTAAGTGCTTATCACAATCTTTTATATGTATTTTTTTTTAATTTCATCTAATAATTAAAGCACAACAAAAGATAGGATTTTTGCTGTTGACTTTAACTGAAGCCAGATCAGGCCCTTTACAGCCTGAAGGAACTATGATTTTATTCTGATATCTCAATAACACTCTTTGGGTTAACAGCTTTAACAAACATCACTTACCAAATGATGAACGTTATCACTGGAGACATTTGTCAGTTTAAAGGAAAATCAGAAGTAGTATATAATTAATAATGTCAAGCCCAATTAAACAAACTACTACCTCCTCCCTTTTTTTTTTTTTTTTCCTCCAGAAAATTAAACTCAAAACCTGCAGGTCATATTTTTGATGAATTTCTACAGACATTTAAGGACTGTTATGGCAGCTATTCCTTGTGAGAAGGAAGCGTGAAATGAGAACAGGTGATTTAAGACAGCATTTCTTCACGAAGCCCCTTTTGTCGCTTTACATGCCATCGCTGTTTCATGTTTTGAGGTCCTGTCAAGAGCCTCACGGCAGGTCCATATAGAAAAGCTTCTCGATGAATGTGTCAGCTTACAACAGAGAAGCTCCTCCAGTTAATCTGGGTGTGCAGGGAGACAGGCTATAGCAAGTAGGGCACTGTAAATTCAAACCTTTCTTAGTGCACACTAACTCCTCAAGTGGTTAAAGCTCTACCTGAACATCATTGATACAATCCCTTTAAGGCAAGAGAGTTAATAAGTTAACAGATAGGACATAAGACCACGTCACTGTAACCAGCCTAAGGATGTAAGTGAAACTGGGAGTAGAGTAACAGCAGCATTTCTAAAATTCTTCCTCTCTTCTTCAGCTTGTTTAAACACGAAGCTTGTACACTGGATTTGCTTAACCTCCGTGTTGGCGCGTCTCTGGGTTTGGGTGTCTGGGGGCAGGGTTGAGAAGAGGCAGTTCGGGTTTCTTTGGGAATAGTAGTGAATTGGGATAATGAAACATAGAATTAAAGTTGCCCAGAAATGTTAGACATGTAGATTCCCTTACGGGGTCTAGTACTCTGCCTGTTCAATTCAGTTTTTAAAGTCCCATTAATCCTGGTGGGCAAAGTATCACATCTGTAGTGTACAAAGATCTCCATGGCAAAATTATATGAATCAAGGAGGATTTCACTTGGGTATTCTATAAATCTCTACAGGACAGGCTACTTTGCTCCGGTACTACACAGTGCAAGATTCAGCGCCAAACTCAAATGGGAAAATACTGCCAAGAAAAAAAACAGGAGGGAGATTGAGGCAGGACATTTCCTCCTTTGCGTAATTACTTCTGCAAAAGATCTGCACTGCTAACAGAGCCTCTGGCAGTCAGACAAGAAAAAAATTACTTAGCGAGTGTCTAAACAAAGTTTTTCCCTGGCATTTCTCTCAGCTTCTTATATCAGGAATGGTATCGATGCTGGGAGCTTTGAACTCACCCAAGTGGCCCCTGGGAGTTAAACCAGCACAGTGCCCAGTTCTGCTCCGGGAATGACTCCCTCTCTCCATGACTGAGCCAAAATAAGCTCAGCTACACATAATTGGCTTCCAGCTGGTCATAGCTCAGGCAGCTGCCTCTGAGCTCTGCCCGGGGATTAACCTGGACAAGCTCAGGTCACTCGCCCAGGCACCCAGGCTCCTTGGCAGCCCAGCTGTGGTGTGGGCTGGTGTCCAGAGCTCGGTGGCCTCCCCGGGATGCTAGAAGACCTTCCCTACAGGCACAGAAAGCCCATCTCGGTGTGTTTCTTTCTTAAGGTAGCAGAGAGAACAGCCATGTCATTTGCAAACTGTGTAAGCCATGGAACCTTTTTCACTCTGATACCCTTAAGAACTGCAGAGTAAGTTTACCAGTACATCTAGAGAAGAGGATGAAGGTGAATAAAATACCTCTGAACTCTTTCGGTATTATCACATGAGACGCCTCTTCATAATGTGTTTGCAACAAAGCTTGAGCTTTCCACACTAGGGAAATGAGTTTTCCATGGCCTGAAATATCTACCTATCTTCAGACTTCTTTAAAAAATAAATGCATGAAGAAGCCCTTTAAAACCTGGTGAGGAAAGAGAATTAAGGGACTGGCTCCACCCCTAGTTAGTGATGGTTTACAAAAATCAGTTGCGCAAAAGAGTTAAAAATAAAGCGGTGGCTGGAGAAGGGACGCAAAAAAATTGGGACTACAGGCTATTAAAAATCCTTTTCCTGTCTTATAACAGGAACAGGCTAGCTGAGAACATTTACTTCAATTCTTCTTATGAGAATGTTTATACTAGTATTAGGATAATCCTTGCGGGGCTGATTTGCTTTCGGCCCTTAACGTGTTGAGCCAGCTTTGCCTCGGTGAGAGACAACTTAATATTGGAGCTGTGTTCTTTGAGCCTCTTGCAGTTTTTCTACTAAAAGACACACTTTCTACTCCATTTCCGAGTAATAATTTCCAAATGATCTAAGCAGGGAGAAGCACGTGTAGAAAATAGAAGTTAGCAAATGAGGAGAGCTTTAGCACAATGTATTGTTTATTTTAAACGGCAGTATCTAAATCTGCAGCTATTAAGTTTCCCATAGAGTACTTACAATCAAGGGAGACCAAGCAGGGTAATACCTCCACAACGCAGAGAAGGTTCTGAGTTAGACAACTTGCTTTTTCTGTAAATCAGCACATTATATTTAGCACATATGGTAGTTTTCCTGCGGGCGCACGGCAACTGAAGTCAAAACAAACAGACGCCAAGTGTTTTTAAGCAGAGTTTAGGATGATGCGTTGTCTGTTTGAAATGACAAGTTTGTACATTGCAGGGCAGGGTTAGTATCTACCTCTCCTTTATAATTTGAAAGTCTGTGTTGGTTTATTTTCGCTCTCCTCCATGTGAGACAGGACTATTTTGAAGCCTTTCGGGGGGTGGGAATCACTGTGAATCCAGCATGAAATTTTAAAAGCGTTTGGAAAGGAAACTCAGAACTCTATCTCAAAGCCCATTTGATCATCCTTTACTTGGGATTGCTTTTAAATAGTCTTCTACTGCAACGGCAGAAACTTCTCCATACCAGCTTTGAAGCCAGATGTGCTCAATGTTCATTTTCATGAAGAACCACTCATAGCTATGAGGCCACTTTCTCACCACTGGGTGCCTGGAATGACGAAGGAGAAAAAATAAAGAAATTAAAAGATGTGCCAAAGTATATGCACAGTCTGCTTTTTTTCTTCAGCCTAGTGGGCTCAGCCAGAGTGAAACCTGAACGCTGAGAACAACCATCATTCACTCTTCTTTTTTACCCTCTTTTGCAGTAAGGTTTCTGATCTTCCACACCCCAGCCTGTCGAGAACTGCAAAGAAGAGAGCCAGTGAACACCACCTTCCCCGGCTGCAGAACTCCCTCTCTAAACTCAGGTCTTGTTTGTTCTGTAAGTGAGTGAAAAACAGCCAGAGGAGATTCTGGAAGGTGTGTCAGGGTTGCGCTTGTATCTGTTCAAAGGAAACGGTGTTCTGAAAATATTACATCTTTGGTAGCAGTTGTTGCGGTGTGTCAGGAGAGCCTCTTTGAGCTGTTGCCTGCTAGACCTTCCTCGTCCTGTATTTCTGTCTTATTTCTTGGGCTTGCCTTTACAGCTACCTCAAAGAGACCCTTCCAGTCAGCAATACTGGGTCCAGCTGTCTGCTCTCCAAGCCCCTGTGGGTGCCTCTGCCCAGGATGCCGTGGGATGCTTGGCAGCGGTGTGCAGAGTAAATGCAATGGCTCAAGCCACGGTCTTCCTGGGAGCGTGGGGAAAACTGGTGCAAGTCCAGGTAGGGTTGGTCCAGTGCCCCTCTGCCCCTGTTGAGGACCCTTCTGAGGAGAGTTTGGCAACCTCTGGGGTTTCCCAGCGTTTTCTGAGTTGCACCTTTGAGCACCCATGACTGTGGCACTGGGAAGTGGCTCCAGCTGCTGTAGGCATTGGATGGGTTGAGCCCTGGCAGCTCTCACCATGTCAGGC
This sequence comes from Todiramphus chloris collaris, assembly GCA_025345505.1. Lineage (NCBI taxonomy): Eukaryota > Metazoa > Chordata > Aves > Coraciiformes > Alcedinidae > Todiramphus > Todiramphus chloris. Next base: position 3,840,498 of record JANVCC010000021.1, read on the forward strand.
TGGCTTTTGCTCCCTGACAGCAGAACATCTGTGCACCCGGGCTCACAGAGGAAATCTGACTTCTCCCAAGTTTGTAAAAAAGACTTGTGTGCCAGTATAGCCCCCATCCTTCCATGGTCCCATTTTTCTATTGATGGGGCACCCCCTGAGTGGGTCCCACCCTAACCCCTGGGTTATCATCTGGGATATCACCTCTGGGCTGTTTTGGATCCCAGTTCCTGGCAGTTTCCCAGCAGTATTTGACTGACCAGGCTGGGTGTGCCTGGTGGACCATCCCTGGCAGCACGTGTGGGAGGTGGGTGCCCCAGCTAAGGTTTGGGCTTTTCATGCCTGTTATCCTGAAGATTTGCTGGAGGGCATGGGGGCACACCCTGGGTGTGTGTGTATGTCTGGGTTGTGCTTGCATCTGTTCAAAGGAGACTGTTTGGTAAGTATTATGGCTTTGGTAGCAGTTGTCATGGCATCTCAGGAAAGGTAATAAAACCCATAAACTCCACCCTGCAAATAGGTGTAAGCTCAAAGGCAGCAGAGTTCTGCTCTGCCTCTGAGTAGGGGGCTGTGGCTGATGAGCACTACCTGTCCTAAGGTGAGGGAGAATCATTAAAGCCAACAAATACATCCTGGCTTCATGGAACCTCTCCTTGGAGCCAGGTGAAATATTTTCATAATCCCCAGATAATAAACCACGTGCCTTACCGGAGTCCAACACTGAGTAATTGTATTTCCATATTTCCTTACCTCAAGAGTTAAAAGGAGATTGCAAAGCTCTGCTTGCTCTTCCAAGCCACGCAGGAGCCAACATGCTTCATGGCCCCAAAGCAAAGAGCAGGCTTGTTACTGCTCAGATTTTCTGTACCAAACAGCCACATCCATATATTTGTCTCAAAGCTGCGGGTTGCCCCCTGCTCCGCGCCTGCTACGTACAGACCTGGAAAACATTGCTTGCTTGGCAAATTCCACTTCCTCCGGAGGCACTGCGACCATCTGTCCCATGAGAGTCAGCCTGGTGCACCTTGGATCCTCTGGATCGATGACATTTTTTCTGTGCACAGAGAAAAACGCTCATGTGTAATAGCTTGGTTTCTTTGTTAAGGGTTTTGGGCTTTTTGAGACATATGAACTCCTGCTCTACCTGTAAAAAGCTGTAATATTTTTGTCAAGTCTTGCAGGTCTTTTCTACGCCTGGCTACAACATTTGGGGGGTTCCTGAAGGAGTACTCACCTGAAACAGATCTTGGCCATAGATACTTGCTTAATCTGAATTTATGCTCTCAAAAACGGGATGAATACATGTTAGTGTATTCACTATGGAATGGCAGTTTCCCCAGAGATATGCACAGACTCTGAACTCCAGATTCTGAAAAGAGCTGGTGAGGTGGCTTGTCTGTGCCTGTGCCTACAAAATAAGTGTGTAAACGTGTATTTGTGCATAAAATAGAAGGTCAATCCTTGTAGTTTCCCCCCCTTTTATCATCTGCTTTGCATCAAAGAGGCAAGTAGGATCTATTAAAAAAAAAATTCTCCAACTGCCTTCATCCTTCAGACCAAGACAGGGAAACTGTTGCCTTTTGGCTCTTTCTATACAGTAATAATAAATAACTCCCATTAGTAGCTGCAGGGCGATTGCTGACTCTGACATATACAATACAAGGATATAAATCATGACTAAATAGACCAGTTGCAAAAAAAAATAAAAGTTCTATGAAATGACTGCAAAGGTCTGACCCTGGCAAGCGCTGAGCAGCCCCAAGTGCCACTGCCAGCAGTTTGAGGCTGCTCAGCATCTCACAGGACTGTCTCCCCACGTAAGAACCTAAGCCCAAAAGACTACGTTAGGAAACAAAGACTGTGCTTCTCCTCCTCTGCGTTTTGATCCGAAGCAGCAAATCAGAATAAATTACATCTCATCTGCGTGTGATTTTACTTAAAGATCTGGGCTCCAGCCCTTTAGCCTTAACGGCGTGTAATCTGCAATGCCTTTTTCTCTTTGGTTATAATTCTCAGTATGTGTCTGTTGCATGCAGGAAACATATGGGCATCCTCCTGCAGCTAATTTAACACCTGCAGATTCCCCACAGATGGTTAAGAAAGACCATGTAGCTCAGTGGATGAAGTGTCTGCTTTCATAGCTAGGGCCGTGAACAGCGATGCATAAGGAAGTATAGCGGCCTGATTGATACTCAGCTATGCCCATTCAAAACTTGGCACCATCTGTAGCCTGAGCTCCAGAGTCATTTGCAGTCACGTCATCTCTGGGATGTTTTTCCTGCATCCCGTTCGCTCTGGAGCAGCAGTTATCTGAAGGGGGTGTTCAGCTTCATGACCTGAGGACAAACTCCACTCACACTCTCTTTGCTCTGGGGTGTCTTCTGCACGGGAGAAAGGGCAGCTGCCAAAGATCAAGCTCAGACTTTCTGTTCACATCAATGAATAATGGTCTAATTTTCTCTAGTACTCTAGTCTTTTATTATTATCATGAAGTAATAAAAGAATGGTGTTCTGAGTACTTGAAAACCTGCATTCCCTACCCTGGCACTGGGATTACTTTTATCTCTGTGTATTCAAAGTACGAACTCGTTTGCCTGGTCACTTTGACGTGCTCTAGTGTGTTGTTTGGCTGTTCAGCATCCATGGTCCAATGAGATGCTCACTCACCAAACCACAAATAAATGTGGGTGAATACAGTGTAATACAGCTGTAGGGAGAGGAACTAAATGCTATGGACCAAAGGTGTCAGCTGAGGGCCTGCATGACCAGCAGCCAGAGCAGTGTAGATTCACACTCTTGCAACTGTTGGCCCTGGATAGGTGGGTCTTAGAGTCCATTTGAAGTGATGTCCTGGTCTATTGTTATCTTTTGTGCTTAATACTTAACATATTCACATCCTCTACATATATTTAAATATTTATCTTGGTGATTCTTAAAATACAGAAGGGAAACTAGAAAAAATTCAGTTCCAAAGATTGCTTTAAACTAATAACTGTGTATCTGGAGTAGATGACTTTTCAAGGTCCTTTGCATTCTTTGACTCTATGATTGTAAGTTTTGGAAGAGCTGAACAGGACACCACCACATTTGAGTTCAGCATGCTGTGTTAATACCCTGTTGGCTTTGCTTTTAGTGCTGCCTCTTATCATAGCTTTTCTGTTTCAGAATTGGAACTGTGTATTCTAATCTTACATTAGCATTAGTATTTTATTTATCAAAGGAGCCCTTCATATTCAGGAGGTAAATCTGTTTCTGCATTGGTTTTGGCATAGTATTTCCCTAATAATGTGTGATTACTTTTATACTTGTCAAACCATCAGAAACCACTGAACTCACAGCTACTTCTAACTCCACTTCTACACCACTTCTAACTCCACTGGGAACAGGTCTTGAATTTTCAGTGGTGTTAGGTGTGCAACTAATGTAAATGCAGTTTTTTCTTCCTAGGAGTAAAGGGATATAGTCAGGGATATAGCTTATATTTTTACTAAATAAAGGGATATCAGAGATAAAAATACTACAAGATTCCTTCCACACATCTGTAGAGGTCTAGTTGTGCATTCACCAGTCACTTTTTGCCTTCTGTATAAATAAAGCACATATTCAGCTCTCAGTCCTTGGGTTCCTTTTATCTTTGTTGGCACAAGAAGAAGCAGGGGCGGAGGAGCAGCTTTGTGTAATATTTGTGTGCTGCTGACTGGGGGCGAGGGGGAGGCAGAGGTGACACCTCTCCATCAAGGAAACCCGAGGAGGCTTCTCAGGCCCTGTCTTTACCAGAGTCAGGTCCTCCATCTCTCTGGAGAGGACTTCCTGAACGCTAGATAAAATACGAACTGAGGGGAAGAGAAAGCAGGGAACTGTGGAAGGAGACCAAGCAATAGGTAACACCTTTAATTTTTTTTTTGTGCTTATTTAAAATACATACTTCTTGCAGCAGAAATCGAGGGAAGTCAGATTGAAAAGGAAGAAGATTCGGTTTATGCATTTTATAAGAACACACTGCGTTAAGAGAGATCATCTTCATCATCTTCATCATTCATCTGCTTTGTGAAGAGAGAATCAATTGCTCCTGTTCTGCTGCTTACAGTGAGCAGAGCGCAGAGTTTGACCAAGTCCAGGCAGTTATCTCTTCCGAGCGTGTTTGATGGGATCACGAGCTGCATTCACTTCCAAAGGTGCAAACTTCACTGAGCTTAAGGAGAAGTGTGTTTCCCAACAGGGATGCAGTGCCACAAAGTGCACTGCTGATGATCATGTCCCACTTATTTTACTGTGTACCACTTCCGCACTTTCTGGGTCATGGTTCAAGAGTGGTTCAGAGTAGAGTGCCACCTAGTCATTAAACTGTTTGCTACACTAGCCACCTCTTAGATTTTAATGAGAAGGTTCCTGTACAACTAGCCAAGCCCAGATCTGATGAACCCATAGTTCAGGCTGATGGAATTATATTGGCACATGAGGTGATGATGTTGGATCTTTTTTAGGGTTCTTTTTCACAGTTGAGATCTTTGCTTTGACTGATGATGCTCTGTCTCCTGGTTTCTGACCAAAAGTATCCCTGAGTATTATCTTCATTCTCAGCCTCTGCAGTCCATTACTCAGGTGACACAGATCTGGCACAGATCAGCAGTAAAAGTAAAATAGGAGTTTGGGAGGCACTTGGGAAGGAAAGGCAGGTGTCCCTGAGAAGGAATCAGTAGGAGGAAGGCAGGAGGGTTCAGTAGTGCTCCAGGGACAGGGGGATGAAGCAGGGATCTATGGAGGGAAATCTCTTTTTTTTTCTTGTTCCCCAGCCTCCTTTTCCCACAAAGGAGATGCTATCCTTCTCCTCCACCACCCTGAGGGAACAGAAAGCACTATTTTTACCCCTCTACTTCTTGAAGAGAAGAGAAGAGAAGAGAAGAGAAGAGAAGGAAGAGAAGAGAAGACGGGAAAGAGCTTTCTCCTACTGCAGAAAAGGAAAGCTAGAGGGCCAAGAAGAAAGCCCCACAGAACAGTTTTTCCTACAGGTTTTTTTTCTAGTTTAGAGCATGCAGCTCATGTGTAACATCAGGGCAAGGTGGCAGTGAGTGTCTCCCCAGATGCTAACCTCTCCTAGAGTGGCAGAAGCAGTGGTACACAGCCACACAATCAGGAGGTGGGGGCTGCCTGCTGGAACAGCTCATCCCTGTCACCCCCCACAGATGCAAGGTAGCCACCCTGTCACCCTGCACAGGTCTCCTCCTCACCTTCCTACCCCAAACTAAGCACAAGGTGAAGACTCACAGTTATTTTCTAGAACATTCAATCAATTCATCATAGAGTTGGGGTATTTTTTTATTTGTTCTGTAAAACCCATGGAAAGGAAGGGAGGAAATGCTATGTCCTTAGAGAATTATTATAAAGTGCTTATAATTTTGATTCATAAATGTGATTAATTTTGATCCTCCTCATACATTTCATTTGCTCACCACTAACTACCAGAGTCTCTGAAGCAGAAAGAATGTATTGGTGCTGCTAATCTGCGTGGCATGAACGTCAAACAAAATCTCTGCTGAAAGCAATTTCATAATCTGAAAAGCTGCTGCTGGCCTTCAGCTGGATACGGCTGGGCAGTTTTACCCTGCTCTGATTTTGACAAGAATTTCTTTATCAGCCACGTCTGAAAGGCAGCAAAGATAGTTAAAAGACATTTTTGCTTTTGGAAGAGCAGTTTTCTGTTCTGAATGTGAAGCTTGGGAGCTGAAGGGCATCAGTACAGTGTCTGCTCTGCATCTCAGCGAGCCTGTATTCATAGGATACCTGGTTTTGTGTTTTAAGTAATTTCATTTTCCTATAAGAGAATCCTTCCTACAATGTTTTAATTAGAGTTTGTTAAGTGAAGTCAGTCTGTATGTCTGTCTTCCTTGACAGTAACAACTCCTTTCTTTAGCTGAACTCTGTTTCAGACAGGAAACTCTTATATAGTTCAACCATAGACAATTCACAAGGAAAGAAAAGAAAGAAAAAAAAAAGAAAAGAATCACAGCATCAACTATTTCTGTAAACAGAGTCAGAGAAACACATACTAATTCACTAGAAAGGGATTTTGGGAAGTTAGTTATTTAAGAGTACTGGGAAAAACCCAGTAATTTAGAGCTATATTGTGTGCATTGGGTCATGATGATAGTAGGTTTCCTATTTGTCTTTCTAATTTGATATCTTCCTGATTTTTTAAATACAGATTTTTCAGGAACAGCTACTGACGTAGTTATTTGCATATGCCTAAAAAGGGCCAATATAAATACCAGAACTGGAAATCTGTCTGTGCCACAGAACCAAGAAGTGGATTTCAAAAATTGAGGGGTGTCTGAAGTCAGTGTTTGTCTTCTGCGTACGTCATTTCTCTTTGTGTGAAGGTCCAGTGCCAAACTTCTTTGTTATATTCATCCTCATGTAAACAGACAGTGGTTCTACAAACCCAGGGTTAGCTATATGTTGGATGGCCAACTGCTATCTCAAAGCTTGTGCCTGCCACCCATAGCAGGCTTATCATCTCTTAGGATTGCCCAGGAATGAAGTCAGCAGTTTATTCACGCTGCCGATCCACCACACAGCAGGGACCCTAACCCAACAAACTACTCTCCTTTTCCCATGGCCTGGTGGTATCCAGAAGTACTGGAGATGCTCAGCGCTTCCTGTCAGCCTTTTCAATGCAGAGTTTGGTAGGAAACCTATGGTGTCACCTTATATCTACTGATGCCATCTCCCTGGTAATGCTGATCTTTTACCTCAAGCAGTAGATGAGCATGGAGCATGAAACAGCTCTGATGGAGCCACCCCTGATGGAGGTGATAAACCAGCAGAGGAACCTGGGTCCCTCAAAATCATTCCCAGTCTGCTGCGTGGATTTGAAACACCATCCTCCAAACTAACTGCAAAGGAAAACCAACGAGTGGACTGACCCCAAAGCTCATTACTCTTCTTTCTTTTTCCCTTGTGTGAAAACCAGTTCACGGCAGCCGCGTAACTGCTCCTTCTCTAAGAAAGCTGCAGTTGGTCGCTACGGAATGTGCCGAACCTGGTGTCAAGGAAGTGACACAGGTTTGAAATTAATTGCCTGTTTTCCAGACAGCAGCTGTAATGAGGCAGGCCCAGGAGCTCACTTGGACAGGGAGATCCTCTGAGCAGCCTTGTGTGTTGGGAAATGCATTTAGAACAATAGCTGCTCTATTCTTTAGTGTCGGTCTTGGTCTTGCTCCCTCTGAAAGCTGTAAGAATGGGACTCAATCTTTTCAGCTTGTCTGTGGCATAGACAGGCCAGCTTAGTCTATTTATAGCCCTGAACCATTTAATTTTTCTTGCCTCTATTATCCATTTATCAGCCCTCAGATGGGATGCAGTGTAGTTGCTAACAAATGCTGTCTCTAGCCTGGCCATCAGAGAGCCTTCTCAGAGAAGTGCCGCCCGTCTCCCTCTGGGAAAAGGCAATCTCTAGGTCCCAGATGAGGAATCCAGACTGTAGCTGCAACATTATAATGTCTTGCAATTAGTGCCTGCTCAGATCCAGCACAGCTCTCTTTCTTTCATTATTAAACGTTATTTCTTTTTTTAGCTTAAGCTTTTCAGATTTTCTCTCCGGCTGATTAAATATTAAGGTTGGAGCACCGAAAAGGCCACCCTGTATTCCTCACATCCCTGAAAGTGAAAACATTTATTGTTAAGAGTTGGAACTTGGATCTGTTCTGAAACAAAACAAATGAAATTCACTACTAAATAAATTCAATATCAAACTGATGTACACACACACGAGTCACTTGATACTCATTAGACACAAGAAGACTATTGAAATGTCAGCTATGTTTTCTTTCTAAAGGCCAGAGATTTCTTTTGTGTGCAATAGGTCAGAAGCATTTTTCAGGAGAGTGCCAAATACTCCCAGGAGCATTGACTACAGCCATCGACCAGTTTTCACATTTACTGAAATTCCTGCAACTCAGAGTAGGTTAATAATGGAATTCTAATAAAATTCCACATGAAAACAACCTACCAATATATTGCTGGCATACAAGGACATGAGCTTTCTCATGCAGAGCGTTATTCATTTAGCTATTTTATATAATTATTTTGAAGCCAAAACAATCAACGATGCTCTTGACCAAGAGAACTTCTGGTATTAAACCCATTTGTAGATGACACTTTATTTTGCAAAGAAAACCTCACGGGTACTGTTGTAATATTAGCAGGACCTGAGGTCTCTGAGAGTAAAAGGTCTTGCCTCTCACAGAGGAGGGGAAGAAACCTGCTATACAGAACGTGGGCCAGGAGACAAAGCTCTGCACTAGGGACTGCCAGGCACAGGCTGGCTATCTCGACAGGCACAGTGCAGCCCAACGAGATGCTCGGGCTGCCCGTGGCAGAGGTCACAAGGTGGTCGTGTTACCAGCTGGGGACAGGTCACCCCAACCAAGCACTGGCAGCAGAGCCCGGATGCACTTTGCTTTCTTCGCTATCTCACCACCAAGCTTTTTCTGTGGAGTAATGGTAGGATGGTGTGCAGGGCTGCAGTTTAAGATGGTGCTAGTTTGAAATATAAAAATCACTCACGGGTTGCTAGTTTAAAATATAAGTTCTTTTCTGACTCCGGTTATAGGGGCAAAGAAAAGAAGAAAGTTAAAGTCCCTGTGCCCACAGGCTTCCTGGCTGTGACATAGCCCCAAAGCTCGACCACATTTTCCTAGCTAGCATCAAAACCACAAACTGCAGCTCAACAATTGTCCCAGCTTTTCATTCTCTGTATTTCCTGTTCTTTGCACTAATGCCAGCCAACATCTGTTCCAGAGGACAACTCCAGAAATAATTAAGAACAAACTGAATGCAAGAACAAAATAAATAATGCAAGGAGCGGTGATCAGATTCTGAATCCGTGTACTTAATTCAGTAGTAAGCTCAATATTTAGAGTATGGTTACATGCTGAAATGAGGATGTCCTATTTTTCTCCACCTTCTGCTTTCCCCTCTCCTTTGCACTCGTCTGGCTCTGGGGGAGCTGATTCGAGTTACGAACCCAGTAGAAATCTCATCCAGGAAAAAAAAAATAAAGAGGTTTCTACTGGGTTACTGAGCTAAAACGGGCCCACCATATGGTCAGCTGAAGGGATGGGTGGGATTGCAAGGCCAGGAGCAGCAGCCATGGGAAGGGAAGGGAAGGGAAGGGAAGGGAAGGGAAGGGAAGGGAAGGGAAGGGAAGGGGGAAGGGGGAAGGAGAAAGAAAGAGAGAGAGAAAGAGAGAAAGAGAGAAAGAGAGAAAAAGAGAAAGAGAGAAAGAGAGAGAGAGAAAGAAAGAGAGAAAGAAAGAGAGAAAGAGAAGGAGAGAAGGAGAGAAGGAGAGAAAGAGAGGAGACAAGGAGAGAAGGAGAGAAAGAAAGAGAGAAAAAAGAGAAAGAGAGAAAAAAGAGAAAGAGAAAGAAAGAGAGAGAAAGAGAGAGAAAGAGAGAGAGAGAAAGAAAGAGAGAAAGAAAGAGAGAAAGAGAAAGAGAGAAGGAGAGGAGAGAAAGAAAGAGAGAAAAAAAGAGAAAGAGAAAAAAGAGAAAGAGAAAGAAAGAAAGAAAGAAAGAAAGAAAGAAAGAAAGAAAGAAAGAAAGAAAGAAAGAGAGAGAGAAAGAGAGAGAAAGAGAGAAAGAGAGAAAGAGAGAAAGAGAGAAAGAGAGAGAAAGAGAGAGAGAAAGAAAGAGAGAAAGAAAGAGAGAAAGAGAAAGAGAGAAGGAGAGAAGGAGAGAAAGAAAGAGAGAAAAAAAGAGAAAGAGAAAAAAAGAGAAAGAGAAAGAAAGAAAGAAAGAAAGAAAGAAAGAAAGAAAGAAAGAGAAAGAAAGAGAGAGAGAAAGAGAGAGAAAGAAAGAGAGAAAGAGAGAAAGAGAGAAAGAGAGAAAGAAGAGAAAGAGAGAAAGAGAGAGAGAAAGAGAGAGAGAAAGAGAGAAAGAGAGAAAGAGAGAAAGAGAGAAAGAGAGAAAGAGAGAAAGAAAGAAAGAAAGAAAGAAAGAAAGAAAGAAAGAAAGAAAGAAAGAAAGAAAGAAAGAAAGAAAGAAAGAACTGTCAGAAAATCTTTTTCTTATCATCGAGTTAATTTTCTTTGGATTTATATGTGAACTCAGGATCATGCAAATTCCAGAGCCAATGTGTGAGAGAGGATGGAACCATGCAACTGGTGGTAGGGAGAGAGAGCAAAGATGTGGCCACTGGTAATTAATTTGGCCTAAGCTGTCTTGGCAACTCAGATTTAGATCCCCAGCAGTGCCCAGATTGCTGTTCTCACCAGGAAGCACAGTCTCAGCCTGCAGAGGCAACTGGAAAGTTGGGTGGCAGAATCCAGGTTGCCCTGACTGCAAGACAAACAGCAGCAAGTGTCTGGCACATTGGGACAAAAGCTGTTGCTTTGGGCTTGGAAATTAATAGTTACTTAACAAAACGCCAGCGAATTCTCAAAGGGTTGTGATGTATATGAATTTCATATTTCTAGAAATCATGCAGCATTTCTCTTTTGTTGGTCCAAACAGGTAAATTGGGCAGTGATGCTGCTAAAACATAAAAGGCAGAGACTTTCAAGAGTGGCTGTTTAAAGTCAGGGATGAGAAGCCACACTTAAGTGCCTAAATGGGCGTGTAGTTTTCAGAAGTGCTCAACATCAGCAGTTATCAGCAGTGGAAGCTGCTCTGAGTCTTGAGCCTCTGGAAATAGGGCAGTAGGTAGGTGCTATGACATAAGATTTAACATACAGTTTTAAGCACTTGGTCTAGATATTCAGCTCATTAGTTGGTTGAAAAAGCTTAGAAAGCAGGAATAAGCTCCATTAGCCTGTTACAAAAGAACGGATACGTTTATTTATTAAATGATTAATTGAAAATATTTAATGAAATGGTGTTAATGAACAAGCAGAACCATTCTGGTGTTAACTTCTCTACTCTGTTGACCTTCTCAGGCAGTCAAAGCTGAATTATCTTAACAAATGTTGTGTTTGGTGTTGGAAGAGGAAGCCATGATTTCCATTCCAGGGGAATAGGATGTCAGCCTGACATCTCTCGTACTGCTGAAGACCAAGAAACATGTCATTTTGCCACCATGTAGCTCTTAAACCAGACTGTATGTTCTGGAGGCAAATATAGAGAAGTGCAACAGTAATGTGCTTTGTTTCTGCTGTTCACTGCTGTTTCCAGAGTTGTTCCCAGCTAGCAGGCTTGAGAGGTGGGATGATGCCCTAGGCAATCCCCATCTGGGGAAACCTGGGATCCAGGTCTCAAGATAAAACATCTCCTCCTTCAAGAGGACCTTAAGCAGGGGTAAAAACTTTCAATCCCTTTTCTTTCTGAGGCAGCCTGTAATTTCCAGGTCTTCTCCCTCTCTCCTTGGAATATCAATGACGATCTGCTATGGTAGCCAAGTCCTGCCTGGCCCAATGTCGGTGTCATGTAGAGGCCTTTGGAAATAACACTTCACACAAGGGTGACCCAGCCAAGTTTGCCACATGTTTGACTGTAAACAGATGGCAGAGCTACATCTTTTTCAAGGAGATGAGCACAGAGGGGAAAATTGAATCATCTTCGAGTTCACACACATACATTTTACACACTTCGAGCTTCAGGGATCTGGAGTCCTTCAGTGTACACGTGATTAGGAGGAAGTCACTTCACTCACTGGAGACACAAACCTGGGGCTGGCTGTAGAGCAGACACAGCATCCTTTATGTGGGTTGCCGTTTACTGACTGTTTATGATGTTTATGACAAAAATTTGTGACGTGGCATTCAGTTGTACTCTCTGAAGAGACGGAGATTAGAGTGAGTGCCATGGTCCTGAGTGTATGTAACTTGTGAACTGAGAGCCTGAGATCACCTTACAGACCCTGGAGAGCTAGAGCCCTGTCAATGCAATCAGGAGGGCCTCCAGAGCTGTTCAGCAGAGCAAGGCTGTCTGCTTTGCTGTGACTTGGATAGCCCCCGAAACTCTACGGACTTTATTGGCTAGATGGGCATGGCCTGTAATAGGATCTTGAACACCTAGGGTTTTTTTCTGGTACCTCCAAGAATTTATTAAAATTTAGGTGCATTATTGTGTGAGCTGAAAGCTACTGCAGCTGTTGATGCTGCAATATCCTTCCATGACACTTCTGCCTTACTGGGGCAACTTACTGCAGAACAAAGCTAAGGAGGAGCTTGTAGCTGATGATGAGAGCCATAAAAACTGAAGGTGGGGGCCCAGCATTTTTTCCCCGAGAGCTCTGTTGCTACTAAAGGTGGCAGTAGGCAGATAAAACTCTGTTACCTGCAGAAATTTCCATCTGCTTCTGGCAGGGTCACAGAAGCCACGGGATCCTTCAGGAGATATGCCACAGCGTTGTCCTTGGGCGTCACGTAAAAGAAAGGGATTCCAGTGCTGTTATTGACGGGACCGTCACTGAGAAGCAGACAGTTCCCATAGGGCATACCTTGGACCTGCAAAATCCAAACAAGCAACTGGTTACATCTTTGCACACAGATGGGTTAGGATGTCAGGGGTTCCCTGAAGGGCTCTACCAGAGAGGACAGCAACCCCTAATTGCTCACGCTTTCTGTTGTTGTGAGCCAGACCTTCTTCTCAGTTAGATCTACCAAGTTTCTATGAAAACAAATCTCTTCTCCATTTCTTCTTTCCAGTCCTGTCTATGACACTATAGACAACATTTTCTCTTCCACTGAGCTTAAAGGAACCACCAGACGAAAGTTGTTTAAGTGCATTAAAATGAATGCCATCAGCATCAACATTTACTCGAAAACAGCACCGCTACCTCTCCTCAAACCCCAACGGGTACAGAGCCTAATTTAGCCTTGATTCAGCCTGCTTTTTACACTAATTTTGCCTTCCCCTTGATTTGCTTTGATTTGCAATGTGATTGCATTGGTGTGCCACGGGAGAGGGGAAGGTGTTTTAGCTAGAGTTGTGTTTAAAGTCGAGCTGGATGTCAGTTCAGCTGCCTGGGCTGTCGGGAGGAGGCAGGGAGAGGGTCCCAACCAGAGCAAACCTTCCTCCACTGTCAGAGAAGGACACCAGGGAGTCAAATTTTCCTTTTTTTTTTTTCTCCCATCCCCTGACCTGCAAACTCCCAGTGGATATAACGCACGCAAAAACATCCTTGCCCTGTAGTGACACACATTCGTATTCTCCATGACGATTTCCACTCCTACAATGCTTTTCATCCCATTATAAATTGCAATGACAGATACTTAATGAATTACTGTTTTTTTCATGCCTTCAGATGTTTCTTTTCTCATGGTCAATTAGATGTTAAATCGTAAAATTATCAGCCAATACATTAATTTAATGTAACTGGTAAATCCTTTACAGCAGAATCAAATTAAGTATGAATAGTTAATAAGAAAACCCCAGATGTTGTTATTACCTGGATGGCAAGCCTTCTGGTTTTTAATGTTTATATGCCTTTAAAATTTTAATGCTTATAGTGCTTATAAGTGGTCCTTGTTATCATTCCTTGGAAGTGATGCTTTAATAAAGCTACATAACTCAGAAACTAAAAATCCCTGTTTATTATGAAGAGTTCCACTGTAAAAAATACAGCAGCCCCCAGTAATCCTGCAGGACACGCTGCCATTGTGTAAAACGCCCAGGCTGACAGGCATGGTTAACACCACAGGGGATTCCCAAACTGAGCTGGGACCACAGGCAGCATAACTCACCATACTCAGCAGCAGCAACTCCCTCATCAATCCAAGTTTTATTATGAATCTGATTTTTCTCTATTACTTCTGGGTTGTAGCGAGGGACAGCTAACTGCGGGCTCTAGTACAGCTCTAATTCCGCCGTGGGTTGCTGGCGAGGCCATAAACCTGAAGAGTTAAGATCATATGATTTGATAGGATTTCTGACAAAGTGATGTAGAATTACAGGCCTCTTGTGTGTACCCATATATTTATTTAATGGTATCTTTTTCTTAACCTGCTTTGTATATCACAATAACATAAACTGCCACTAACTCGACCAAGCTTCCTGAAGATTAATGTACTTCTAACTTTTTTTTTTTTTTAAATTGCACATTCATCTGGGAATAATTTCAAAAGAAAGTTAAAGGTGTCTTTTTCTTTTTTCTTTCTTCTTTTGTATGAGGGGTATTGGTTGCTCTGTCTCATTCCAATATTTCATTTAAAAAGATAAATATTTTAATGCTGG
>JANVCC010000021.1:3859656-3908436 GCA_025345505.1 Todiramphus chloris collaris
TGTTGTGCTTAGGGACATGGTTTAGTGGGTTTGATAGGGCTGGGAGTGACGTTGGACTTGATCATCTTGAAGGTCTCTTCCAGCCAAAACTATTCTATGATTCTATGTGTTTTGAGTTGGTATCAGTGGCCCCATTTAGTAAAGGTGTTTTTGCGTCCTCTTCTTGGCAGTAGACCTCTGCAGTACGCCAATGCAAACTTACAATTCTTTAAAATACATGCTTATAAACTTTCATTACAGTCATGCAGAGTGTTTAAGGCGTGCAGGTTCAACAGGAGGCAAGGAGGAGTGAATCTCAAGAGGAGCTTTTGCCTTTCAGAGACACATCTAAGAGACCTTACCTTGCCGTAATGGTGAAGAACAGATCACAGGGTCGGTCTGCTGCTGCTTCTGCTTAATTGCTCCATGACAATATGTTGCGTAGCTAATCTAGAATATAAACTTTTATAAATAAAAGTGGACTGGAAAATATGTAGTCGTTTTAGCTTACATTTTTTCCTAGACCCCTTGTTTTGGTTTTTATCTTCACCATAAACACCTGGAGGATATTGAAAATGGGTATAATGGGCCATAACTTGCTTACAGAACAAGTTCAAGCAGCCTAGTTTCTAACATAAACAAATCAATGACATTATAGACAACTGGTTTTATTTCAGCTCATGGAATTATCTGTGAGATATTGACTCTTGTATTCTGCAGAAACAGGAAACACAGCAGGAGTTTTCTCAAGACCCAGGACTCGGTGCCAAGCTCTATATGCAATAAATAGAATTGTTAAATTACGCACAGCGGACACAAAGTGGTATTGACACAGAGGCACGTATGGGTTCTGTAGCTTCCAGATGAATTTACCACAGTGACTTCAGGCCTTCAGCTTTACTGAGAGCAAAAAAATACAAGAAACAGGTAAAACTAAACCAGGAATGTATAACTTTTTTTAATTATGATGTTTCACTCAAATGAAGTCAAATGACCCAATCACTTGACAACTTAGAGCAACTGGGTTGCTAGCACACTACTGTCTTCTGAAAATTACCTTCAATTTAAGAGAATGGAAACAGTATTTCTTAAAGTTGTGTCAAAAAATACGAACAGTCTAGCGTAAAGAATTTTCAAGTCAGGCTGGTTTTCTCTGAAGATTTGCTGTTCTTCCAAGGCAAAAAAAAAATCATCTGCCCATCTTTTTGAATAAGAAGTACTTCTCTTCCAACTCGAAGATCCAACTGAGTAAATGCTTTAGTAATTCTCTTGTCCAAAATGACCTGGATGAGCTGCAAGTTAGAAAAGAGACAGGGAAATGTTTTGACTGTAGGAACTGTAAATCATTTGTTTCTCCCTTCAACGAATAAGAAAGTCTTCTCTGTTCTTTCCTGCTGAACCTGAGGTGTTTTACAGATACCCAACCTTATTTTACATCAATTAACCCAACAAGAGGTGACACGCATTGGGTTTTGTCATAGGGTGGCAAAGGTCTGAGAGGAGGCCACATCTACTTTGTAATACATCATCCACGCTTGATATGTCTGCTAGAAGCCCTTCTATTCTTTCACAAAACAAATAGTCTCTCCCCATGATGGGGACTGCTTTTTCATGCTGAAATCCCAGCTTTCTTAAAAGCAGCAGAAGTTTTGCCACTGAATTTGACCAGGGTCAAGATTGCGCTCTCATTTTTTTTTGATCATTTGAGTTAATTATTTCGCTTGATCTCTATATCCCGGCTTAGAAAGGCCACTCGGATGAACACTTATCGTTCCTTTAAGTGAAGTAGTTAACCGTGTCCTTATTTTTTTCCTCCCTTTTTAACAAATCAAAGTGTTTGATTTGCTCTCTGCCAATACAGCGAGGAGCAGCGTAACCCTGTCCCTCCGCACCCTGCTTTGCGGTCTATTGTACGTTGTGAACGTGGGGAATTGGATTAAAGCTACAGCGCAGTGCTCTGCAGATAAACCCACTGCAGGTGTGCAGTTTAATAGGATTTTAATTCGGTGACAAGTGAACAAAGAAAGGAAGCCTGGAATGGGATTTTCTAGATGGAAAAAAAAAAAAAAAGAAAAATGCTATTCGTGCTGCGAAAAAAGCAACTGCAAGCTCTGAGATAAGGAATAAAGAACAGGCCAACGCTCTCTGAGCTGCACTTTTATAGATTAGGGCTCACTCGGAGCACCTTCGTTGCTGCCACTGCTTTCAACCATCCCTAGCTCACGCGCCGCGCGTTTGGCTGCATCGCGTTTCATCTGCCACGCTCCCCGTCCAGCCAGCCTGCTCGACTCGCGGATTGTCTCGCTCCCCGCCTTCTACATTTCTTCAGATAAAAATAATGTTGTCCTCGGGAGGTGTCCCCAGTTTAGAACGTATTTCTGTTTAATTAACAATTAGTTTCAGGCTTCAAATGATACTGAGGATTTTATTCAGCGATGTGGTGCAGTGATCGAGAGAAAGGGGAAAACACGGCCTCTCTGCTGAGGAGTGTGATTTATATTCCGCATGAGCTCGGAATGAAGGACCAAAAACAGATGGGGAAGGAAGGGGAAGAACGAAGGTGACAACTAAAAGATCGTGAAGGGATCTGCTAAGCTGCAGACAGAAATTGATGCTGCAGACACAAATTGATGCTGCAGACACAAATTGATGCTGCTGATATCAGGGCAAGGTTGGGAGATTCTTTTCAGATTTCTGTTCCCAGTCCTCCCTCTCATTTTTTCCAGGATTTCGTAGAAAAAACTGAGGTTTTAGCACTAATTTCAATGAGATGAGGGTGGAGGTGCAATGAACAGATTTCATTTTTTTTCCCCCAAGCATAACAGGCTGTAGAGAAGGCATAGAAATGCATCGTGGGACAAGATGAAAACGACACGGAGGCTGGTGTTGCTGGCAGAGGACAGAGTGGAGGCTGGGAACTGACGAAAGACGCTGGGTCGCAGGGAGCCGCAGGGGCTGCATGAGGCAAAGGAGTTAAAAGGAAAAGTGATGAAATACAGCCATGATGCACAGAGCGATACGTCAGGCAGCAGAAAGGCTGTCCAGGAAACACCAGTGTGGCTGGTGGATGCCATGAAGGCTTCTGAGGGTTTAGATACCCTGCAGAACGGGTTGTGGCTGAAGGGGGATTAGTCAGGAGTGGGGACAGATGGTTGCTTGGGAGCACGATGATGGTTTTTGGTGATCGAAAGTTACAGAACACAAACCCTCCTGCAGTGGGAATCTACAGAAATAGCGATACAAAGTTTTTCAGCAACCCGTGGAATTAGTACTGACACCCAAGAAGAAGGATCCTGCGATGGTTGGGGTGGGAGCTACCACCTGTTTGAAGAACACA
This sequence comes from Todiramphus chloris collaris, assembly GCA_025345505.1. Lineage (NCBI taxonomy): Eukaryota > Metazoa > Chordata > Aves > Coraciiformes > Alcedinidae > Todiramphus > Todiramphus chloris. The sequence continues at coordinate 3,862,973 of JANVCC010000021.1, forward strand.
AGTAGGCAGAAGCGCTCACTCACTCCATCCAGCTCCTGACACCCTTCCGAGCTGCAGGTCCAAGTCTTTCAGCTCCCTCACAAACTGCAAACACTTGAACCACAGCATCAGCTGGCTCTTACAAGAATCTCTTTTTCATCCCACCATTATTAGCATCTTGCACGTGGACTGACAGAATCCATCATCTGTTGGGATCTGTAGTCTCTAAACTCTTTCTACACTCTCCCAATCCTTCACTGTCCCCTTCCTTCCTCCGTAACTTCTCTCAAGTTGTCATACTGCCCATTTCATTTTTTTTTCACCCTTCCTCTCTTCCTCTGGCACCTCTCATCCCTCACTTTAATCAGCCTTGCTCTGGTCTTGAAATCATGCACAAAATATGCAAGACTGGGAGATGTATTTATAGGTGCATCATTTAAACAAAACCTGGGTCAAACTCTTGTCTGATGACACCTGCATGAGAGCATTGCAATGGGCATAGTGGGCCATACAAAAACCCACATGGGCAGCACAGCCAGAGTATAGGAAGCAGGGCAGGTACTGAATAAGATTTCTACTGGTTTGTCCCTAATTTCAGACCATCAGCGGTTTAGAGATTCCTTGCTCGTAGACTGCCCCCAGCTCTGTTTGTTTTTTGACATTAGGTGGTATGGCAGGATGGGTCATTATATTGCATCTGAGAAATAACAAAAGCTGTCAAATGTTCCTACCACATGTATCAATCATTCTTGATTTGTCCCTTTTGTGCCTTCTATCCTCCCTTCCCATTTTCATTGCTGAGCTACTTTTAGCATATCTTATATTTTAAAAAACAAAGGTCCAAGGATCTTTATAAATAATGAAGAGGGGTTTTTTTTTGGAAAACAGTCCATTTCCAGTCCTGGTCCCGGTTTATGGACGCTCAATACATTTTGGGATTAAAATAACTATACTGGGATCACTCCAAAAATGTAATTATGAGTCTTGGCGTGATTAACATTTGTCCAGCACTGTTTTCTGCAAAACACAATGTTCTCTAATCTTTAAGACAAGTGCTGTTACTTCACGGAAGAGAGATCTGGAAACAGCTGAGTGTCTAATTCATCACTTGTATTAAGCACAGAGGCTTGATCCATGCTCCCATACGCCCTTATATTTAGCCTTGTATCTTGGGAAGACTTAAGAGTCTATTTTGTTTTCTACCTGTATATCATCCCCTTACATTAGACAGTCTGAAGCATCTGACTGACTGCCAGAAAGTCTGGTGGAGAAGAAAGGTCTCAAGGATTTAATACTTCCGCATCTTTTGATAAAACTAACGTGTAGGTGGAGAAAAGAGCCTCTTGGTGCTGCCAACAGCAAGAGAAGTCCACACCCTGCTCTCTCCTGATCAATATATACATGCAGCCTGCTTGTTGGCTAGCCCACCTGCTGCTCCCAACCCACCAGAACATCTTGACAACCTTAAGACCTTGCTCTCGCTTAGACAATACTCGGAGTATCTGAAGGAGCGCTGAAGGTCTGTTGGAAACCTCAGGAAAGAATTAGGGATCTGCAGGGCTGGGGAGGTGGGTAGTGTGGAGATTAAGACCCCTTGGTAGCATGGTGGAGTGGGGGCATGATGTGGACAATGCTTTGTGGCCTGAGGCTTAGGTGACATTGGACACGGCTCCGTTTAAACCTAGATGTCATTAGTTCTGCTTCACACAAATAAAACCCCTCAAACAACCACCCCCCTCACAATCCCTTCTGGTTTACTCAATTCTGGGGTTTTTTTTCTTTTTTTTTTTCTATTTTTTCTTCTTTTATTTTGTGATTTTCTTTAACGTTAATGTTTATTTCACCTTGCTGCCTGTGGCTGTATCCACTGAACAACTCAGAACTCTGGAGAAACGTTGTTTAATACGAAGTTGCTCTGGCTCTGCATCAAAATTATGAGATCTGTCTGTGGAGTATTGGCTTGAGGTGGCTCCTCTGCAAAATATCCCCAGAGATACCTGGGCTCATAAATGCACAGAACGGGGGATTCACCTTGCTTTGTGACCTTGAAACTTTCATCTTCCTCCTCCTCTATATAGGACAGGAAAATGTGAGCCACAAAATCCATGAGTAGCAAATTAAGCAAATGCCAGGATCCTAGGTTTGAAGACAAACAAAAAAATAATTTTAACAACCTCTTAATCTGTTTATTTTCACGCTGTTTCTTTTCTGAAGGGCTTCGTTGTGGCGATGGGCTAGGCAAAGGAGCAGACTAGCACTCATCAAATAGCACTTTAAAAAATTACATACTTCCAAATGTCGCAGCAAAATAGGCACCAACTGCAGTTTTTAAATGCAGGCAAAAGCCTTCTCTCCAATGTCTGCTAGAGAAGAAAGTGTATTTGTGTTTATTTGCTTTCCTGTTCAGGTTCTTCCCTCACATTGGGTGCTACTACAACAACTGCTGCTTATCAACGACCACGTATCATCCTCATTCTCCCCTCAGACAGATAAACTATTCCACCTCTTCCCTAGCAAACACTCCTACAGATGTCTGTACGTCTTGCATCTCTGACAGTAAATGAGCTGCCTTACAGCTTGGGGAATAACTGCTAAGAGCCAAGACTCACTGAGGACATTGACTTTTGAGTCCTCCTTTGGTTGAAAGCCCTTAGAGTGAAAAGTAGGTTTTCTTCTATGCCATAAAGAATTCATCAAGCAACTCATAACCTCTGCATCACACAAACACGTTTACATGGACATCAGCAAGAAGATAATAGAATTTATATGAATGACCAAGGTTTACAGAGCTTTAAGAATGACAAATACTCCCTCTTTTGATGTTACATGTGTCTGAGAGGCTGCTGCTTCTGCTGTTTGTTCATTTGCACATCTTTAAATGATATCAAAGTAAGCGGAAGGACTTGCTTATTTATGAGTGATGGGAAGGGACTTTTATACTTGGAGTTCAAACTACACAGACCTGACACTTGTAGTTCAGGAGCGTTTCCAACAATCTTACAGGTGTTTTCAATGCGTTCAGTAAGAGTAAGCATGAAACAAAAGCTACCACTCCAGTTGCCCCTTGGGATAATACAGAAGGACACAAGGTTTGAAGAGGGAGAAGGCTGAAGCAGCTTGCTTTCCAAAGCAATGGTGTTGCCTCAGTGTGGATGCTGCTTATTTTCACTTGCAGGCTGCCCAGCATTCATGCAAGAAATGCTGAGGTTTAGGAAATTTCTGGAAAGCGACGGCCCTAAGTACAGAACTTTTACACCAGACGGCTTGTTAACGCAGTGGCTTCAGCCTTGACCACTACAACTCAAAATCCTACCAAAATGGAAACATGGGAAAGGAGGGGCATTTTTCTTTTAAAAACAACCTTTAAGATTTCAGGTCATATAGCCCAACATCTTAAAGAAACAGTGGTATTAAGAAAGATGATAATAATGATCAAATAAATTGAGGCATCACAGAGAAAAAGACATTTTTTAACTCTCTCATATGTGAGAGTAAATTCAATCTTAGGACCACTGAAGAGTAGTGGGATGACTGTCATAAGTGGGGTGAAAATACCATTTGTAACTAGTTTTAAGGAAGGCTCAGCAGAGGAAGGGCTGCTCTCCATCAGTTGTGTCCCCAACCACTGACAACTGCAGATCAGGGAGGCAGTTCTTTAAACTCCTTACATGGAAGAGGATTTCATCACCACGGGGAATTTCAATAAACATTACACTTCCAGTGCAGCTTGTGCAATTCATTCCTAAATTCCTCATTGCCCAAAATACTGCATGTAACTTTGAGGAGTTTTATGCAGAGCTCCTCTGGAGAGAGAGAGAATGGAATGATTCTTTTATTATTACTGTAATGCAGCAGCTGATGGACGAGGGTCTCTATTGTGCCATGTTCCCAATGGGTAGAGAACACAACTGGGATCCCTCTCCAGAGAGTTTGCAACCTAAAGATAGGGCCAGAGGTAGCAGCTGGGTGCAGAATATGGGTGCACACATACATGCACACACAGCGACGTGAGCAGGGGAGAGTACCAAAAAATACAAAAGGCAATAACCTTAACATACCCCTTTGTCATATCTTCATAGGAAACACATGAAAGTACCGTTTTGAAGGGGAATTTCAAAGAAAACAATGAGGTTTTCTTTGGCTCTTTGCGTGGTGCCAAAAAAAAAGGATAAAAAAATCTGAGGGTTCTCTTTTGAAAAATCTAAAATGTGGTTCATACAGTTCAGGATCAGCTGCTACTCAGGATGATGCATTTCTGCAGAACGAACAGGAGAGAGACACCCTCTGCAAGGCTTTACAAATGAAGAGAAAGCAGCTAGGGTTGATGCAATACAGAAATGGAATTGATTCAAGAGGAGGCTGTAGTCACTTCAAGCCACTTTGAGTGGGTGTGACTGCACAGTCCCTTTGCTTCTCCTGCCTTGCACTGGTGTGGGATGGATTTGATGCTTGGGCAGCTCAGAGCCCTAAATCAGAGAGAAAACTAACCCAGCTAAAGGAGCAAATAGTTTTCAGTCGGGTTAAACACCTTGAACAAGCCTGCTGCTGGCTAGGTGACCACCTATGTCCATGTAAAGAAAAGGAGCATATAGCTGTTGTCAGAGGAGATAACTGCCTTTTTGGCAAGTAGTTACTGCAGTGAGTCTGCTCTGGCTGTATCACACAGAAGAACCTGAAGGAATGGCAGCTACCACTTGAGAGATCAGTTTGGGAGATGAGTGTCTCCAGACCTCCAACACACCCCCCTGCTGGGGTTTACAGCTCTGGTAGGGAGGGACAGGAGAGGCTCACACCTCAGGCTGCTCTTCCCTGGATTTCCATAGGCAGATGATGGCTTCTGCATAGAGAATCCTGCCCTTCCCACCATCTCCAGCTACCTGCTCCTACTTTCCTCCCTTCTGCTCATCCTGGAGTTCGAATCAGAAAACAAATCTGACTGAAAACTAACTCATTTCCCTGACCTCGCTGCATCCCCAGGCAAATGGTGCTGCTTGTTGCAAGGAAGGGAGCAGGAGGAAGCAATGCCCCTCTTGACTGTAGCATAAATTTCTGTCAGTTAAAATGATCTGGTTCCTCTGCCATCTCTGCACCCAGAGGGGTGTATCAGATGATAGTCACAAAGAGCCTACTCACCAAAACTCTCAGAGTATTTGAGGGTCATAGTCTTGCTTATTGCGGTCAGTAGGAAGTTCCATCTCAACTGGAAATCTGATGCTACTTTCCTAAACTCCTCTTTACTCCTGCTTGGCTGCAGATAGAGAAAAAAATTGCTTTATGATAAAGTTAATGAAAAGAATTCCTTACTGTGCTGAATTTCTCTCTCTTTTTTTTTTTTTTTTTTTCCTTTTTTTTCCTTAATCTATTGGTAATTTTCTTTGCTGCAACTTGTGTCTATTGCCTTATGCCCCCTAGCTGTGAACTCCCAGGAAAAGTCCTGCTCCATCTTCTCTACATCCTTCCATGAGTTATCTGAGGGCTCTGTGAGATGAAGGCACCGCAGAACTGCCAAGTACCATTCTTAATTTAACAAAACAAAAATAAGATAAAGAAGTACAGTTTACCCTGCTTATTCAGAGAGAGAAAAATAAGCTTTAACCACCACCCAGACGCAACTTAAGTTGGCAACCACCCAGACGCAGCAGTACCACCGAGCTACCACTAATTCCACATCAGTACTGGAACAGGCTGGTAGTGTTGGTCACCTATGGAAAGGTGCATACACAGTCATACTTGAACCTTTCACAAGAACTGGAGATATTGTACTAGAAATTATCACTCTCCTGCTACCTGCTAAAAGTCAACAGTTTCTGGAATCAACAATTTTGGGAATCGTGAAGCGTTGTCTTCGTTTTTACTAACATCTTTCTTCTGAATTTTGGTTTATTAGAGACTGCTAAAATATGTGTCTAGGAAATGAGAGCAGATACTGAAACCACCTGGGTGGATATATGCACAGAAATATGCTCGTAGTTGTTTGTACAGATGGAACTTTGGTATGCCAATTAATTCCCTATTTTTCTGCAGCGTGCATAAATTGCATTTATGCAAATCCGCAGTCTGGTCAAGTTGCTAGTGCACAATGTAGCTCCTGCAGGCTAGTGACAGGCAGCGTGGAGCAGGATAAAGGACATGATCATTCTTTCTTCTCTGAAATGATGAAATTAATTTTATACCTGAATGACAAAAGCCTGAAGATTTGAAGATAAACAGTTGAAAAGAACCCAAATGTCTGCAAAAGGTACCAGCAAAGGCACTAAGTCTTTCAAACCTGTGAAATATAGAAGGGAGATCATTACTTGAAGTTCTTGGCATGCTTTTTGGGTTTTTTCTGTGGTTTTTTTAGCTTTTTTTTTAATTTCTTTTCTTCTTTAGCTTAAAATATATCAAGACATCTGTTCATAGCATTTTCACTAATATAACTATACTATTCCTTTAGTGAGGTGTAAAATCCTACTTTGAAATCAGAATTCACGTTCACATCCATTTCCACCCTATCTGCACTGTCCTAGACCTCGTGGCAAAGGTGGCAACAATAAACACTTCCAGTATGAAAGGTGGAATTCGGTTATGTGCAACATCAACTTATTTATCTCAGATTTTATGTGGCTGAGAAAAACAAACAAACAAACAAACTTGGCTCATCTATTGAGGGGGAGAAAAGTTCTAAAACAATAACAGAAAATGCAGAATATTCTGTAGACCAACAGGAATATAGACAATATTGCCACATATCAGTGCAGCTGTTCCCTCAAAAGGTTGGAAGCTACCACCCAGTGCCAGGAGGTACATCACTATGGCACTTCTCTGAACTTATACCCTTCTAACTGAGACATCTTCCTTCAGGGAGACCTGTGGATAGGGTCTGCGAAAGCTTGCTTATTATAAAAAAGTCTGGAAAAGCAATGAAAACAGAGAATGCAATAACTCCACCGTGGAAAGAGTAAGATCATCAACCCACATAATGGGCACACGTAACGAGAGCGTTCTACGCAGTGGTTTTGATTTTAAGATGTATATAAATAGGATTTAAATGGTTCTCCTGATGGTTCTGTGAAGAGGCCGAAGGATTATTCCTACAGAAAGGCTGTGGCACATCCCTTGTCAGTCAGTGAGTTGGTGGAGGGCCAGGAATGAAGAGCTGAGGTTTCCCTCAGTCAGTTCCATGCGCAGCCTCGTCCGACGTGCCCATCTCTTGCTAATAATTTCAGTGGCAGCTCACTAATTGAAAAATTAACTTGCTGTTATGTTCTCATCCCTTTTGATGAAGCTGGCACATGCATTATGTCGTGGCTGCATACAAACTGCATATTTTGCTGTGTAGAGCAGCACATCGATCCCACAGGCCACGGTGCAGTCAAAGGACATGAAAGCTGAAAGGCTGAGAGTGCTCGTCCAGTTCAGCACACAGGATTATAAAATCTGGCCACAGGAAATGATTTTGTGTACGTTGATTAATAACAGAGGAAAATGCAACTCTTGGAAAGTTCTTTTTTTTTTCCTCAAAGGTAAAGGTAAAAAATGAATGTCCTTGTTTGTCAAATTTCTTCCAAAGATACATCATTTAGTAACACAAATCCCACTCCTGCTGCCACAGGAAGCTTCAGCAGAGAGTCAGAATGGAAAGCCTTTCATTCTTAACCTTTAAAGTTGAAAGGATAATCTAACCTGCTGCATTCTCATTTTTATTGTCTCTTTTCCAGCACTTCGGGTCACAGCAAGACTGTAATTCCCATTAGGGCAGATGCCGTGAGTAAGCAAGAGGAAACGCTGGAGCTTGAACAATGGCAAACAAGGGCTTAAGTGGATAGACAAAGTAGAGCAAAAAAAAAAAAAAACCCCCCAAAACCACATTACATTTGAGTTCTATGTTGTTCTGCAGCTCCTCCGGATTCCTAAACTTTGTTTGAAAGAGCTTTCCAGGCACATCCAGAAAACCCTCGCCGATGACAGCACGCAAGTCTGATTGCAGAACAGTGACTTTGCTGTGGCTGTTGAAGACTGTTCTCATTGTCTGTAGAGAAGAAGAAAACAGTTAATGCCTTTCATTTCCTCAAGCCCTTAACTCAGTCAAAAAGCTTCCCTTATTCAATGCTAGACTTCATATAACCAGCCTCCAAATTGGCGGGGGGAATTCAAAGGAGATGAACCTTAAGTTGTCTTCAAGAGCTTTTTGTTCTGGGAGATATTCTTCTCAATGACACTCTGTGTTGTTGTCTGTGATGGAGAAGACAAGGCTAACAAGCTTGAAGTATTTGGGCAATTGGGTTTGCCTTGGTTTATAGTTACACCAAATAGTGGTATTTTCTTTAAAACATGGAATGCTGTATCAGGGCCAGATTTTCCCTGGAATGCTACCTGTCTTTAGTACATGCTTCAATTAAATTCAAAGGCAAGCTTATCAAGTTGGACAAACCTTTGAGAAGGTAAAAATAACATAAGAACTGTGGTGTAAGTTAAAGTAATACTAGTTGGGGTTTTATCCCATTTATTTGCTTATGAATCATTTGTGAATGAATCTGCCTTCGTATTTGTCCCAAGAAGTATTACTCACAGAGATATTGCAAACAATTTTCAGCCTAACACTTGATACTTATCTCTTTGTTTATTTTTTCCCTATGTAATTGCTAATATCAAACAGTATTGCTTCAGATTCTGATGAAATGATGAAAATAGTGAAGGGAATTAAACCTGAATCTGTCAGAAGTTGTTCATCTGTACATTTAGTCTCTCATTCCCATACTGAAATCTGTAAGAACCTAAAGCTTTTGCTGAATTTTGGGCTTTTATAAGAATCGCCCATGTCCAGTTTGTCCCTCCAGAGGAAAGATAATTTTTGAAAAATACTGAAAAACTTCAGGGTTCATGAACTCTTCAGGAAATCCCATTCACCAGGTACTTACCATGACCCCACAAACAGCAGTGAATGCAGATGCCCATTTGTTTGCAAACATAATTCCCACTCTGGCCGCTTTTCTCTTTCATCCTCCTGCTGGCTTTACTGAAATACCAAAAGCACTCTGATTCTCACTCAGTAATCCCCTGCAGCTAAGTTAAAGACAAAGTCTTTGTTCTTATTTGACTTCAAGGTCCCAGTGGCAGAAGAAGAGCTGCTGTGTGCACCAAGAACACACGACCCGAGCTCCGGGAAGTACCGCGGGCGATATCTTGAGTACGCTGCTATCACCCAGCTCCACGCTGCCGTGTTTTAAACTGGCCCCTGTGGCCACTGCACTCCACTCCACTCAATATAATTCTCTAAATGACCGAGATCCTGCTCTGACAACACTTAAATACAGCTTACCAGAGGCAAGAATCAGCCCCGGGAAATGGCAAGCATCGTGTTCACATTCCTTTCTCACAGGGAATTTACACCTTTTTATGCTCTAATTACTTCTGCATGTCCAGGTAGTAGCAGCTGTCAGCCTGCTTTATCTACACATGATGGGAAAGTTACTTTTTTGGGGTTTTTTTTCCATTTGAATGCTGACCCTGCCAAAATTGTTCCTATTTTCTCAGCAGGTGGCTAAACTATTGCAAAGCACTCTACAAGGGGTGGGGTGGTTCCACCATTCAGAGCTGCACAGCTCCCCTCTTGTCCTTCTCAGTAGAAGTGCTCTCACCTGCTTCCACCATCAGTCTCTACTTGAAATTCCAGGTGTGTTTTAGGCCGAGAAAACTGAGAAGGATGACGAGAACTATCACATGACTCCTATCTGAGAAGACGAGATAAACTCCAGCTTTAGATAGAAAGAGTAGAGGAAGGATGGTATGGAGGTTTGCAGGGAGAGTTGCATGAAGAAGGGCAGAAATTTTAAAGCTAATAAAAGAAAGTACTTTTTAACACAGATAAATCAAACTCAGTACCCCAAGGTGTTGCAGGTGCCAAAATCAAGCTATTATACCAAGATGTGCATATAACCTTCATCCCAGACTGCTGAAAGCCTGGAGAGTGCAATGGAGGAGTGAGGTATCGCTTGCTCTACTCATACCCACTCACTTGAGCATCTCGTGAGGATCACCAGGGGCAATGGGATATGAGTCCACACAAGCCTGGGATGATGCCTGGCTGACTAAAATATTCAACATTCCTTTCTGAAGGACATCCACCTCCCCACTAAGCATCTGTGTGTTCCTCACAAGCTGAAAAATGTAAGCACCTGTGGTGTCCAGCAAACCACCTTCTGGCATACGATGAACAGGGGGATGACTTTGCAGGAGAATGTTTAGCTGGGGTTTGTTTCCAGCCTCGTTTCCCTGGAGCCCAGTATCCATGGGTTAGGCAAGATCTCTAAGAGAAGTTGTAATAGTGGCTGCTAAAAGACGATCAGTTACAAGACTTAGATAATTTCACCTACTGAAACTATTCTTTTGAAATTGCTGATGGGACTAATCATCAGATACACTGGAACTCCTTTGTCCTTCCCTTGTATTTTAAAGAGGCTCTGAAGAAGGAGGAAACATTATTAACTTGTGAGAACAGTGCCAAGAGCTCACTAATGTGATGAACCAGGTGCAGAACGTACTCAGCTGGAAGCGTAGATCTGACCCTGATCCTCAGGCCTGTGAGGTTCACCTTGTGCTGGTTAAATAGCTGCTAAAGAGGCTGCTGCTAGAGAATTCCCTCTGCCTTGGCTGAAGTTCTTTTTATGCTGGATCTTGAGGGTGTAAATTCCCACTCGCTGCAGCTTTTCTGCTTGTTGGGAACAGGCAAGGAAAAATCAAAAAGATACAACCAACCCCTTGCTGTCGTGGCTTGAGCACAAGAAGGATGATGTAAAGTCTGAGTATGCAAATCAAATACAAATGACTGGGAATAGCTGGCACTTGCAGCCTTGCTGGGTCACCCCCTTTGCTGCATGTGAAGCACTATTTAGAAGCATGTGGAGCTGAGTTTTTCAAGTATTTAGTATTTGCAAGGGCTCCTGCAGTGAATGGGAACAGAGATTGCTCAGCACTTCACACAAGTCAACCTTTGTCCGTGCTAGCACACCTATGCATGTCTGTGCAGTATCAGTTTGCACTATTATTTTACTTCTTAAAACTTTTTAGAAGTAAGTAAAGGTGTGTGCTTTGCATGCTGTTGGTGATGAAATTTCCCCATAAAGAAAAGCTACATTTATTAAGGAAGAACATGACCCTGCTGTGCAGTTCATGAAGTCACAGTTCCCCTCCTTCCTCCCCTTTATAGTGGGGACACAGTGCAGTGATTTAAGCCAGGAAGCATGTTGGGAAAAAATCTTATACTTGCTGTTTGAAGGAGAAGAGAGAACCTGCTCTCTTCTGCTTTCTTCCCCATTCATGACTTATCTCTTCTGTCATGGCCTGGACCACATCAAATCTCAAGGGTTTAGAAGTGTGGAAGGACACCAATGGCAGGAATGCTGCAGGGAGGGTGGGGCTCCTCATAACGATGCAGCACTGAATTAATCACTTTACAGTTATTTAATCACTTTACAGTGATATTTTACTTTTGCAGTGTTCAAAGGGTTAAAAATGCAGCTCCTAAATGCTGTAGTGAGAAGAATGATATGGTGGAGCATAAAACCAGGCAGAGATATTAGTTGTTAGAGAGGTTTTTGTCTCATTCTTCCCACGAGAAAAAGCCAATCCGAGCAATGACCTTAAGGAGGAGGGTTCAGAGGATGCTGCCCTGCAGTGCTCCTTCCAGCGTGCTCCCATCAGAGCATGGAGAAGATTTTGCCAGCTGATCCCTGGGATCTATGAAAAAGGTGAGAGTCTTGTGCCCTTAAAGACTTCCTGACCTGCTCCCTGACCATGCAGCTTCACAGCAGCTGGCATATTAGTGATAGTAGTGAGATATTGGAATGGGCTGCCCAGGGAGCGGGTTGAGTCCCCATCCCTGGATGTGTTTAAACATCGCTTGGATGTGGTGTTGGGGGATATGGTCTAGGGGTGAACTTGTAGAGTAGGGTTAATGGTTGGACACGATGATCCCAAGGGGCTTTTCCAACCTGAGTAATTCTGTGATCTCCCACGTGTCAGAGAGTGGTCAGGACACCATGTGAAACCAATTTTAGAGTAACTCCAGCATGTGCTATCCCACTGGCTTGGGCATGGCTGGAAGAAGATGCTGGAAACTGTCTTCTGACCCTCTGTTGTCCTCTCCATGGGGGACCACTGACTATTTCAGAGGCTTTCACAGAATCCAGAGGGAGGAAAAGGCCCCCTCAGCATACTTATGATGTAGGAAGAGATGGTAGGAGGGTGAGCATGATTTGGACCGTGGTCAGTATACAGCTAAGAACACCGTGCTGCTGTTGTCCTGCAGTGAAGCATCTCACAGAATCACAGCACGGTAGGGGTTGGAAGGGACCTCAAAAGATCATCTAGTCCAAACCCCCTGCCAGAGCAGGATCACCTAGAGCAGGTCACATGGGCACATGTCCAGGCAGGTTTTAAATGTCTCCAGAGAAGGAGACTCGGCAACCCCTCTGGGAAAGCCGTTCCAGAGCTCTGTCACCCTCACCGTGATGAAGTTTTTCCTTATGTTTACCCAAAACCTCCTCTCTCATAACCAGCCCAAACTGTTTGAGTGAACGAGATGCCCAGCTTTTTAGTTTCACAGATTCTGGAACATACCTTGGCTATGATAGAAAGGTCTATCTTTCTCCCAAGTCGTCTCTTAAACAGTGTAATTTCTGTTAAAGAAGAGGCAGATGTTTCATATCATTAATATTTTACAGACGAAAAGACATTAATGAAGATAAATCTTTTTAAGTTAGAAAGTAGATCCCTAGGGGAGTTCTGGAGACTAAGAGAGGGCACAGTTGGGGCACTGAGCCAGCACTATGGGCTGGGCTGCGGACCCTTGCAGTTTAAAGCAAGCCGAAGCTGCCCAGGTCATCGTTCTTCCTTCATGGCAAATCTGTTAACCCATGGCACTCAGGAAAAAATGCTTCCAGTATTTTTTTTTGCATTAAATACTTAATCAGGACTAATGCTCTTTTACATGCACGGTTTAAGGTGAATGAAAGCAACACTAATTCTAAACCCCCTGTATTTTGTTTAGAGGGTTTACATTTCCACCTTTATGCATCTATAATTCTGCAGCACTGTTAAGACGAGTTGGTTTCTTTGGTTCTATTTTCTCCTGCTTAAAATGTGTTGTAATTAGGACAAGCATGATCCAAGAATATCCTTTTTAAGAGCAAAATATACAATAATCGATTCTTACTTATAAGAAAATCAAGTATAAAGCAACTTAACAAGCTGCAGACAGGGAAGGGTTTTTCAGGTGAACATTTCTGTTTCTCTGAAGTTTGTACAGACCAGGATGTACATACAAAGGGGCACAGCTGATTGCTTACATATCCTTCCATGCACACACACATTAAAAACACATTACTACATTTGCTCTGTCAAGCATTCAGATGCAAGAAATGCCAGAATTAAGTCTGTCTGCAAGTCTTCCTTGAGCATAGGAACAATTAGTACAATCTTTTGCATCTCTGAAGTTTAAGCAAATATTAATTTATCAATCTCTCTCCAGTGCTCAAACATACCTTTAGATTTGGACATATGGAGCAATACTGGAAACCCTGCCAAAGCATTAAGCATCCACTCTTCAACGTTTTTACAGAATGATCTGATTGACAGAAGGTGTTCCGCAGGAATATCCTGCAGGAAATCATGAAGTAGGATGTTCTCCATTTCCTAGAATACAAATTCATGAAGCTGGACATGACTGGTGTACTACAGATATTTACAGCATCAGGAAACAACATTGTATTGATAGTTTAAATGTAAATATTAAAAGGCCCTTTTTTTTTTCCTTCCAAAGAAGCAATTGCTAAGCTACATTTATTAGCAGAAAGATGAAAGATCCTAACACTAAGCGTAGTTTCCTGAATTAGTTACTACACACTACTTAATGACTTGCTGTAAAGAAGAAGCAAATTATTTTGATCAGAAAAGTGCATATTTCTATGCAGAATGTGACTAAGAAATGCAGTAGGAAAGTTCTCAAAGGAAAAATAAGTCTTGTAAATTGGAAAATGGTTATCAGTCAAAATTTCAGTCACATAACCTCATGCCCGAACCACAGCCCACATTTAGAACAGCATACTCCATGGGAATACATAGCAGCAAAGTGGGAGTTATCTCAGCTGCCACTGGCTCCTTTCAAAATCTGCACATTTCAAAATGTGCTGTCTCAGAAGAAGCCAAAGAAGCAGCCTTGGGGTACCCAACGGAAACCACCTTCTGCAGAAGAAAAGAAACAGCCGGCCCTTCTCTTCTGGTACTACCAAAACAACACATCCTAACACGATTACAACGAGCAAGTGTATCCACAGTACCTTGAAGAGCTGCCTATCATAGATTTTGAACAGCTGGCATACATCTGGCAAGGACATCAGTGCTATTCTTGTAGGCTGCAGAGACCTCCAGAATGACACGATGCAGTTTTTCACCTGCCGCACAAAGTCCTTTATGAATTTTCACTCATTTTACTCTTGGGAAATGTGAAGTGTAATTCAGGAAGACAGCACACGTAAGCATAGAAGCAAAAGAATGACTATGGAACTGGATTCTTTGCCTGGCCCCATCCTGGCTGGGCTCCAGTATGAGCGTAAGGGGCATCCTGGGGGCAGCAAGTTGAACCTCACAAGGCAGCATGAGAAAGAGGAGAGAGACAAGGAATTGTGCTATGGATATGCAGGTAAAAATGAAAAATATGTATCTGTGGCCCTGTGTTTTGTGCTGGGCTCAGATCCGTTGTTGTGCCAGGAATGCTCAAGATACGCCTGCAAACCCCAATTCTCAGAGCCTGTTGTGTTAATTAAGAATTCCTGAGTAATTTGACTGAATGGTCCTTTTGTCTAGAAATGATCGTGTACCTTAGACCAAACCATCATGTAAATAAGCTACACAGAAACGATTTTATCCTTAGAGCTGTTTGCTGTTGTCAGAATGTTATTAAAGCAAGGCATACCTTGTCTAGCTCTTTATTGCTCACCATATGTAAAATATCTTGACAATAGCTGTAGTACTCATCAGCGAGCTGCACGACCTGCAGAAGGTAACCAAAAAGAGGGTACAAAAAGATCACGCAGGCAAAGAGCTAACTTGCTTGCTGACCAAATATTGAACCTACCATTTCATAGGAGTAATTCTCCCCTAGATCTTGCTCCCGAAGATAGACTCTGCTGAATTCGGGCCAAGGGTCCTGAAATCTCTCTTGTTCAGTCTTCAGATAAATGACAGATGGAGAACAGTGAAAATTTTCTCAATGTATCAGAATTATTTTGAAGAATAATAAAAAAAAAAAATGTAAATCACAATTATCTTGTCAGTTCTGTTAAAGGTATTATGTACTTCCTTGGAATTATATAACATGATTTTTTAACACAATGTATTTCTTCAGAGGGATGCTTGTCTTTTTTTTTTTTTTTGAAAGTAGGGGTGGATTAGAGAAACAAGCACTAAATATTTAATTCTTCACATCATCCACATATATTTTCTATAGAGCTCGGGACACAGTTGTAACCTTCTAAACAAGGCTGCGGAGAGTTGGCTCTGCTCTCGGGGTGACAGCGCGGTTCTCATCAGCTGTCATCGCACCCACTTCAGAGCACTCACTACCCCACCCGAGTGCTCTGTACAAAGAAGACAGACGCCCAGTCCCTCATTTTATCCTCTCTTTGGTCCGTGGAAGTTGATTGCTCAGGCTCTGCTGGCTGCCTCCCAACAGCCCTGGTGCCAGCCCATCCCATGACAGCACACTTGCTTACGGGGTTAGCCGGGCAGCTGCCCGTTGTGGTCAGCAGGGGCTGTGCTCTTTTGGGTTTTTTTCCCTATATCATTCCCTAGTATTTAAACATTTATCGTGAGAATAAACTCTGAGCGCATTGAAAAGACATGAGCCTCAGGCAGGGAAGGTTGTACCCCACTAACTCCCCAAATATTCAGAACCTGGTGTCTCAGCCACTATTTCCACTCTCGGCACAGAAAAGAATTCTTTGAGCAGACACTAAGACAGCAAAACTATTTAGCTATTAGGTGAAATAAGGGGAAATAAGCATTTAGTGGGATTATGCAGGCAAAGGTTATTCTGAAGAAGCTGGTGGGTTAACTGCATTTCATCAGAACGTATTATACAGCAATTCTAATTAAACACGCGGGTGGACATTGTGTTATAAGCCTAATGTATCTGAAACTCACTGTTGGGGTTTTTTGGCTCGTGCTCATGTAACCAGCTGCATCTCCAGAACTGCAGGCGTTTCCACTGTGGTAAAATATACAACAGAAAAACCTTTTCAAAAGCCCACCGATTTATTCTGTGTTTAGTAAGAAAATGAGCTCAAACTGGATAGAGTGCACTAGGCTGGAACATTGGGTTTGGGAAACAAATCCTGCTCTCTTTCCTGTCATTCAGCAGCCCCATGATTTTCTAATGAGTCTGAAGCCCAGTTTCTTATCTTTAAGATAAAACTGAACCATTCATTATAGACAGCAAGGTATCAGCCATTTAATGGTGCAATGTCTTCCGGCTTCTCGCACCAAAATCATGGGTTTGCATTTGTAGTTGCACTTTATTTGGAATCCTAACAGTAAACGTGCAAATAATGACAGCATAATCATCCTTCTGCTTTGATTTCACGGTAATTACATTTTCTGCACCCTGTATCAGCTTAGATGGCATTTTCTTTCTTGGCTTTCACCCATTTGCTTTCCAAGCCTGCCTTGATGTTCCGTGCAGCTTGCAAAGTCTTGACCGCTGCCTTTTGGCTGAAAAGCCAGGGATGCAGGCACAGGGGGCTGCTTTCTTACCTTACCATCTCCTACCTCTCTCCCTGCCTGTTTTGCTAAGGCTAAACCTACAGGAGGGAGAGGCAACGTTGCGAGTAAAAAGGACGTGCTGCGAGGGTTGGATTCCTCCAGTCAAGCCCCCATCTGCTGCCGACACCTGCTCGCTGTCTGCGGAGGCATTTCAAATGCCGGGGTCCTTTTGGACTCCGGTGACAGGCAGGGGCTTTGTAGAAAAAAAAGATAGCCTGCCAACACTCAGGCTATCTAATCAGATCCCCCGGCTGCTGGGTTCCACTGCTGTTCTGTATTATAAGCCAGGGTACTACCATGCGTCCTGGAGGGACAGAGGACAAACTGTAATAGCTTTATCTGCTCGGAAACTCAAGCCACTGCAAATACCTCCTTCTCCCTTCTCTGTTGCCCACAGGACTGACCCTTGCCACCTGAAAAATTACCTTTCCCTCTGCCTTCAGAGCTGTGCTCCAGCAAAACAACTAAACTGGCTGCCCAATACGGGGCACAACATTGATGTTCGGTATGTTTGGTGACGCTGGTGGCTCTTTCTCCTAGGCATTTGTAGTTTTGGTGGCTTGGCAAAGGGAAGAATATGTAAGTCGGGAAGTTTCACAATGCTTCTTTCAAATGGGTCGTTCCTGCAGATTTCTAAAGCCTGTGAAGCAAAATTAATGAATATTTCCCAGCTCCTGCTCTCCCCGAGAAGGCGGCCAGCTGTATCTTCTGCTGCTGCTACTATGGCAACACGTATCAGCACTGCTCTCCTCTGGTGGGCTGGCTCCCACTCACAAGGGGATGGTGAGCTGAGAGAAGGGGTCTGGTGTGGGTCCTCCAGTGCCCCAGCAGCCACCCAGGAGCTTGGTGGCAATCAAGTGTAAATGCCAACGGAAAACCAACATCTCTGTGCTCCCACTGTTAGCAAAGGGGGTTCGGACTCAGCTGGTGCCCGTGTAAGTGCTCGGCTGCCAGGCAGAGCTGAACACTTCCCCTGGAGAAGTGCCTGGGGAAAGGCAGGACACACAAAAGAGGAGGTGGGTGGGAGAAAGGAAAAAAATGGGTGACAGCAAAATCACAAGGAGTTTCACCGTATCTCTTGCAGAGTTTGGATTGTTGCTATAGAGTAGGAACTGGAGCTAAAATGGGAAATACAATGGTGGGGGTGACAAAAAGACTAACAGAGGAGGCGAGCGGGAAGGACAAAGGAAAAATGAAAGGAGGTAGCGTGGTGAATGTGCGTGCTGTTGACTGTCAGATTAGCCTGAGATTGGAAGAGCTAACTGGCTAGAATCATATCAGATCTTTTTTATTAAAAAGTCGTGGGTTTGCTTCACTAGAACGTCAGAAGCCCAAACCTTCCCTATTACTAGAATCATAAAATAACTCTTAGGAGATAAGTATTTGCTGGCATTTCTTTAACACTGCTATACTCTGAGCCAGAGCAGGTATGATTTTAGGGAGAGCTTGTTCTCAAAGCTCCCACAGAGGACCTCCCTTCCCTAGAGGGCACCCCATTGTAACTCAAACGAGCAAATATATTCCCTTAAATCTCCCTCATACATTTGGAGATCTTACTGGTTACACTGGTGTTTATTTACACTACTTTCATAACATCAGTAGCAGAGCTGTGTACACATAGCTTAAAAAAACCCCAAGGTTTCTGAACGAACCAAGTCACAAGTTCTGTATAAAAGCCTCATGCTCATCACTCCTCAAGTGAACATATTCCAACCCAGCCACCTGATTCATCTGAGGTCCCACTGACTATCAAAAGTCAAACGCCTTCTTCATAGTCAAGGGCAAACCATTATAATCTTACTGTCACTTCTGTGACACCAACAAGCACAACTCCCAACCTGCCAGGTTCTTCACTGGCCTAGTTCCTCACTATCAGCACCAACTCAATTGCCAACGATCTCAGTATGGTCAAGAAATATTATTTTCAGTAACTAGAGAGAGTGGATCACAGTTTTGAAACCATTCTTTCTTCACCAACCCCTAGGCTGGGTGGATGTCTTGGTCTCTCAACCAGTTCCCAGCTCCACCTTTCCCTCAGGTAGGTGCAAGAGAAAAAGCATCTGCCTGTTGGACTCTCTTTGGTCATGGGAGGGAGCAATAGTTATTTAGGACAAATTCACTACTCAAAACAGACATCCCCTGCCTCTGCCAGACGGAAATGGCAACAAGCCAGAGAATTATATCCCATTAGTGGGGTCTGGTCCACAGAGCAACATTTGGACTGCACTGAAATGGTATATTAAAGATCTTCTTCATTATAATTTGGAAATTTCCACACTAACACCCTCTCAAGAATTGAGATGCTATGGGTCTAATACCCCTGCTATGATTATTTATTTAATTTTTATTCTTTTTATTATTATTATTTATTATTACCCCAATTATATGATTAGCTCGGTGAGAACAGAATTTATTCTTGCAAGTAGAAAAGTCTTGAAGTTTTCATTAGTCTTTTCCTAAATTTCAATTTTCTAATTTATATATACATATATATATATATATAAAATTTTCCATTGCTGGTTTTATCAGCATCATTGGATCATGAAAAATTCATTCTGATTTCAAAAAGTACCAAACCCTACAGAGAGGGCAGCCAAGATGAATTATTTCCTTGGTGTGTTCCTGTTCATTTGCAAAGAAAGTAAAAGCTCAACACTGATGGAAACAAACTCACTTGTCTGAAGCTGCTGCTTGTTTTGTATGTGACTTAATTGTTTCTTTCAGAGTTGTGCTACTCGTGCTTCTCTGGCTGTGTTTTGTGCTTTTTTACTGCTTTCTCTCTGTTTTTTCCTGCTGTCCTTTATTACAAAAGTAACAGTGACACTCAGATGTGTGTGGTCTGCGTGTGGCTTGGGACAGGGACGTGTGGCTGCATTTGGAGTGGAAGCTGTTCTAGGTTCATCTGTCTGGCTTCACACAACAGCTTAGTGACTTGTTATAACTGTCTGAAGAGAAGGAAGCATCAGACAAGATAATTCCATCGTTAAGAGATTTTTCTATTGCGATTAGAAAGATGATCTTTGTCTGAATATCATCTTTATATTTTGATTATTTTTTTTTAATCTGAAAAGTTATCTCAAGAAACTATATCCGGATCATGAGTTGTCTGGTTGATGTCAGCCCTTTCCCTGGAATTTACCACCTTTTCCAGAGGTGGTAAATTTACCACCTTTTCCAGAGGCAGACACCTCTGGCAGCTGGTGGAGAAGGAGGAGGCCTGAAGCCAGTCATAGAATCACAGAAACATTAAGGTTGGAAATAACCTGCAAGATCATCCAGCCCAACCATCTACTAAATATTATCAGGACCACTAAACCATGTCCTGCAGTGCCACATCCAGATGTTTTTTAAACACCTCTAGGGATGGTGACTCCAGCCCCTCCCTGGGCAGCCTGTGCCAAGCCATCACCACTCTCTCAATAAAATATTTTTCCTAATATCCAACCTAAATCTCCCCTGGTGCAGCTTAAGGCCATTTCCTCTTGTTCTGTCAGTGGTCACCTGGGAGAAGAGACCAACCCCCACCTCACTCCAACCTCCCTTCGGGTAGCTACAGAGAACCAGAAGGTCTCCTCTCAGTCTCCTCTTCACCAGACTAAACAACCCCAGCTCCCTTAGCTGCTCCCCATCAGACATGTTCTCCAGACCCCCCGTGATTAAAAAAGGGCTATAGCATGTTCCCCAGCCCATCAGAGACCACGGCTCGTTTCCATGAGGAGGGACAAGGACACGAGCTCTTCAGACATAAGCGGTGCTTCTGGCTCTCAGCAGTGGCTAAGGTCCTTGTTTAGCCAGCATCGCTTCTTCGGTGCCTCCCACTTTTTCTAATGTTTCCTCATGTTTCTATGATGGGAGGAAAAAGAGCAACAATTCACATTGCTCTGTGCTCTCTCATCTCTTCTAGGACCAGAACTAGCAGCTCTCCCACTATGCCCAGCAAGACTGCTGTTTCCAGGTGACACTGCAGGGAAACACCTTTCTTTCCCTGGAGAAGAAAGGCCAGGAGAGACTAAGCCAGAGACCTGCAATGTTCCTTGAACACTGGCCAAGACTCTTCCTTGTTACAGATGTCAAATCTTAGGCCTGTTCTGGTTATATTGGGTGCACAGGTAAGAAGGGATAACACTTCAGTAAAGCTCTCATGGGAAATGAGCCTCGAATTACCTATGAATAATTTGTTTGGTCTTACAACAACCAACTGCCACTTGATCATCTACAGAACCCGATCCTCTGGCCTGTCCCATTCTTTACTGTTGTCACTTTATGGACTTCTGCAACATTACTCTGCTATAAAACCCATGGGGAAAGGCAACAAACGTATGGGTGTAATTTTTTCCAGGCTTTTATAGAGTGTTCACTCAAATAACTATAATATAAAGTATCATGGATGCTGAAGCAGTTTTATCATTATATCTGGGTGCTTAATAGGCTGACTAGTGTCCCTCTAACATCCATCCTATAGAAAAATGCTGTATCTATCTCCCTATTAAAGAATGGAAGTCAAAGTACAGAATTTATCCATATACACATTAAAGTAATAGTCAAGTCTGTAAGAGAGAGAGGATACGAACCTGGTCTCCAAAGCCCAAGACATAGGCTGTGCCTGTTTTTCTTCTATGCATTTAAAAGGAGTGTAAAACTGTTATGGAATAGAAGAATTTCCCTTCCTTTTTGTTTTTTATTTTTTCCTGGGGACAAACACAAGCCTGGGGTTTATTTCAACCATGAGCTTAACCATAAGAAGTCTTCCTTGCTCACCCACAGCTGCACCATGCTCACATCTACACCTGTCTGTCAAAATATCTTCATCAATTATTTTTAGACTTCTAATTTTTGCAATCAAGCTACATGGGTCTTCAACATTTTCTCTGTGCTGTTCCCTTACAAGAGGTGATTTTAAAATCTGAAATTTTAAACCAAAGCGAAGGAAGTATTTCCAAAGCAATATGTCTCATGGTTTGAACTAGTAAAAAACCCAGGTGACACTTTAAGACCTGTCTCTTCAACCTACTGTTTAATTTAATAATACTGTTTAATACTGTTTATTAAGCTCTTCTTTTAGGTTTGGCAAGAGTTCCTGCTCTTAAGATCTACATGGCTAAAATATCTAATGCAAGAAAGTCTGATTAGGCAGGGCAGGATTCACAGTGGAGCTTCTCTATTAGGGCACAGCACTTTTATAGTGTGTAAAATAATAGTAAGAAAAATAGAATAATGTTGTCGATATTGAACAGATGATTTACAGACTTTCATGTAGAGGCAATATATAGATTCTCATGTGGCATTTTATGATTAAAACATTTCAAAATACAAACCTGGGATAATATTTTTCGGACAGAAGACAGCAATAACGTTCGTAGAAAGGAGAGTTCTCCTTGATAGCAATTCCAGCATAGTGGTACCTAGAAAATAATAATAATAAAAAAATTACTGAGAACCATATGATTTTCAGAAAATCATCAAATAACTCATATACCTCCTTGAAATGTAGCTGAATAATTTATTTAAATAAGAAAAGACCAATTAAAAAAATCTACTTTTAAAAATTCTGTTGAAAAAATGCTCTCCAAAATAGGACATAATTGAACAAACTTTTTACAAACTATTTTAAACAGTTTTTGCCCTTGAATGAGACTTTTTTCTAAAAAAAAAAAAAAAACCCAAAAAACAAAAGCCAGTGAATGGGGTGCAACAGTTTTATTTGTACAGGACAGTCAGTGGAGTCAGGGACCGGAGTCTCAGCTGACAGAGGGCCCCATAATCTCCACGCAAGTTGAAGGATTTCATGCAGTTTTTTGCAGCCACTCAAAATTGCTTAAGGACTGGATGACCCAAGAGTGGTCATAGAATCACAGAATGGTTTGGAAGGGACCTTAAAGATCATCTAATTCCAAACCCTCCTGCCATGGGCAGGGACACCTCCCTCTAGAGCAGGTTGCTCACAGCTCCATCCAGCCTGGCCTTAAACACTTCCAGGGATGGGGTGTCTGCAACCTCTCTGGGTAACCTGTTCCATCATCTCACCATCCTCACAGAAGAACTTCTTCCTTACATCTAATCTATATCTACCCTCTTTCAGTTTAAAGCCCTTAACCCCTGTCCAATCACTACATGCCCCTCTAAAAAGTCCCTCTCTGGCTTTCTTGTAGGCCTTCTTCATGGCAAGCTAAAACCCAAGAATCTCGCTGGACCTTCCCTAAGGTTTATTCCAACCTCGGTGAGCAACAGAGTCACCATCCCTGCTACCCAGGCAGGCTCTTCCCAGGCTGGGTCACTGGGAAGCCAGAGGAAGAGTGCAGCAGTTTTGGGCCACCAGCAGCCAGCAGAGGGTAACCTTCTGCTGCTAGAAGCGAGATGTGGAGGCTGGGGGCTATCACGCACCATCCCAAGTCCTACCAGCTACCAGGAGAAGCCTGGGAGTGTCTGCAGTGAGGCACTCCCAAAACAAAGCATCTCGCTGGATCAAGCTGGTAGCAAGTCCAGACTAGCAGAGAAATGTCACAGATCAAGTAAGGGCATGTTAGTCTCAAAGCCAGTACTTGACAGCTGCTCGAAATGCTCGTAAAATTGTTGTGTCTCGATGCCCTTCCAACATCCCTTTTTCCAGTTCGGATGTTCAGAGTGTGGTTACAAGTTTGGACATTGAATCCGTGAAAGGGTATCGAACTCTCTGTGCTCTAGAAGAAGAGAGGGAAGGGAAAAGAAAGGAATGTAGGAGGAGGATGTGAGGTCATCTGATTTAAATGGTTTTAAACTGTTCACAGCCTTTTCATTGAGCACCGCTACACGCTGGGTCACCCTGCAGATACGTGCAAGGGTGAAAAGCACAACACAGACATTAATCACCATCCTGGAGACAGGCTTTCCTGACCTGGTGTCTCAAGAGCTCTGAGTAAGGTCTGGCAGATGCCTCATGCAGGCCATGCTGTAATAGCCAGGACAAATTGAAGCACTCATTTTTTTAAAAACCAGGCTGATCTGGAGTTCACGCTCCACCAAAGCCGCTCTGATGTGGTGATTTTCATGGAATTAACTCTATTTTATAGTACTTGATGGCATCACCTTGTGATGTGTTACAGACTTGCAACCAACAATTCAGCTGCTGTATCACAGTGCTGGAGCTGAACATTCAGATGTTTTAAAATGTTCTTAGAACTGTTACAAACAACTTATTTAAACAAAGGAAGCCAAACCAATACCTGTTATTCCCTCTTTTGCCCAGCCTTCTTGTCCCCAGACCTGGGAAAACTAATCGAATAAGCTGAAAAAACAAAAACAAAGAGAAAGTTAGAGATACTTGACAAATTCATTCTATAATGAAAAAATTACTTGCTACTTTTTTTCCTCCTTAATCACTTCTTTTTTTTAGTGTTGTTGTGGTCATCATTTGCAGGCTAATTCCTATTCTTACCTCTCAAATGGGAACTGTTGAACTGAGCTTGATCAAGATGCACAGCTAAGAAAGGTAAGGGATTATCTCTCTGGGGTAGGGATTTTTTTAGACCAGTCTGTTTTACCTTGCACTGGAACACAACAGTGCACGCACCAGGAGACCACCCACGGGCAGGTGGGAGGTACCAATGAGGAGAACTCGAAGGTGCCGTGATTCTTCGGTACTCTGACAGTCCTGCAAGCCTTACTCATGAGAGTAGGACTTACTCACACAAGGGACCTTGCCTGCTCTTGTCAGGAGTACTTGCAGGACAGAGCCTGACTTATTTGCTTTAAAAGGACCTGAAGCATCAAGCTGCAAAGGAACCTCTTTGACCACCATGGTGGTAGCTGTGAACTGAGGTCATGCAGCATCTGTCAGGGTGAGGCCCTACAGAGTAAGAAGATGCTGTCAGGATAATAATCCACGTCGCTATGATTATTCTGCATGAGCTGTCCTGTGAAGACAGAGCCTGACCCAGGACAGCTGGAGCTAACGTTCCCTATATAGCAGGAACAGAGGATCAAGTACTCGGCGTTAGCGAGGAGCGAGGAGAGTTTCCACTCCGCAGCACAAAGCTTGGACTCTCTGCAAGATACACTTTACTGGTCCAAAGGCCTGCTAAAGGGGAAGTTTCTCCAACTCACACTAACGTGCACCTCCAGTTTTAATAGTGCTGGGGTGCTCCTGTTCTTTGCACATTTCTGCGTGGACCCATCCCAGCCATCCCCTTTCTCAAGCTGGTGTTTGAGCGTAATCTCATTTTCCTAAAAGGGCAGCCTATGAAACTGGGGCTTCATGAGGCACGTACTTCTTCCCCCTGTCTCTTCAGCAGAGAGGGTGGTGTATTTGGGCAGAGGGATAGGGCAGGTGAGATTAGGAGTGTTTTAAATCACCACGGTTTGATTCACACGGGGCTTGGCTGCAAAAGTCTTTCCAGTCTACATGCATGTAATGCAGGCAGGTTACTACTGCTTAATGAATTAGTAATAGCTCAGCCCGTTAACTAGGCTGTGGTAACTAATTACATCTGCATCTGTAGTTAAAGCCAGGGTTGCTGCAGTTCCTGCTCTCCTCAGCCTCTTGCTGCACAGTCTCACCTCCTGCAGCAGAAGGACAGGCCATGTCAAGCTGCTGGGGAGCTGCACCCCAGCTCACTCACTTGGGAGGTGTTAACTTGCACCACAAGGCACTGGGTCCAGTAAGGCTGTGAGCAAACAGTTGCAAGCACCAACCTATAGCACCTATGGCTCACCAGCTAAGCTCTTTTGCATGACCAGATTTGTGCTTCATCCGTGCCTGTCCTAACTTAAAAGTAAAATGCATTGACTTTAACCATGAGAAGACTTGAGCTTACAGGTGGTAACTCCATCATGCTGGAGCGCCTGAAAGTGTAGAGGCAGGATGGGATTAATCTTACCTAGGTGGCTACAAGGTAGAGATGTGTAAGCTGGTTGCTGTAGCCAATGGAGAACAACAAACATTCTGAGGCACAATTCCCCCAAGCTGCCTCAGAAGACTAATTTAGGGTGAGAGGAATCATATATAGGGACTTAGTTCTCTCCATTGGCTACCAAGAGATTTTAAAGTGACTAGCTCCATGGCAGACATCTACACCAAGCCAAGCAAATTCTACCCATGGGTTTGCTTGATGGGTGATGATCCATTAAGCTAAGGTAATAAATCACACTGCATCACTCAAATCTTAAATAAGAGTAATTTAACTTATCCAGTAAAAAAAAAAAAAAAATTAGATTCAATTAAATTAATTCATAAAACAAGGTTATCCATACAATTTAAATTGATTTCAGGCACAACCTTTACTAAAATCATTGTGGTTTTGTGTGGAAACGATGCTTAGTCATTCCTACCGCGGGCACTAATAGAACAATATTAGTGGTAAAACCAGGAAATTCTGAACAAAAAGTCTTGACCAACAAATAATCACAGGGCATTCTATCTTCCTTAATTTGTTAAAGTTGAGTAGGTATGAGTGTTTGTTGCAGTTGGGATTTCTAAGCAGTAATTGTTCTGTGGGTTGGATTGAACTCCATGTATTCGAGAAGTAGAACAGTTTGAAGGATATTGGGGTTTACACTTGGATGTGTTTTGCTTGGGTGATTCTGTAACAACTTTTAGTGAGCGTTTGGAGCAAAATCTCCATAAGTATATTTAAAAAGGCAAATATAAAATTATGTAATAATCAAAGGAGTCAAATAGGACAGAAGAATCAGCTCCTCGGGGTGGGTTTGTTAATTTAACCTTACACTGTTTACCCTGGGAAAGCTTTCTAAAATATATTAGCAAAAGAAATCTTTGCTAGCATAACATACACCAGTTCCCTGAAGAAAACAAACCCCACCACAAAGAATACTCTTTAGTATAACAGCATCTACACGAGGCCTTACCAGAAATACATCAGAAAAGGCACAACCATAATACATTACATATTCATTCTTCTCTGTTATTTATTATCTTTTGATATGTAGTCTGTGTGTTTGATCATTGGATTTTTCTATTTAGGTATCTCTGCTTCTTATCTAATATATCCTAATCTACTCTGTACCTTTCCAAAGGTGGCTGAGTTTACGTGATACTTGGAATCTGGACTGCAGCTTTCCATATACAGTTCATAGAGTAGCGAGCGGGGCACAGCGCATCCTTCGCACAAATAGAAATTATTAGCTATCCTTTAAAACAAAAACATCAATTGGTTTAGGTCAGAATTAGAAACAAGAATTGTTAGCTCATGATTATAATAACCAGGCTGGCAGTGTACTCTGTAATGGTTATTCTGATCTTATAGAGGCATAGAATCAACAACAACAAAAACAACAAAAAGAGAGACCTGCTACTTTTATGTCAATCTGTATTCTGGGAAAAAAATGATACACATTATATGTTTGTCTCTCTCTATATATATATATTCTATGTTTGTTTTTTAACTTAAGTTCTACTTTCCTGGTTTCCAGAGTTTAAGAGAGGTCATGTGAGACTCTGCAAATAGATTTACTAGATTCCATAGTTTTTAATAAAAAAAAAAGCAACTTAGTAATATAATTACAGCCTTATCACCAATACGCCAAATATTAGCATCTCCCTAATAGGATATAACTTTAATCTTCTAATTATAGAGGTCTTCACCATACCAAAGATAACAAATGAGCATTTTTCCATCTAAAATATCCAGTGGTTTGGGATGGAGAATGCACAAACTATGAAGGATCAAATTCTGTCCTCATACAACCTAACTGATTTTAGCTCAAGTTTAATAAAAGAACAGAATTTTAACTCACAGTCACAATGTAACAGAACTGCCAGCGCTGAAACTGGCTTAGGCGTTTACTCAGTCTTTGGCCAAATCCCTTACTCATTCGCCAATATAGGCTGGGCAGTGACTGGTTTGAGAGCAGCCCTGAAGAAAAAGACTTGGGAGTGCTGGTGGATGAGAAGCTCAACATGAGCCATCAGTTGCTCTTGCAGCCCAGAAAGCCAATCGTGTCCTGGGCTGCATCAAGAGAAGCGTGGCCAGCAGGTCAAGGGAGGGGATTCTTCCCCTCTGCTCCACTCTGGTGAGACCTCACCTGGAGCACTGCGTCCAGCTCTGGAGCCCCTGTTACAGGAAGGCTGTGGATGTGCTGGAACGTGTCCAGAGAAGGGCCACGAGGATGCTCAGAGGGCTGGAGCACCTCTCCTGTGAGCACAGACTGAGAGAGTTGGGGTTGTTCAGCCTGGAGAAGAGAAGGGTCCAGGGAGACCTTATTGTGGCCTTCCAGTGTCTGAAGGGGGCTACAAGAAAGCTGGGGAGGGACTTGTTAGGCTGTGGGGCAGTGACAGCACCAGAGGGAATGGATTAAAACTAGAGATAGGTCGATTCAGGTTGGACATTAGGAAGAATTTCTTCCCCAGGAGGGTGGTGAGACACTGGCACAGGTTGCCCAGAGAGATGGTGGAAGCCCCATCCTTGGAAGTGTTGAAGCCCAGGCTGGCTGGGGCTGTGAGCAACCTGCTCTAGTGGGAGGTGTCCCTGCCCATGGCAGGGGGGTTGGAACTGGATGAGCTTTGAGGTCCCTCCCAACCCTGACCATTCTATTCTTCTGATTCTATGATTCTGCTTATCAGAATGGCCATAGTCAAGTAAATGTGACTACTCGTGTGAACATGGTGAGAAGGACATAAACTTAGTTACTTATTAGCCTAAGACATTACGTTCACCAGAAAAAAAAAGACCTTTAATTATGAAATAATGCCAATGGTTTCGATGTCAGAAGATAATAGCCTCCTGCAGTGCAAACACGGGAGCAAAGAAGCAGACGGATGAATTTGCCAAGCATGACACACGGGTTGTATGACAGTGTTTTCTTACTCTGCCTCTGCTTCCGTTATACGGAATGATTTCGGCATATTTAATTAATCAGCTGAATGCTAGTGCAGCACGGTGCCAGTTACTCACCGTGTCGTTGCTGATAATCGAGTTGGCTGGGAAAGCAGACTTTTCATAATCAGCAGGTGAGATAAGCAGGTTGGATTTTAATCAGCATCCTCTTTTATTAATAGCCTGATGCCAGGTGACCCTGCATTATCTTCCTGCAGTAGCTGCATTGGCTCTAGGTAGTGAAGGAGGTCTTCAATAAACCATTTTGCTAGAGGAAACTGAGCAAGAACGTGACATGGACCTGTTGGAGCAGGTCTGGAGGAGGGCTGTGAAGGTGATCAAACACCTCTCCTGTGAGGACAGGCTGAGAGAGTTGGGGTTGTTCAGCCTTCAGAAGAGAAGGGAGACCTTTTCACAGACTTCCAGTGTCTGAAGGGGGCCCACAAAAAAGATGGGGAGGGCCTTTCAACGAGGTCCTGTAGTGATAGGGCAAGGGGTAATGGATTTAAACAGAAAGAGGGTAGATTTAGATTAGATGTAAGGAAGAAGTTCTTCACTATGAGGGTCGTAAGACACTGGAACGGGTTGCCCAGGGATGCAGTGAATGGTTCATCACTGCAAGTGTTCAAAACCAGGTTGGATGGGACTTTGAGCAACCTGGTCTAGTGGGAGGCCTCCCTACTCTTGGCAGAGGAGTTGGAACTAGATGATCTTTAAGGAGTCTTCCCACACAAACCATTCTATGATTCTATCATTCTATGATTCTACGATCACTGTGCAGCCTGCCAATGTCTACCTCACCTTTTATCCATGCCCTTTCTCCAGGGAAAAAGGATGACTGCCTCTCCCTAGCAAAAGGCCCCAAAATGCCTCGCTTTTACCTCCTTGAAGGCCATCTTCTCACCCACCAACCCAAGAGGCTGGTGCTGCCGAGCACCGGGCCTGAGCTGTGCTGGGCTCCCTGCTGGCTGTTCACCACCTCCAGCCCCACCACCCAACAGCAAAAGCTTCACACCTAGGCATGAGCAGGAACCTGCACCAAAGCAAGGGGATCTGCTCCATTAACGAGGCATTTCCCATCATGGGGCTGAGAGGTAAATGAAATGTTATCTAGATTAAAAGTCCTGACTGAGCTCTGCCTCCCATCATGCAGAACTGTTTGTAGGTTAACAGTTGGTCTTGATGATCTTAAAGGTCTCTTCTAACCAAAACAATTCTATGATTCCATGATTCTGTGATTCTAGATAAACCATCTCAAGACCCTTTGTAACTGAGCAGTCCCAGGGGAGACTAAACCCAAGTTCAAATTCACCCTTAATAAGAGTCATTGGAAGTGCAGCAGAAATTCATTTGTGCTTCAGTACCTGGTTTCTGACAAGAGTTTTTGCCTCAGCACTTAACTATTTAGTAACAAAATATCCAGAAATATAATTTTTTGATTTTATCATCTATTAAACCGCCAGCCTTTTTCAAATAGCAAGTCAAACATATTCCTGATACTGACACATAACACAAAACTAACGGGAAAAGAGCACAGTGCTCATCTTCTTGCCTATTAGCCTCAAGGTTCTTAAAATCTTAGTGTTTATGATGTGCATCAAACCAAAAACTGTTAATAAAGACAACAAAGTCAAGAGGAAACTGTGGTAAGGGAGGAAGATGGAGGTTAAAGAAAAAAAGCACACCTAGAAAGACCTTTCCCATTTGTCTACTACTTTCTCTCCATGTTTTCCGTGGGGGTTGTGATCTGATTAATTCTAGGAGCTCACATGGACTCCAGGTTTTTGGGGTTTGCCGCATGTTTTCTGTGAACCCCAAACCATTGGCAGCCAGACCACAGTACAGGTTTGCAATCTGCTGTTAAGCCGTTTCTGGACTAAAACCTGGTTTGCTGATGTCAATGGACCGACGGGAAAATGAAGGTGAACATTTACAGTGTTTCCAAGCATGAAAAGGAGATTCAGAAGGTTATTGTGATGAAAAATATCAAGAGTTCATCCTTTCAAGGACTGTTTATGATTCAGTGTTATGCAGTGTCACAAAGCTGTTGGATGACCTTGGATGAATCCCTTTGGTCCTTTTAAAAAGGGAGTACTGGTACCTATATCACAGCAAAAGCACAGGCTAGCTCCCGCTGCTCAGGTATTACTGGAAGGGGGAATAAAAAGATTTAAGGTCACTTGTCGTCAAGTTAAAAGTTCACTTGTGTATTTTGCTACCATTTCACACAAAGCTTCAACACTGTTTACTAGCTGGACTCCTCTGTGCTTGGGGAAGGAAGGAAAACAGCCTTGGTTCCTCTTGGGCTGTCACACGGCAGATGATGCTCTTCTCAAGGCACAAGAAAATTACGGTGACACCCTTACTCCAGAACAGAAAGTTATCTCACTGAGGAATTCAACCACTACCTTCACCTCAAGGGAACACAACCTAGGGGAACATCAATCACTCAGCATCACTTGGAATGCCAGCATGCCCCCAGCTGCTCAGCCTCACAAGGCATGGTGTGAAAGGACACCAGCCAGGAGTGGTCCATCCAAGGATGGTCCTCACCAGCTGCACTGCAGCATCGTGGCAAGCGGATGGCAGCCCAGATCCAAGCGAGTGGGTAGGTAGGCTGAGACAAAACCCTCTTTCTGCTACAACAGTTAGACTTGTGGTGGGAGATGGACTCCCAGGGAAATTGCCCCGCATCGTTGGTGCACCACCGTGGTGACGGGGCCTTTACAGCAAAAGCAGAACTTTTGCCCTTTGAAACTGCCCTAAGTGTGAAAAGTCAGGTCACTGTAGCAAGCCCAGCCGGCAGGTCCTGGGAACCCCCGCAGCGAGAGGGGGGAGACCAGCAGCATCTCCTGCCCCCCTTCCCTTCCTCAGCCAGCCCCAGCCCCTCGGTCTCTGGCCGTGGGGAATGAAGGGAGGGAGGGAGGGAGGGAGGGAGGGAGGGAGGGAGGGAGGAAGGAAGGAAGGAAGGAAGGAAGGAAGGAAGGAAGGAAGGAAGGAGGGGGTCAGGACGCACCAGCGGATGATGGAGAGATGCAGGACCGAGGTGGGGCTGCCCTCGGCCATCCCGAGCGGTGCCACGCAGGGGCCGTGCCGTCGGGTACCGGCCGTTGGGTCCCGGCCGTTGGGTCCCGGCCGGTGAAGCCGGTTCCCGGGCGCGGGGCGCTGGCTCGCCCAGCCCAGCCCAGCCCAGCCCAGCCCAGCCCGGTGCCCAGCCCAGCCCAGCCCAGCCCGGTGCCCACCCCCCGCCCGGCCCCGCAACCCCGCCGAGGGCTCTCCCGGGGGGATGCAAAGCTGAGCCCCGGGCACGGCTCAGGGACAAAGGGCAGCCTTGCCCTTCCTGGCACCGACCGAGCCCTCTGCGGCCAAGGAGGAACTGGGTAGGAACTGCAGGTGAGAAAAGGAACGGGGCGTAAACCAGGAGGCACAAAGACGCCGGGAAGAGGCGTGAATGCAGAATGGTGCGGCTGGCCGTTGGAATAGCATGAATGCTCCCCTAATAGCTTTTGCACGCCTGTAAAACAGTATTTTCAAGAGTTTTCGACAAGAATGCTGTAAACTGCCGTCATTATTTAATTTCCCTTTGATACAGAGAGATGAAAGGGCTGTCTGCTCCACTGAAACCCTGTAAGCACTTTTCCATCGCAAGTACCCATTATGCGAAATGAGCTTTGCTGCCATGTGACTGGGGAGAATAAATTATGTATGGCTGGAGCCTCTAAAAGCTTCCTAGTGGATGGCATTGGGTTACATCAGAGCTCAGCTTCTCAGAAACTCCCAGGGCCTCCTCGTGTTAATTAGCTGCTGAAAGCCCAGGTATGAAACAGGCTGCCTCGCTTGCTTTGTTATGACAAGGCGAGCGAAGCCAACGTGTAGGAAGGCAGTAATATTAAAGGCTGGGGGTACCAGGAAAGAGGAATTTATCGTGGAAGGTTGCTGGTTTTCCAGTCCCTCAGCATAGCTTGCTTTTGAGGAGCAGTGCACGCAGATGCCATGTATAATACATGTTGCTTTTAATATGTAAAGCCTCGTGCTGTGTTGAGAACCCTATGGGAAGCTGCTATTCACTCACAGGTCCCTGAGCCAAAACCTTGAAAATGATGTCTGCCCAAAACACAGGTTAGAGCACACACTGGAACCAGCACCATCTGTCATCAGTAATTGTACTTAATCACCTATTGTGGAAGCTTCCCTCAATAGTTAAGAGTTCTTGGTCTTGATTTTGGATCTCTACAGTCTGCTGACCTTCCCTGTGGGACATTGACCTTACACAGCAGATACTGTAGCATTCCTTTAAACTGGCTGTAGTAAGAACCAGCAGCAGGGATAATGCAGACACTGTGAGGCTTGTACGGTTTGGCCATATAAGAATTCCCAGAGCTTCCGAGGTGGGTTTTGCAGTAGGTGCTGCCTGGCACACTCACTGCTGATTCAGGTGGCTTTAGCAGTGCCTGCCACTTAATGCACCCAAGGAAGAGGAAGCCTCATTTCCAGTTGCCAGCAACTGCTTTCCTTACAGGTTTGCACATGCTTCTGAGTCCTGGTCGTAGTTCTCAAGGTTCATGACCAGCAACTGACTTTTTGGGACTGTCTGAAACTCCACAATGTTCTTGAAGCTCCCTGGGCAACAAATGTTTGCAACTTATCTAAAACTGAAAACTGAGCAATGGACTATGTCTATGGTGACAGACTGAAGCAAGGGAAGTCACAGATCAGAAAGTCCACGGACAGCACCTAATACTCAAGTTTTTTGATGAGAGGAAGCAAATGCTGCATTAAAAATAACGTCCAGTTACTGTCCGTGGCTTGGGAGGTATAAAGGAGGTCACAGAATTTTTCTTGCCCAGTTTCTAGGTAGATGGAGAGATAGACAGATCTGTGTGCTGTTCAAATCTTAACTCCTATTATTTGATTTTCCAGTTTTTTGGTTTTCCAGTTTTTGCAGAAAATGTCTCTTTCACTTTCAGATAAATCTAATGCTTTTTTTTGAGGGTGGGAGGGAAGGGGACTCTGATTTTAAATACCAGGCTGCTAGTAGAATTTGATTGAAAACCTGAAATCTGCTTCTTCAATTTAATCCAGTCGATAGGACTGGGTGGATGTACACCAGGTCAAGCTGTAGTAACTCTTTATTCTTGCATAAACTGGAAGTTGCAAAGCTCCTTATTGCTGCCATGGCCATCCTCCTTGTGTAAAATGAAAGAATGTTTAATGAACGTGCACTTTGACTGAACAAAATATTGACCTAAATTTAGGAGTATGGGTGAACTGATGAAAATGTTTGCTCAAGTCCTCTGACTTTCTCCTGTAACTAGGACAAAATGAAATCAAACTTTCAGGTAGCAGACGTCTCCAGAATGGTGCGATGAGTGTCTTTAGCACCAAATTGCCTCTACAGATTGCTGTCTCACCTCATTCCCCTCCCTGGATCCAGGAGAAGATTTGGATACCTTGTGAGGTAAACAAACCATGTAAGAGCTGGTGCTGGTGCCAGCTGTCTTGTAAAGGATCAGCAAAGTTGCTAACAGCTCAGAGTCACAGCTTTTTTTTTCAAACTTTAGGTTAAAATAAATCACTTGATGTGATTTAGAAAATACAAAAGACTGTGCCTGATTGTGTCATGACATGGGGAGCAGCAGCAAAACCAAATCAGGGTGAGCAAACATCTTCTGTGTCATGACATGGGGAGCAGCAGCAAAACCAAAACAGGATTAGCAAACACCTTCTCCTCCAATAGGATACTTTGACATGATAGAAAACTCCGCGTCCTTCAGAAGCCACACACTCCAGCCGGAGTGGACGTGGGGAAGAGCAAGGCTCCTCTCCCCAGTGCCTATGGCAAGGGAACTCTTCTGTGCACGAAAACCCAGTTCAGCAAAGCATGTCAGCATGTGTGCAAGGCCACTTCATTTCAGCAACGAGCTTAAGAATGTGCTTAGCTTTAAATATATACTTAGCTGAATCGCTTTGCTGAGTGGGGATTGATGGCTGAATTAAGGCATTAAACATTAATGACAGAGCTGGGAACACAGAATAGTATGTAAATTGGGATGTGTCGGGACTGGAAGGAACTGATTCAAACAGTGCAATCATTGCGTGATTAAGATCTCTTGAAAGATGTGAAGCCATTAGAAAGGCTTAGGGTCTGGTGACTTGAGATGGGGGACAATCACTGACTAGTGCTTCAGTCCTTACAGCATCTCAAATCACCCAGTTTTGGAGAGTCTGGTGGGGAGACTGGGTGGAAATCTCTCCCACACGGTTACTGAAACACTTTAGTCTCTGTTGGTACAGCATCATTCCTTGGTGTTGCTCAGGGCAGCGCTGGCTACTGATCTCTTTTTGCCTAGGATGAAGAACGAGGGTATCTTGACAGCATTTCCAGGTGTCTCCATGTTCTTTGACTGCTTTTGGTCCTTCCATGAGTGGTAGCAGGGTCTGCCTGAGCATTTCTGTCCCCCTTGTCCTGAGGGACTCTGGTGTGAACGCTTCCACAAGCCTCTGCCAGGCTCCCCGTGTACTTGGTGCCTCTAGGAGGGTGACTGTGGAGCTGAGGACTGTGGTTTCCACCATGTGCTGATGACACCTGCTCTTGCTATTTCTCCCTTTTTAGACTCACTCAGGGCAGCCAAACAGTTTATACAGTGACTCATGAAGATGGAGATACAGATAAAAGCCTATCTGTCCAGAAGTGGCTGAGGTAATGCTTGCAGGAGAAAGCAATTGCTTCGTTTCTGCTTGGCAGAAGATGCTGTGTTTGCTCCTTCAAGTCAAAGCAGTAATTTATTTTGCTTCCTCTGTTCATTCTTTTTGTGCTTTTTGGTCTGTTTTCTACATCCCAGATGTATACTGGGGTTCTGGATGTATTCTGGGGTTCTGGATGTATACTGGGGTTAACTTTCTCGTTAACAGGACAACCTGTTATTAACAGATGAGCTATAAACTCTGAAATAGCCATGCTGCTTTTGCAAGTTAGAGTAATCTGCACAGGAACAAAGTATGTTTTTTCCTTACAATAACAGTGGTGAGTGATACAGAAAACCTTACCCTATCTCAGAGGCTGGTGGATCAAACAGTAGCTCTGACATTAGCTCCCGTGCCTGACTGGCAGGCCACATTTGAACGACCCTTGGCTATGTTTGTGCATCAGGAATGTTTACACGGCCAATCAATTAGTTTCGAAGGAAGGAATGGCATTAAGGGCAGCTTTGAAATATACTCAAGGGAAGGTGCAGCTACAAAAGTTTTGAAGAGAGAAAACATCTCCCTCCTCCACAAGAATAAACACAGACTTCGCTGTGAAAAGAGAAGCTTGCTTTTTTTTTGTTTGGTGGTTTGTTTTTTCTTTCTGGTAAAAATGACAGGTAAAAGTGTTTCGCTTAAATATCAAGATTAAGCAACAATTTTCATGAAAGTGTTTGTTGAAAGCTCCGGCATAATAAGTTTGACATAATTAAACAACGATGCAGTTAACAATTAATCTCCTCTGGGAATGACTTCTATTATAACAAGCAAAAATCCAGCCTCAATAGTTCTTTGAAGGTAAAGCATGTATTACACGAGTGATGTAGTTTTATCTTTCCACCTTTTGAATGTCTTAGACCAAAGAGGCACGCTGAAGGAAGACTTTGTGCATGCAGTGTCAGAAGTGATGTGATTAAAACCGTATGCAATTGTGTAAGCGTTCTCCAAATCTCATCTCTGCAAGCCCTGTATTCTGATCAGTTGACGAACCTTGTTTTATCCTTCAGCCTAGAACATGCAGCAGGAGATAGCATGATTTATGCATTGCTTATGGTTATGTAAATGATGTTTTCATTTAATAGTTGTATCTGAGACTGCTGATAAATTTGAGAGCAAGAGAAAACACCCTCACTGACTTAACGAGCGTTACCACATAACGAAACCTGCAAGTCCCAGGACCCACCTCAGCTTGTTCAGATCCACCAGGACCCTACTTCAGGCAGGGAAGTGGACTAGACAACCTCCAGGCATCGCTGCCAACCTAATTTATTCCATGATTGCTGCACGGTCTCCTTCTTAATTGCATCTGCAGCATTTGTGACTTGTCTATATTTGGCTTTGGTTCATGTGAGTAGAACGCCAGCTTACGTTGCCAGCAGTAACGTTGCTGTAGCTGCAGCAGAGTAAAGATATAGCCAAGACAACCTTTAAAAAATAAATAGTATCTTTTGCTTAGGCCAGTTGATGCAACTAGAATAGCCATAGATATTGTGGGCCCACACAGACTGTGCTGGATCTGAAGCAAGCAGCAAACACAAAGCTGAATAAAGGATGGGAACCATTGCTCTGGTAGAATGAAATTGTGTTTCTTTTTCCCAATTTAGCCAATTAGATTAGACTGATATGGATGAGAGGATGTCTTCTGTATTGATTCATACTCTCTGCTGCCATTGGAATAAACTACAAAATCAAGCTTTGTGAAACATTCAGTCTCCCTCTGAGCAGCTTGTGTGTTTATACTCAGACCCCATAGCTTTGCATGGACATGAAGGAGCTCGTGGGGTGCTGGAGTATGAGCAGCTGTGGTGGGTCTCTGGATGGGCTGACATCCTTGATTTATGGTCCTGATTTGTGGTCCTGAGCTTGAACTGCACTCCATCATTCTTGACACTTACAAATACATTCCTTACTGCTAAGTGTTCCTCAGTTGGCTTACATAAAACATTTACGCCACTGCAAACTTCAAACTTCTTTTTTTTTTCTTTTCTTCTTTGGACTGTGTGCTATTTGTAACACAGGACTGGCCTCCTGGTTGGTACTGCTGGAGTAAGGACTAGAGTTGAGTGAGTACATACCCTAAATATTCATTTGCATTCAAAAGGGAGCTTCTATTTAACTGTGGTTGTAATCCTTTCATATTTATTTTCAATGAATATGTGATCATGCGAGCTTTACTACCATAATACTAGTCTGTGAGAATTCCCATGTGACTTACTCATGGGAAGCAAACATTTAATTCAAATGTTGGGTCACCAAAAGGCAGTTCAGAATTTTCTATTGACTTCGTTTTGATTACTTATTCAAATTAAATGTTATGATCCTTCTGGATAAAGAAAAGCAAAACTTGGCAGTATTACAGTCAGTGGGACAGTAACGTTCACACTTGACTTGTTAATTTAAAGAATTGTATCAATAAATATCCAAAAATGTACGTGGCATAAATTAACGTTGCTTGATTTATTGTAGAAGATACATTCCCAGTTTCAGTCTGGATTACAAAATTCATAAATGAAGTGATCCTCAGACCTGCAATTATTCACTCACCATTTCCTAACAAGCACATTTCAGACATGGACTGCGGATCTACGAATGATCCCAGGTAAAATCTGCCAAAGAAAATCCTCTGGTAAGATCAGCACATGTGAGTTAGGGATGCAGGACGTGGTTGCTTAGTTACGAAGCAGGAGCCCACCTGGAAAGCATAGTCCCTCTGCACTTCAGAAGACAGAGATGGGTTTTGCCTTTTACTTTTGAATGGCATTATTGCTGAATGTTGAAATTTAAAACGTAGAACCAGGTGACTTTTATGAACATCCACTCTGCTCTGGCATCCTCGTTGCCACTGCAGCCAGCAGTAGGGTGATCATCCTTCCATCACAGAAGATGGAACCACAGGAGAGAGAACAGACAAAACTTCATTCTTCAGAATTTCTCCATCTGCAGTGTTCCTCACGCTGAAGTTCAGCCTTGCAGCGTGTTTCAAAGCTGCAGCAGTGTTTACTGTTCCCCTGCAAGGCAGCCTTTTTAGTTTGAGAAAATAACTGAATCTTCCTTGCTGAAATAAAAATATGGAGATAAAGATTTCAGAGCAAACACCCACCACTCATTCGTTTTTTTTCTCTTTTGCCAAAAATGAATTTTTACACAACTTTGTGTTGTGGCCAAATAATTTCTCTCAGTACTTGCCATAATTTACCCTGTTGTGAATGATGAAGAGTTACAAACTTTAATCTGTACAAAATAACTTGGTTCTGAATTTAAAATTTTTAGGTTCTGAAACTTTTAGAGCTAATTACAGAAAACTTTTAGGATACAGGGCAAG
Source organism: Todiramphus chloris collaris (assembly GCA_025345505.1). Taxonomy (NCBI): domain Eukaryota; kingdom Metazoa; phylum Chordata; class Aves; order Coraciiformes; family Alcedinidae; genus Todiramphus; species Todiramphus chloris. The sequence continues at coordinate 3,901,625 of JANVCC010000021.1, forward strand.
AGAAGTTATGCCTCTTCATCTGTTCAAAGGAAACTTCTTTTTCCAAGCGTGCTGTATAAAAAAGAAAACTTATTCAACATTTAAAGACTTTTTTCACTTTTAAGGTACAGAGGCCAGATACGTGCCTCAAAATATCAGTGCATTCAAATCTCTCTTGTGATTCTGAAATGCTTTTGACAGATGAGGAAAAATCAACCGAAAAACCTCAGCTATACAACTTTCCGGATGACATGATAATTTCTCTGCAAAATTCTTTTCTATATTATGCAGTAAGTTGGGTAATTATTCATCCATTAGAGTTTCCTATTATTGAATAGCATAGCCTCCAAATTAAAACTCATAAACTGTGCTGTATTTTAAAAATTTAAGTGTTCAATTTTAGTACATCTTTTAAATTTTGAAATATAATATATTTTTTGCTTCTATCTTAAAAATAATCAAGAAGACAATAAATTATTCCCTTTTCAATGGTGCAGCAGTAAGTTAGAATTAGAAAAATCTTTCAGCCTTAGGAGCCGCAGAGAAAAAATATTTTACAATCAAATCTTTAACTGTTTTCTGAATTGAAAGAGAGGCTAACATATTGCTGGCAATCCACAAAGCTTTTGTTTTGGAAGATGCATAATTTTAACTATCAGTGACTGTTGGAAGACAGAGTGATTTAATTTGCCATCGCAGTCAAGTGATCTATATGAAGGATTTCAGATAATTTAATGGTATACTTTCTTATGCTTTTGTAGCTGTCATCTTCTCCTGATTTTCGTATTTCTAAGCTACAAAACAGATTTCAAGCACTTTGTTTGTAGAATTCACCCTGGAATTATTTTATCACTCACACCACTTATATGCATTAGTGTATTTAAGGATCCAAGTAGTTAGGAAACCTCCCCATAAATTGTGGCAAGTGTTGTATTGGTCTACACAGTAATTTCTCAGTGAAGTTTAGAAAGCACAGAACATTTCTTTTTTAGAGGTTGCATGTTAATGGCAGGTTACCATCACAGTGATGGCCACAGCCTGTGGCCTTCCAGTACCTGAAAGGGGCCTGCAGGAACGATGGAGAGGGACTGTTTATAAGGGCATGTGGTGATAGGACAAGGGGCAATGGTTTTAACCTAGAGCAGGGTAGATTTCCATTAGACATTAGGAAGTTCTTTACTCTGAGGGTGGTGGGACACTGGGACAGGTTGCCCGGAGAAGCTGTGGATGTCTCATCCCCAGGAGTGTTCAAGCCCAGGCTGGATGAAGCTCTGAGCAAGCTGTCTAGTGGGAGGTGTCCCTGCCCATGGCAAGGAGGTTGGAACCTGATGATCTTTAAGGTCGCTTCCAACACAAGCCATACTATGGCTCCATGATTCTATGAAATGCAGCTTCACCAAATAAAAATACCTAAATAAGCAGAGCCAACCTTCCTGAGGTATTACTTGCTCATACACTACCTATTTCATACCTTAAAACTCAGATGCTGTTTTCCATGCAGCTAATGTTTGCCCACGTGAAATGCATGGGAAGGACCTCCAGCCATACTCTGACTCCCTACTGGCACAAGACCTGGGGTGATGCATCAGCATCCCCTTCTTTCCTTCCTCGCTGTGTGGGGAGGAGGAGCAGGCAGAAGACTGTCGAGGAGCGGAGCGCTCCAGCAGCTGAACGATTAAGGGACCATGAAGCCCCTTGCAGCTGAAGTTCAGCTGCTTCACAGGGGTCAGTATTCACAAGCTTCTCCTCTCTGACCTTTGGCTCACTGTCATGGGCTCTTTAATTTTAATTTTAATTTTAATTTTAATTTTAATTGGAGGCCTTGGTGAAGAGATATCCACCCCACTTTCTTTTTATGAAGGCATCTCTCATCTCTGAAATGCTCAACCACTCCTTGACATTTAAATGACTTTTTCCCCTCCTCTCTCCCATCATGGAGCTGCCTTCAGCTGCCTTCCTTTGTTAACAGTTCCTAGCACACAAGCAGATTAAGACAACAAAACCTTATCAAGATGAAGCCTCCTTTCCCACAGGTTGCTGAAGCCTGAGCAACTCCTATAAAGGGTGAGTTCCTCTGCTCAGCTGAGGCACTGAAACATCACAATACACACACCAGAACCCACTGGCAAAGTTTTGTAGTGTCCTTCTTCGTACATCATCTCCTTAACTGGTTTAAAAGTGTACAAGCGATGGCTGGAGGAATAACATATTTCAACAAGCAAAAAACAAAGCCACATCTACAGCTCATTTCAGATGAGCAATTTAACACAGTCTTAGAACTATGTGGACAAGTTTGTTGGTTTTTTTAATGATATGATTAATAATTTTTATTATTATTGAAATTGTCACTTTCTTTGGGCCAAATTCTACTCTGAAAATGAGATGTAATCAGGAGTTACTGTGCTTAGTGTTGCAGGTTTGATTGATTGATTCAGATTTCTTCTTGCACATGCAAAAGTGAAGGCAATAAGACAGAACTCTTAAATTAAAGAGTGCATTATCACCTTCAGGGAGGAATCAAAGGACTTAGGCAGAACCTCTCATAAGGGATGGATGAAAATGTTAATGACAGAGGGGTTAGTGTTCACTGTCTGCTAGTTTGAAAGAAAGGAAGATCATTTGAGTGTGTGGAGGACAAAGCTTTTTCAATCTCCCAAGGCCAAATTTGTTAACTACTAGTGCATGCCAAAAGGCCTTAGCTCTTTGATAAAAGGTTGTGAAATAAGATGAGCATGGTTGAATCTAAAGTAGTTTTTCATTAGTAGCAATATTATTAATGTGGTATTTTGCCCTGTTTGTTTTTGTTGGGTAGGTAGCTGCTCATGTTCTGCCAGTTAATCCTGTTCTTTTGTGTATTTTAATTATAAAACACCTAATAATGTGGATGACTGCTTCCAATAAATTAAAAATACCTGAATAAATAGGGAGGTTGTGTTGTCTATTAAGTGCAATATCCAGGTTTGGTTAAAAACAGGAAAGTCTGCTTGAGCTCTTAAATTAGAAAGACTTTTCTGCAGCTTAACCCAGATGCAAAAGGCTTGCTCTCAACTCCAGCAGCGGTGCCTAAAGAATAAGGACCTGGGAGGTTGTGTTCGAGGGCAGAAATAATCAGCACACCCAACATCAGAGTTTGTCTATTCAGCCCTCCTGATAAATACTGTTGCTAATTCTGCATGTGACAGTGGAAAGCATTTTGCAGGCTTGTGAGATTTTCACATTTTCAGCTCACTGTGGTTTAACCACAAGCTTTGTGCTCGGAGAAGAGCAACCTATTTGTGCGGGATAGACATGTCACTTCAGGACACGGTTTAGTGGTCAGGATAATGTTGGGTAGATGGTTGGACTTGATGAACTTGGAGGTCTTTTCCAACCTTAATCATAGAATGATAGAATGATAGAATGGTAGGGGTTGGAAAGGACCTCCGGAGATCATCGAGTCCAATCCCCCTGCCCATGCAGGAACACCCAGGGCAGGACACAGGGAGAGATCCAGGCAGTTCTTGAAAGTGTCCAGAGAAGGAGACTCCACAGCCTCTCTGGGCAGCCTGTTCCAGGCTCTGGCACTCTCACACTGAAGAAGTTTTTCTTCCTGTTGAGGTGGAACTCCCTGTGTTCCAGCTTGTGACCATTACCTCTCGTCCTATCCCAGGGCAGCACTGAGAAGAGCCTGGCCCCTTCTCCTTGACACCCACCCTGCAGAGATTTACAAACATCAATAATCATTGATCCCCTTAATGATTCTGTGCATTTCCCCAAAAGCAGTGGTTCATAGCCCTCTGAAGCAGAGGTGCCATGGCCAGGTTTGATGCTTGCCCCATCGGTGGTGCTGGTAGTCACCCCACAAAGCCAGTGCAGCTCTGGATCGCAGCCTTGATCACAAACATTAACTGCTGATAGTCTGGAGCAACTGGGACTTGCCGTGGTTTTTTCATCAGGCCCTTACAGTTGTCCCTTTGTTAGCACGCAGAACTTGGCAACTCTTAGAGACTGGGTTTAGCCAGCATTTCTGGGTGAGGGCTCAGCAGAACTTGGTTTGTTTCATGTGTGAGCCCAAATGGAAACTGAGCTCTTTGGAAAGCCCCATCATCTTTATCTAAGTGGATTTATTATTCTACATCAGTGTAATCTTTCTGGAGACCTCACCGTGGGTGAAAGCACTGAGGGAAGGGAAGGATCAGGAGAAAATATACTACAGTGACCCCTTAGTCATGAACTCCTGCATACTTCAGCTATCTGCTTTGATATCCAAACACAATAGAGCTATAGACTGGGCTCAGAATGTGACCTTCAGTATCTTACCACCAGGGCATTTATTCCTCAACTGCTTTCTTTAGTCTTTGATTATTTTCTTAATCTAAGTAGTGAAGAAGCCTGATAAGCTCTGCTGTGCTGGAGGAGGCTGTCCCCATCCAGTGACAATGGTATAAGGCTTGCAAACTCAAGCCCAACACTTAATGACATTTCCTGACAAACCTTCTTCATCAACAGAATCCAAGCTTTACGGACAGCTTTAGTGATGAGATGATACTTACTTTTGTCTGTCAAGGCCTCCTTTTCAATGGAGGCACAGAGGGAATCAGAATAAAACCTATCCCTTCTTTATCATGAAATATTATGTCATGAAGCACAGGTTGTACAGCTGAGACAATAACAATTTGTGGATAGAACTACCCCTAGAAAAGCCATTTCTGCTGCTCTTCTGCATGTCCCTATCTGCCTTTTTTGTCACTATTTATCTTTTATATTATGAAGTGTATCTTTCTGCATGGTGGTGGTAGTTCAAAGATTATTTGAAGAGAATGACATATTGCTTGCTCAAGCCTTTGGACTTTGTGAAATGCAAAGATCTATGGGTTTTGGCTCCGTTTGTCCCTCATATATATACGTATGTAACAAATTGGCTGATTAAAGTAGCTAGTATGGAGGAATCCTCGTTGTAAGAACAGTATCTTCAGCTACACACGTGGCTTCAGTCAACATGTGTCTTTTGAGACTGTGGAGGAAAAATACACAGTACGAACACAAAATTAAGAAGGGGATGTTTCTTTGGTCAAAAATTACGCTGACCTTTATTCCTTTGGTACATATTGAAAGCCCAGCCAATTATGATACTACAGCTTTGAGCAGAGGAAATTAATTCAGTGAACACAAGGGCCCGATGACTCAATGACCAATTCTCAAAATTGCCCCTTTCCCTTCCCCTTATATAGTAGGGATAATATGAGAATGTATTTTGGGAGTCTCCATAGGACTGGACCAAATATCCAGGATTTTAGAAGGAGAAAAGAGCATTTCTTTTTTAGGTACCAATCTAAAAGAGTTCTAACACCCCTGGATAGGTTCTCCTTCCCGCAATAAAACATTTTCAGATTGTTAGTGAGTACCTTTGCTTGTGTCTTTTGGTCAGAGCTGCACAGACTTATGCAGGAGCACCTGGGAGCTTTGTCACCACACTTGAACATAACAAGCTTTTGAATATGGATCGGAATATCCAAGGTGTAAATTCCAAAGGTTGCTACCACTTGTGAGCAAAGGCAGTTAACACCACGCTCTTACCTGCTTTTAATCCACCCCTGGACACTGGAAATCTGCTGACTTCTTATTGCCTGAGCCCTGCTTGCAACCACCCCAGCTGCTGCTAAGGTCATCTCCATGTGGGTGGGGATGTCATGCATGCACTTAGAGCAGATGAGGGGGGAGAGGCCCTACCTGGCTTGCCAAATCATTGTTTTCCCTTCAAGCATTCTCATACCAAGCTCACAAGAGACAAGGCGATGACCACGAATGTTTACAAACAGCAAAATCTAGGCTTTTATGAACAGAAGGAGTTTCACAGCCTTTAGTACTGGCTGGAATTTCCTAGGGGATCATGTCTTCTTGCTCATATACAGGGCATTGGTTTAGTTCTAGACAAGAGTTGACAAAAACTTGTATAATGTATAATCATCACCTGTTAGAACAGGGAGGAAGTGTCCTGGAGTTGGAAGTGGTAGGGTGTGGTAGGAAGTGAGGGTTGGGCATCTGTCAGGAGCCCTTGGAGCTCTTGCAAGAAGGTGACCCAGTGTGCCAGTTGTGGTTTGGTAACTTTAACCGAAGTCTACAGGAGAAGTCCCTGGAGTTCTCCCTTTCACTCCATCTGCTCTTCTCAAGACTCAGGAATAAGCTGATGGCAATGATGCTGTTGTAAAGAGAATCATTTTATGCAAATGCACTGCTGACATACAAGTCCAATTCGTAGTATCCAAACATGGAGCTGGAAAAGCTGCAAAGTGCACTGGTTTTGAAGGGAAAGCAAAACAATGGAGGGCCGAATGACAGGAGCGTGGTTTCACATCTGTATGCAGGTGCTGCATCTTGCAGGGAGCAGCTTACACTATTTTGGTGCACACAGGACTCGTGCTACTTCCCTAAGCTAGAGTAACGTCATCTCATTGCTGACAGTATCAGCACAGACCCTCAGAGGAGGGGGATGGATGTCTGCTCAAAAGGCACTGATGAAAAGCCATGTATCTAAGCCATGGTGGACAGACTGTGACTCTTCCTCTGGACTTGTCTTTGGTGAGGCTGCACCTCGAATACTGTGTCCAGTTTTGGGCCCCTCTCTCCAAGAAGGACGTTGAGGAGCTGGAGAGGGTCCAGAGGTGGGCTACAAAGCTAGGAAAGGGTTTGGAGCATGTCTCTGATGAGGAGAGGCTGAGGGAGCTGGGGCTGTTTAGCCTTGAGAAGAGAAGGCTGAGGGGAGACCTTATTGCCCTCTACAGCTACCTGAAGGGAAGCTGTAGCGAGGTGGGAGTTGGGCTGTTCTCCCTGGTGACAAGGGACAGAACAAGAGG
>JANVCC010000021.1:3908836-3921892 GCA_025345505.1 Todiramphus chloris collaris
AAAAGAAAAGAAAAGAAAAGAAAAGAAAAGAAAAGAAAAGAAAAGAAAAGAAAAGAAAAGAAAAGAAAAGAAAAGAAAAGAAAAGAAAAGAAAAGAAAAGAAAAGAAAAAGAAAAGAAAAGAAAAAGAAGCATCTTCTTTTGTCAAGGAGGTTTAAAGTTGCCACGATCAATGGTCAAAACTTCCATATAATCTGAAATGACCAAGAATATTTTTACAGCGTAACGTCTGGTGACAAAAAGCACTTCAGAAAATTCATGTCACCAGGCAAAATGAATTCAAAAGCGATCACAATGTAATTTTACTTTTATTCTAAATGTCAGCATCTTTCATAAATACGCAAAGAAGTAACTTGCTGGATGAATAGACCAAGTCTTGAAAGTTCTAAAAATAGGTGGTAATTCAGTAAAGATGGAGGTTTTTTTAATTGTTATTATTTAAATGCAATATATTTCCTGACACTTGAAATTTGCCTCTTTGCTTCACCCCTCTCCTGCACCACCACATTTCAGCCCACAGCCCTCAGGGACGTGCTTACTGTGATCAGTGCTGCTCAGTGAAATGGTCCCAGTTAGCCCCCAGATGGTGTAAGCTTGACTAGAAGGGGCAGGGGCTGCTCCATCCCAGCTGGCCTCACTGACAGAGCGTGGTCCAGGGTGATGCTCATTTGTGAGGATGTCTGCCTGCATAGTTCTTCATCCATATATTGCCCACACACGTGGTTTATAAACGCAAAACAATCATCCACTGTCCTGCAAACTGGTACTGGAGCTTGATCACAGAGACCCTTGGCAGCAATGAAAGACTTGAAGTTGGTCACTCTTCAGCATCAGCCCCTCATCTGCTGAATGCAAGCTGTAAAATAACCAGTTCTGGGGCTGGAAGAAGACTTTCTGGGCAACGTTTCTGAGTAATTTTGATGCAGCACTGCTGTTTTTGTTAGTTAATACTGCTTTTAGCAATGGAACTGCTTTGGGTAGAACTCAGAAGTTCTGTTTTCTTAGAAAACCAAAATTGTGCTGATCCATGTGGGTTTTTTTTTTTTTTTCCCCTATGCAGGCTGCATTTGTTTGCACACAAGATGCGCGTAATGAAGGAGTCTACAAAAATCAGTTGGCGGAATTCTGTTGGAGTTTGCAAGAAAACAAAACAAACACAAAAACAGCCCATCAAGTCAAATTGGCTGATTGATGCAAAAGGCAACACAGATGGAGGTAATGGGGTTTCAAAAGAGGAATTAGAGAAGGTCTGAACGGAGGCTCCAGAAATCTGCAGCGATTCAGCTTTGCCAAGAACTGCAGTGGGAAATCCTCATTATGGGAGATATTTCCGTGCCGTGCTCAACCGTGAGAGCTTTGCTAGGGCAACCACAGGGAAAGCAGGATCTAGTGGTGACTGCAGGACCCAGCAATCAGCATTCCTGAGCCCTGCACTGCTGACTCATGTGGCAGCCTTGAGTTAGTCAGTCATTGCCAGATGCTTCGACCTGACCTTGTCAAGGTGCTGCAAACAAGGAAGCAAAACAGACTTACCTTGGGCAACTCTGGCAAACAAGTTTTATCATGTCGTTCTTCAGCTTCCCCCGTGCCACCAGATGAGCAGCGTGGCTCAGGAAGAAGCTGTGGGCCATGCCAGGCCATTTTTAGGGCTGGGGCTGCTGCCTTGGCATGGCAGAGACACGGAAGAGTTGTTTGTAGCAGAGGAGGATGAGGGAGGCTCAACTGTTCAGAGGAAACGCGGGGACTGGGGGAAATCTCTTTGCAGGTAGGAAGTGGAGAACCTGGTTAGTGCAAAGCTCTTTGCTCGTAGGCAGTGGAGAAGCTGGTGGCTCAGCAGATCCCATGGGAAAGACAGCTGAGAGAGGAGGATGCAGAGTGCCAGGGAGGGAGCAGCGTGAACATAGGAAACAGCCTCATGCAGTGCCAGCTCAGGTGAAGGACTTGTCTCCCTCTGTCTAGAGACTGGCCTGAAGTCTTCCCACCCCATGGGAAGGAGATTGCTGGTCCAAACAATGGGCTGATGGATCTGGGAGGGCTGCAAAGTGTGGGGATTTTTTTTTCTGTTTTATTCCACCAGTTTCTCACCAGAGGGCACATCACATTGCTAGTCAGGGAAGGGCTGTCCTTGGTGTGGCAGTCTCTCTGTCTCTAGGCAGTCACTGTGCCATCCTGGTTCACTGCTATGGGATCAGATGTGAGGAGCCTGATGTATGTCAGAAAAAGATCACCAGGAGCTTCACTTGGGGTTGGGTTTTTTTCCTGAGGGTTTCTCTCTCTGCAGTGCCTCTCCGTATCATCTCTTGTACCGCCACCTCCGACCACAAACACTGGGCTGGACTAACAGAGATTTCATCTCAACCTGACTGGCAAAGCATAAAAAAAGAGCTGAGACCTGAATGGCTCTTGGTCAGACCTGCAAGCTCAGGGGAGAAGGAGCTATAATCACCCTTCTTCCTGCCTGGGCTTCAGCTCCCCTCACCTCCCAGTGCTGGCTCTGGACCAAGCTGCGTTTCATCACAGGAGATACCTTTGTCATTAATCACATCACTGCATCCAGTATTTACACATAGAAAACTCAGCCTGTATTCCAGATTATTGAAAATCCCTCCAAAGTGCCAGCAGAGCGTTAGTTTTTGGCTGCAGCTGCCCAGATCCCATTCCTGGTAACAACCCTCGTCTGGCAGCTGCGGGGGGAAGATGGTGAAGGAGGGGGCAAACGAGAGGTTATGCTGCAGAGCTGCAATCTGGGGTTTGGAGTCAGGCCACACCTAGAACAGAGCTGTATATAAGTGGCATTAAAGTCGGTCCAGGAGCTCCTGCTGCAGCAGGCAGCTTAGGCACAAGCGTGGGTGATGAGCTGTGTCCTGAGCCCTGCTCCAGCTCCCCGCGGGCTCTGGGGGGGCTGTGAAACACTGGAGGGTTTGGGGTGGGTCTCTGCTCTCCTGGGCTGAGGAGGGTAAGCTGTTGTGAGTGAGCCATATGATCCCTATTTTCTGTTCCTGTGACCCTTCAGTGACATCCAAAAAGCTTCCAGGGACTGATTCATAAAACTGCATTTACAATGCATCATCAGCGGCTCTAACGGGGCTGGGAGGAAGAGGTGACTGGAAATCTTCATAGGTGCCAGTTAAGCCCGGCTACCTAGCACAGGCAAGGCAGAAAGCTGTCCTGAACTGTTTGCACTAACCCCCTAGTAAGGTTTTCATTTAGGAGGTGGGTCTCTCCCAGACTGTAGAGCCTCCTTGGCACTCCAGCAGCTGCCCAGGGAGGTGGTGGATTTGCCCAGGGAGCTGCTGGATTTGCCCAGGGAGCTGCTGGATATCCCTCTACGCAAAGGCTCACCCTGAGATGGTGAAGAGCTCTGTAAGGAGCAAGCCCTCATTCACAAAGGGAGATTCCACAGTTCTGTGAGTGCCTCTCTTGTTTCTGCTCCTTGATTCTGTTGGAAAACCAGGCTAGTGAAGCAACGTTTGCCAACTGTAATCCCCGGGTAGCACAGCAAAGCCTTATGTCCTTTGTGCTGCTTCCAGCTACAGCATTGCTTTGCTAAACATATTAAGTGTTAGAATATTTGTACTCTCTTGGTATAAACAGATAAAAATAATACTTATACTGGAGCTGGTCCATTTGAGGTAGGGAAATGTTGTGAACTCCCAGTTGTCTTTGAATAGATACATTTCAAAGTATTGCCCAAATACTTTGAAACAATTGGGGTGGGGTTATGTTGGGTGGGTTTTTTTGTGAAATATTTTATTTGATGTTTGCAAAATATTTGAGAATTTCAAAATGTGTTCGATATCTGCGAGCTATTGGCTTTGACTTTCATGGTGAGTGCTAAGCTTTGTGGCTGCAGGACTAAAGCTTCCCTCCTGACAACCACTCACTTGCAGACCCCTGTGCTTCTTCTTTGGCCTCTGTGGAGGTAGCTCATGCTAAATCGATGAAGCGGTGGCACAGTGGCTTCTGATCCCCAATAGATAAACCATCTCAGAAGCTGCAGTAAATGAAATGACGCAGTTTTATTTGCTGTGCACCTGAATGCTTTAATTCCTCTCTGAAAAGAGCCACGAGCTAAATTCCTCTTTCTGAAACTATTAGCGGGGCATATTTTCAGCAACAGCTGGAGTTGCATATGTATTATGTGACAAGCTGTCTTGTTAAATTCCTTTGAGCAAATCTTCACTTAGCATTGCACGTGCGAATTCTTTTGGAGCCAGGGGGAGCAGCGAGTGCATATCTGAGAGCTGCATCTCGTCTCTTGAATCAAATCACCCAGACCATCAGGTGACCAAAGGGGATGAGGGGAAAGATGGGAGTCATAAATTACAGTACCATTAACGAGCTGGTATGCTGGAAGGATACAGAGGGACATGCCTTTCTGGATGCAGAACCACTTTCCAGTGACGAGGAAAGGTGGGGAAAGTGAAGACATTGGAGAAGCTGGGAAAGAGATGTAGCAACTGAAGCTAGTGGGAGAGCATGACTGTATCCACTGTCAGAGTTTCAGTGCACCAAAGCCAGGGTGCCTCACCCCGTAATGACACAGCTAAATGGAAAGATTTTGTTTCTTTTGTGTCTCCACCCAGTTAGATAAAGGTATAGCTAAGGAAAGGCAGGTCACACCTGTCTACTGGCACCTTTTCCTCTCTCATTACGTGTGTTACCTTCACAGATAGGTTTATCTTGGAATGGAGATAAAGTGGGGTTCTTTCTGTTTGTTTTCTGTTTTCTTTTTCATTTTAGAGGAAGTGTTTCATACCTGAGACGTGCAGGTTACAGTTGTTCTTACTTTCTCTAAGCTTAACTCTGGTGGCAGGATGGCAGCTGCTGAATCTGTTATACCTGATCCACTAAAGAATAAATATGTAAATAAAAAGTTGGGGCTGCACAGGTTATAGCCCACGGACAATAGTCCATCAAAAGCTATGAAAGAAAACCAGGGAAATCTTTAGTAGTTTCATGGAATTAAAAAGATTTATGGTTTATTTTTAATATTTTCACTTTCTTTCTTTTTTCTTTTTCCGTTTTCTTTTTTCCATGTTATGATTTGAAGGAATTTTGATTCACCTACAAATACTTGTTAATGCAATGGAAACATTTCATGGTCGAGTGTAGTTGGTTCTAGACCTGCATCTTTCATCAGTACCTTCTCTGGGGAAATCCTCCTTATCTCTAAGAGACAGCCCAAATCAGGATAACAGAATGCGACCTTCAGTGACTGAGGGATGCGGACATGGCTCAGCTGAGGAAGTACATGTTTTAGTTAATCGTGGAATTATCTGTTCTGAAACAAAAATCCTTCTTCAATCTACTGTGTGTTGAGATGACAGAGTATTTTTTTTCAACTTCAAGCTTCTAGAAGAATGATAAAAGTCCTTACGTTGAAACTTTTACAGGTCCTTCATGCAACGTTGAGTAAATTGCTGCAGGATGAGTTTGGCTGGGGAGCAGTGACAGTACTTTTATTCATTGCACAAGCACCTCAGTCAGTCTGTCTGCTCAGGTTTCTGGAAACCTCTGTGGTCTGATTCACTATTTCCTTACTGTTTGTTCTGGGACTGGGAGTAACTACGCAAACACGATGTTGATGCAATATTGTAGGGAGTATCTAGGCTAATCCCTGCGTTCAACTTGTGAACGTGTTTGTTGAGAGCAAGGGGTTGGATTCATTACTGTCTTCTGCCCCGTGCTGCCCGCGAGCCTATGGAGCTGTAGCCACACACAAAGAGCTTTACACACTTATGTTCCAACTGTCAATCATCCTGCACAGGCCAGTGGAAGACATAAGTTCTACTATACGGTGGGGATGCTGTGACAGTTGGCATAGCACAAGAAAGGTATTACCACACTCAAAACCTTTTTACAAATTGTTAGTTTCTGAGAAATCATCTTTGTCTTCAAAATCGTCCCAGGTGCTCAAGTGAACACCTTGGGTTTGGTGTTGATGGCTCGGTGCTTTCAGGGAAGAATTTGGATTTGCCTCCCTCTGTATTTGCTCCAATAGGTCCACAGATTTAGTTGTTCTACCAGGACTCTTCTGGTGACTCAGAGTCTAGTTGGAGGGCCAGGATGGAAGCCAGGAACATGCTCTAAGAGATCTGTGCCTATGCATTTCAGGCAGCATCTTCCTTAACTAACACTTAGCACCTTCAGTGTACACATCTACATATGAACTGGTTCTGCACGTCCCATTCCAGTAACCCAGAGAAACATCTGACCTGTTTGAGACATGTACCTTACGGGGAAAGGTAGGAACCCTGCTTCCCTCCATCATCTGTGAAGGGATCCACGCATGAGGAAGTCTACAGCCAGTTTGGCCACAGGACGTCCTGCCCTTTGCAAGAAGCAAGGTTTGATACAAGAAGTAGCTTATTTCTCGTAGCAGAACGTGTGAAGCAAGGATAAACAACAGACCTTCCAGACCTGCTCTGCAGTTCCTTATTCTTCAGGGAGTGTTGTGTTGGTTTTGGAGACATTTATGAGGGAGGAGGATTTAACTTTTCCTTTAAGGACGGCGACGTTTCAAAGAGCAGGGTGGATGGTGGTTGCAGACCTTTTTAGGAAGGAAAAGATCAACTCCTGTCTCTCTGCAGACAGTGCCACTTTTGGTTGCGAAGCAACGGTACGGAGATCAGAAAGGTTTTCTGTTTAATATCCCAGACAGGACTACAAAGATATGAACAATTCCCTAGGAAAACACAGCTAGAAGATTGCACTTCCCAGCCCTGGCTGTGTACCATCCGATTGTGGGTGGATGTGGTGTTTTGACAGGGTAGGGTGTACGTGGCCTGCAGACAGGCAGGATGGGAGTCCATGGGGTTTGGGATGCATCCAAGGGAGACAGCTACAGCTTTCTGCCGTCTTTGAAAAGCTGTGGTCATCAGGGAAGGTTTCCAGTGACTGGAAAAAGGCAAATATCACACCTGAAGGGTGAGAAAAGAGAGAAAACTGCAGGCTGGAAGGTCTAACCTGGGAAGACGATGAGCGTGTCTTCTGGAACCTGTGACTGGACACATGAAAAAGAGTGGAGGCCAAGCTCAAATCAAGAGGCAGTTGGCACAGGTTGCAACAGAGGAAATCCTGGTGAGATAAAAGGAAAACCAAACCTCACAGGAGGGTTAGTTGCCCACAGCTGTGGAACCCCTGTCCTTGGAGATGCTTACAACACAGCTACCCGAGCTCCTGAACAATCTGAGAGAGCCCCGCTCTAGTGAAGGGATGGACCAGATGGAAGAGAAGCACCCAGACAGGTCCCTTCCAAGCTAATTATGCTGTGATCTGTTCTGTGGTGTGTGTGTTTCTATGTAGGTGTGCAGGAGAATTTCAGCACCATCTCTGGCCTTGTGTGGGAGGCTGTACCTTAATTCAAAACAGTCGTGTCTGGCTCTCTCCGAGAGAAGAGGCAACCTTCTGAGAGACGATGCTTTTGTTTCCACTTCTGTTAGGGAGGTGTCAGGATCACCAAAGCTACCGCTGTGCGCAGGGCTAATTACCACCTCGCCGAGAAAAGGAATCTGAGGCTGAGTTGCCCTCTGACAAGGTCAGGGGTGGAAGCTGTCTGGGCTCCCTGCTACCCCACGGAGAAAGGGCTGCAGGACAGAGCTGCCAGTCTACTGCTCATCACCCCCAATACACATCTCCAGTTTGGTGTTTGCTGCCCCTGCTCTAAAAGGAAAGATAATCAGAAATCTCTCCCAATATTTCAACGTGGCCCTTTCCACACGGAAGCAGGTGAAGGGAAATACCAGCAGGGATAGATCCCCCGGGGAAGAGCAGTGAGGAGCAGTACATACCTTCTCTGTCCTCTGGAATAACCTTGTAAGGGCTCAGCCAACAGTAAACTATTTCATGGCATCTTCGGTGTTTAATCTAAGAAATGGATGTTAATATTGCTTCCAACAGCACGCTGGAGATAATGCCTGCCAATGGGTAGGAAGGCTCCACATTCTGGGGCTATGTTGCTATCTGTGCTCATTCTGGGTCATCTTAAAGGTACCTCAGACAGGGCTCCTCTGACTCGTTTTACAGCAAACCCATCTACACTGAGATGCCCTTTGTGGTCAGAGGAGAGATACAGGTATTTCCAGGGAGTAATTTCTCTCTTTCAATAGCATATCTTCAGAAGAGATGATACAGCTTGCTGGCAGCACCTCCTCCTTTCCAGCTCCTGGAGAGGAAGCGTGGGTGACAGGCTCAAATGCAGATAGCTGCCCTGTGAACCTCAAAGCTGAGGACTCAGCTCATCCTGATTTTAGGGTGTTTGGGTCTTGCACACGCTACAGGAGGTTTTCATTGCCCTGAGCAACCTCTCACAGGGCCCCCAGCCATGCACCCTGTGCCCCTCATGCCAGAGGCTGCATGTGAGCTCAGCCCCTGGTACCCAGCCCTCGCCCCAGCTCTGTTGTAGATGTAACTATGCCCTCCCACCCATCCCCAGACTTGCTCCCTGGAATCCCCACATTGACTTCACACCTGACTCTTTGCCTGCTGCTCCCCTTTGAAGGGCTTGATTCAGTCATTTCGGCTCCAGTGCCATTTCATGTTGGATATCTTGCTTAGTCTTGAGCTGTTTCTCCAGTCATCTCCCACAGGTCCTCCATCAGCCCCATGGGGATGTCACAGCCACCCAAAGAGGTCTGAAGCAGTGTTAGACAACACCAGGCACATAGAATCAGAGAATTGTCAGGGTTGGGAGGGACCTCAAAGCTCATCCAGTTCCAAACCCCTGCCATAGGCAGGGACACCTCCCACTAGAGCAGGTTGCTCACAGCCCCAGCCAGCCTGGGCTTGAACACTTCCAAGGATGGGGCTTCCACCACCTCTCTGGGCAACCTGTGCCAGTGTCTCACCACCCTCCTGGGGAACAAATTCTTCCTAATGTCCAACCTGAATCGACCTCTCTCTAGTTTTAATCCATTCCCTCCAGTCCTGTCACTGCCCCACAGCCTAACAAGTCCCTCCCCAGCTTTCTTGTAGCCCCCTTCAGATACTGGAAGGCCACAATAAGGTCTCCCCGGAGCCTTCTCTGTAGATGGACTGTGCCTCCAGTGTCTAGAACATCAGTGTCTGCCTGGGAGCAAGGTGTCTAAGCTCTTGGTACAACCTGTAAGGATCTAGACCATATAGTTGGCAGAGTCTGGAGAGTGATTTGGCTGCCCAGGTGTTGGGGTCTACCCCAGAAGGAGCAGAGTAGCTTGCTAAGCTCCACTGACCCTCTGGGGTCAGTCTTCCTTGGCCACCCTGGGAGTTTGGGCTGTATCTCACATGAGGCACTGCAACTTAGGCAAGCTAAATCCCACCCATGGTGACTAAAATGAGAAGAAAGCAATAGATATATGAGAAAAATACAAAAATGATCACTTTCTGCGTTAAACTTTACAGTTTTCATTGGAGAAGTACAGAAAGGGAAAAGCTTTGAGGGTATTTAAGGTTCAGTCGTTGTGTCTGTACATTGAATCACATACTCCCAGTTTATTGTATTATATTACATACACTCTCACAAAACACATCCGTTGTTTATAGTCGGATGGATGTACAAACGCTCCCTGGAAGAACAAGAATACACTCACTGTATACAATATATTTTTTGCTTCTGTAAACTATGAACGTGGAATTATAAATAATAATTCAGGATATTTTGCACATGGTTTTCTGCATTTGGTGATTCCATTGCTGCTATGAGTAAATGAAAATATTGGTAGTGTATAATGATGATCCTTTTCTGCCCAGTCATCTGTTCACTTCTATGGTATTGTTATATCCTCCTCTGTTGCCATAGAAATGATTGATATGTCCAATCACAGCATTCTTGCCATACCCTTGCCTCTACATATTATGTATCTTGCTCTTTAAACCAGACTCTCACTTGGCTTCTTGATATTTTGGGTTATGTTATGCAGAGGGGAAAAAAAAAAACCCCAAATGAAAGGAAACTTTGGCTTTTAGTAGACTGAAACTAACCTGAAAGACAAAGTTGCAGATATTACCATGGTGAATCCCCAAGATTTTACTGCAAGCCTTGTGACATTTGGTGCTTTTAGTAACCCCTGACTCTGGCAAGTGGTGACTTGGTGAGAATCTTAGTGTCTTCTCATGCAAAACAATTGTTTGCATTGTCCAGAGCTTCACAGCCATGGAACCTGCAAAAGCAAAAGCAAATTTAAAGAGCTGCCTTTTTGCTGGGCATGCTAATTTTAGGGGGAATGTATTATGGTTTTTGCAGACCTGCGTTTCCCTCTCAAGAAAACAGCAGAGAAAAATAATTCCTCAAGCTATTCTTTGGCATGATGCAGTGAGTAGCAGGGGCAGATGCATGTTTCAAAACTTAGTAAGCAGGCTGGCTACTTCCAGAGGCAGGTGGCCACTCCACAGCAGTTTATCACCCTAAGACATACCCTGAGGATGCCTCCTGGGCTTCCTTTCTACTGGCTTCCTCTTCCCACCCTCCTGGCCCCCTCCTCACCAAGCAGTGCCTGGAGGGATATGGCACCAGACAGGCCTCCCCTTCCCCTGCCTCTGGACAATAAGCCCTTTATTTATTTACTTATCTATCTAATTTTTTTTTAATTCATTCCTTTACCCAGAGCTCCATGAAGGCATGCGGTCCCCCACACATCCCAGTCCCTCCCCCTATCCTCTATCCAGGAGCGTGGGCTTTCTGCTCATCTCAGGCACTTGCAACACATGAGCTTCCAGCTGGGAGCAAAGGAGACCAACAGAAGGTGGGTCAGGCAACCAACTCAAGGCAGGTTTTGGGGAAGGAGAGCTGAAAGGCTTTGCACCCCCTGTTACCTCTTATGGAAATACTCAGAAGTTGCTCCACTCCCCAAAAGATCCTCTAGGAACAGGGCAGCCCAGCCAGGGGAAAAAAAAATCCAAACCAAAAAGAGGCTTTCAGTGCAACTCAGGCAAGGCAGAGATGGACCACAAAGATGCTACTACAACTCTTCGTCAACATCTTGCCTTTTTGGGGAGGGTCTGTAGCTTGATGTTGCCCATAACAGGTTGGCTAGTGGATGGCACTAGGTGGCTGAGGGCTGGAGCTGCTGCAGGCAGCACCTCCCAGGGGGATCTGGGGGAAGGGATTTGGGAATTATCCTTGGGTGGTGAGCAGCACCCTCATCGCTTTGGTGAGTTCCAGACCTCGATTGCAGATGCTGGAGGAAGGAAAGGGGCATCCCACTGAATCCTTTAAAATGGGAACGAGCTCATTCTCATTTCTCACGTGAAATGAAACACTGGGAATTTTCTCCTGGTTTATTCTTTGAGAATCGGGACAAATGACAGCCTGGAGCCCAGCAGTCCTCCCTGGAATACCAGTCATGTTTGTTTTTTTCCCCATCTGCTTAAAGAAAAACGTGTATTACTCTTCTCTTTTAAGCTTTATCAAAGGCAATTGTTACTATCATCAAGGGCTTATTTTAACCTGAGTTTGCCTTGAGAACAACACCGCGGATAAGAGGTCCGAGTCCAATGTGCTGGAGGACAGAGGGGCTTTCATAAGCCTTTTACACTTTCATGACTGCATCCTTCTGACCTCTTTCCCAGGGGTGACCTGAAAGAATTGATTACCCCCAGTTTATTGCTTCCCTCCGTATCAGACCTCGGTGTTTTCTGCCCATTCTCAATCACTCATTCCAGAGTGTTCCTCAGGTTGCCCTTCCTGCCACGCATGGGGCTTTACATGTTTTCCTGTAGCAGGAGCTCTGCAGGCATCTCTCCTCCTCTCCCAGGCAGTGCAATTCCACACTCCAGGAGGGTTACATGCCTCTCCTTTTTCCCTCATTGGTATTTGTCCAGGCCTCAACCCTGTGGTTTGGTGCAAGCCCTCTCCGATGGTGCTGGTCGCAGCCCGGGCATCTCCCACCTGCCACCCCAGGCTGCTCCAGCTGCCAGGTGAGAGGATGCTGTGGGCAAGAGCTGGGATGCACAGCTCAGCCTTCCCTGGAAAACCTCACCCTGCTCCCTGGGGAAGGCCAGGGCTGAGTTTGTCAGGTGTCAACACCTCAAAGGCAAGGAGGAGGAGGGGGAAGGAGGAGATAGAGGCATTGTTGAGCAAGAAGGTGCAAGTGGGTGCCATCAGCCAGTTTGTTTGAACTATAAACAATTGCAGAGATGCTGGAAGCTGTAGCTATGCTAAACAGCTGGCCCAGCCCCCTCCCGAGGTGTTTCCATTCCCCTTGCCCTCCCCCACACTCAAGAGGATTTTGGCCAGCGATACCTTCCCTGACATTTCGGATTTGATTAGAAAGCAACACATAGCCCATGACAAGCAGGCGGGCGAGCACGGAACCGCTATCAAGTCAAGTGTGTGGTCTCACAAGCCCTGACAGCAAGTCGAATATCTGCTCCCCACCCCTTTACCAGCCTTAAAAGGTCTCCATTTAGGACCTGAGCTGGCAAAGGTAACACCAAAGCTCTCACCCAGCTCCATGGTAGAACATGGGGAGGTTTCATTTGGCTTCTGCACAGCAGCTACTGTCGCTGACCACCAACAAACCAGATGCTTGTTTGGAAGTGTGAAAATATCCTTCTGAACTTTGCTTTTATTGAGAGAAAGGGATGAAAAAAAAAAAAAACAAAGAAAAGGAAAAAAAAGGAATTCATTAGCCCCACCTAAAGCCTCTTCCCCAGAGTTGGCTCTGCCTCAGCTTCTCTCCCCACAAACACTACGTGCCTCCCCCCAGAGGGCTCCTCCTGTCTTCCTCGTTTCTAGGGTGGAGGCTAATAAGCCTCCCCAGCCCTGGTAAGTCAGGATTAATTAACCTGCAGATCCCTGCAGGCTTCCAACACCTGCTCACTGAGAGAACCCAGCCAGGCTCTCACGGTGGTTTTGGGGTTTTTTTTTTTTGCACACAACAAGCTTTGGCACCTGGAGTAAGAGAAGGTTACAAGCTCTGGCTTTGCCTGGCTGCTTTACAACGAAGAGGGGGGGGTGGGAAGAGAAGAAAGAATATTTTGTAAGGTTTCTTTTTCTTTCTTTTCTTTCCTTCCTTTCCTCCTCGCCTTTTCTCTCTTCTCCTTCTCTTCTCCTTCTCTTCTCCTTCTCTTCTCCTTCT
>JANVCC010000021.1:3921902-3934101 GCA_025345505.1 Todiramphus chloris collaris
TCTCTTCTCCTTCTCTTCTCCTTCTCTTCTCCTTCTCTTCTCCTTCTCTTCTCCTTCTCTTCGCCTTCTCCCTTATGTATTTTCTTGTGTCTTTGTTTTTTTTCTTTTCTTTATTCTTCCTTTTGTTTTCTCCTTTTTTGTTTTCTCCCTTTTTGTTTTCTCTTTACATTTTTTTTCTCCACCCCCTTTTTTTTTTTAATGTAGACCAGCAGCCTCTTTAGCATGGGAGGGGCATCTGCAAGCAAGCAGCCCCATTTCATGCCATTACCACCGTTCTGAGGCTGGGGGAGGCACTTTTAGCTGAGTTCTGCCTGTCTCCTAATGGGCACTCCCTTCTCCTGGCTGGTGGCTGCCATCTGTAGCGGATGCTGCAGAGCATGTAGCCGCTCACCGCGGGATGCAGTTATCTGATGCGACGGCTCTCCAGGGACTGATTTAGGGCCACTATAGCAAGGACAGTTGGAGCTAATTGGATTTTTTTTTTTTTTTTCCTAGCCTAGGTTTCCAGATGTGAAAGGGCAGCATCGCTTTATTAACCCCACCATGTTCATCTACGCTGCCCTGTTACAGAGGAAGGGATTTTTTTTATTATTTTTTTTTTCCCTCTTGGTGTTGAATCACAGCTTAGTGGGGGTTGTTTCCTGCTGGTTGCTGAACGAGAGCCAAGTGGCCTTCCTTGCCTGCTGGAATTTTACAGCACGCACTGAGCAGGAGTGCCACCCTGCTGAATGCTGGCATTTTGTATTTCAGTGAACACTTTTTGTTATCTTCTGACTCATTTCAGTGGACTGGGCAAACCAGAAAAAAAAAAAATTAAAGAAAAAAATTCCCTGGCAGTGTTCTTCAGTGACTCATCCAGGTGCACGAAGCTTCTGCAAATGTCCCCTCATCGCTACCAGGACACCGGCAAAGAGCTCGGGTGCAGAAGAATTAAGCCGGTGTTTTGTTGGCTCCCCTCCTCTGAGAGCCTGGTCCTGCCTGCCTGTGAAGTGCCACCACCCAGCCCTTCCCTGCCAAGGCTCTTGGCTCTGTCTCGGTGCCAGCTTTGGTGCTCTCTGGGTCCTTCCCTGCGGCCGT
Organism: Todiramphus chloris collaris; assembly: GCA_025345505.1. Lineage (NCBI taxonomy): Eukaryota > Metazoa > Chordata > Aves > Coraciiformes > Alcedinidae > Todiramphus > Todiramphus chloris. The sequence goes on from JANVCC010000021.1 coordinate 3,922,980, forward strand.
TTTGCCACCCTAACTGGGTGAAAATGCATCCACTCATAGGGCAAAGGGGTGTGCTTCAGAGAGAAAAAATATTTTCTGATCCTTTGTATTCTGCAGTTTTTCTCTGAAGATCTCTGCAGGAGTAAGTGCTTCATCTTTATCTGTCCTGGAGATCTTTAAGAGAGGCTGAAGGCTTGCTAGTACCATGAACAATAACTCTTCGAAGTCAGAATGGAGAACACCCTTCAGGTCAGCACGGTAAATGTTCTTCACAGTCCAAGCAAGAGTGGGTGGGTGGGGGCCCTCCATCCCAAGTGGCTCCAGCAGGATCCTATGCTTAAAAGAACTCTCCATTCACCTGCAAACAAGCATGGCAATGGCCTTGAGAAATGTAGCTCTGGGGCAAGAAGGACCATCTGCATACATGTCAGAGGCTTCATTCCCTTGGAGGCCCTGTATCTGTGGACATATCTGCTTGTGCCTGACCACCACCTTCTCCTCGCTTCACACGCAACCTCTCTTCCTTTTTATTTTTTAACTCCATCTGCCAGCAACAGGGACAACCTCCTTTTGTCTGGAGAGTAACCGCCCTTCTTCACCATCCACCCATCAACCACAAGACCTTTGCCAACCTAAATGATTCTAGGATTCTATAAAACTCTTCTTTCAGTAGCAACTGAAGGTTAGTACCAGAACAGTGCTTCTCCTTACAAACTGCCTACCTGGCCTCCCACACGTACATGGATTTCCCCATGAAGCATCCTCCCTCGCATGCTGTACCTGGCTTTGCCTAAAGGCTGCAGCTCTCTAACCAGAAGACATGCTCCTGGCATTCCTGGGAAGTGAATTTCAGTCATGCTGGCAGCTGCCCTCTGCCCTTGTCTCTTGCAATAGCTCAAAATGATGCCAGCAGCCCCTGCACTGCATTAGGAAGAGGGTCACCAGCAGGTTGAGGGAGGTGCTTATTCCTCTCTGTTCAGCACTGGTAGACACATCAGGGGTGCTGGGTCTAGTTCTGGCCTCCCCAGTCTACAACAAAGACAGGAGCTTACTGAAGCAAGTCACTGAAGGGCCATGAAGATGATGGAGGGACTGGAGCATCTGATGTATGAGAAGAGGCTGAGAGAGCTGGGATTGTTCAGCCTGGAGAAGAGAAGACTCAGGGGGAATCTGATCCATATGTACGAATACCCAGTGAGGCCACTAAAGAATAGAAAGTCAGACTCCAAGAGGTGTCCACTAAAAGGACAGGAGGCAATTGGCATAAATGGAAATGCAAGAAATAACCGTTTCAACATCAAAAACTCCACACTTTTTTTAGCCCAGACAGTTGTGGAGTCCCCATGCTTGAAGATACTCAAAACCTGTATGTGGTCCTGAGCAACCTGCACTAGCTGATCCTGCTCTGACTAGAAAATTCCCAGAGGTGCCTGCCAGCCTTAACCATTCTGTGATCCTGCTCACTGATCCTCATGTCCTGTGGTCGAGTCCCACTACCCTTACTTTCATTTTCCCTCAGCTATCTTGATGGAGTGGTGTTTGACACTCCTGGGTGAAGGGACAAATGAGCTCTTCTGCAGCAGCTACTCAGAGACACCCGAGCACATTGACAAGTGTACACCTGAGATGGGAGTAGATGAGGAAAATAGTCTGTTGGTAGGGTGCTCAGTCCAGATAAGGCATGTGGGATGATCACTGCTTATAGTAAATACACCGGTCTTCAAGGGGAGAAGTTGGTCAACAGAGCTTCTGGGCAGTTTCACAAGAAGAGCTACACTAATTCACAGCAGTTACAGATTCATAGAATGCCCCTGCTTGGAAGGGACCTCCAAATGTCATCTAGTCCAACCCCCCTGCAGTGAGCAGGGACATCCTCAATTAGATCAAGTTGCTCAGAGCCTCATCGAGCCTGTCCTTGAATGTCTCCAGGGAAGGGGCCTCCACCACCTCCCTGGGCAGCCTGTTCCAGTGTTCTACCACCTTCAGAGTAAGGAACTTCTTCCTAATGTCCAATCTAAATCTACCCTGCTCTAGTTTAAAACCACTGCCCCTCGTCCTATCATCACATGCCCTTGTAAACAGCCTTTCCCCAGCTTTCTTGTAGGCCCACTTCAGGTACTGGAAGGCTGCTATAAGGTGTCCCCAGAGCCTTCTCTTCTCCAGGCTGAATAGACCCAACTCCATCAGCCTGTCCTCATTTTCATAGCCCTCCTCTGTCCCCTTGTTTTCACTTTGTTAGAGAGATGGGTAAGCAGTTTCCAAAGTGTGAAGAACTGCACAGTTGAAAATCTTAAAACCTGTCATTGCAGGAACATTAATCATTAATCAGCTCCACGGGATTCATCGCAGCAGCCTGAGATGTCTTCAGTGCAGGCTTCAGCATCCAAACTCACCATGCCTTCTTAATAGTCAGTGCTTAGATACTGTTCTTCTGAGACACTTTATCTGTTTCAGGATGAGATGAACTGTACCCTGAAGGTGCTTACTTCTTTCAGTCAACTGTTAAAGGAAGCTTGGATGATCAGCATAGATACAGGCAAGCAGAATGGACAGGTGAACTCCACATGTTTCATCTGGAGATGATAGTTCTCTGTAGACCCTCTTTATTCAGTGTTTCTGGTAAGACCAGAAGACCCCTAAAAGACTCCAGATTTCAGAAGATAAAATAATTGTGTTGATAAGGAAGTTCTGCACGGACACATACACTGAGGAGCTTTACCAACCTGCTGTGTCACAGCAGCCCCGATATTGGGCTCACTTAACACCAGATCGCAGAGGGTAAATGTATCATACTTGGCAAACAAAAAAGACCTAGAAGAAAAAGGACAGAAAAAGCCCTTTCAGGCCAAACTGTAGCTAAAGTGCTTTGTCTCACACCAAACCCAGCAATGCCCCATAACATTCAACCTTTCTACTGTATTTTGACGACAAAGTTTTGTTTAAAAAAAAAACCCTGGAGGATTACATCGTGTCAATCACCGGCCGAAGGGTGACGAATACTTTTCATTTCAACCATGTACTATGACCAGTGGGTGTCTTTTGTTAAATTATATGCTGCGTGGTGATGCCTAAAGGCTTTGCCTCTTCCCACGGACCTTTCCCCGGCGTTGCCATTGACGTGTCAGCAGCAGCTCCGTCAGATCCTGGCTTTGCTCTCGGAGCTAACTTAAGAAGCTGCCAGTGCCATTTCACCATTTCAGAGCCTCCCCTGTGCTCCTCTTGGCCATCACGGCCTCCTCAGTGATGCCCCCACCAGAAAGCAGAACTGATTTGCTTCTTTTGGGGGTTTTGGGGTTTGTTATTTTGAAGCCGGTGCATGTCTCAGCCCTGCAAACCCTCGTTCTGGCAACGAGAGCTGCCCACGGAGAGGGCCGTGATCTGGTACGAGGCGCCAGGGAAGGGAGGAGGGGAAACATTTTAAGGTAGCTGCGCTGACAAAGCCAGAGTTTTGTGAAATTGTGGCCTCTGTGGACCTCACGCTAATTCAAAATGAAAGGGAAACTTAAGCCAATTAAGCCTGTGTATTAATTGTGGAAATCCTTATGTGGTTCTACGTTTCCTTCAAGAGCACTGGCGTTGTAATTTTTCATCTGAAAGGACAGTTAATTCTCACCTTTGCTTTTTTCCCCCCTTTCTTTTGCATTTTGCTGATAATTCAATCTTAATTTTCAGAGTTACTTTTCAAAACATAATTCCCTGCTCACTGAAATACAACACAAAATGAAAATCCCTTCAACATTCAAATAAAAGTCATTTGGAAACAGAAGAAGAAAGCTTTCAAAGGGCAGACTTCAGTAGCCTTAATGTTTGTTTAAAATATATGCTTCACAGTTTAATTTTGATTTCTGTAATTTACCTCACTTAAGGCACAGATTTATGAATTCACAGGGAGTTTGCACAATGCACAAGGTTCAACACAGGCATAAATTTGCAGGATTAAAGACAAGGGGCACTGTGGGAACCTATGCTCTCATGGCTTTCCTCCAGAAGAAGAAAGTTGGTGGTAAAAGTACATTGGTTTCACTCTGATAACGCAACGACTCCCGTACCAACTCAGGCTGTGGCTACGGGTTGGTTATTACCAGATCTGTGGACTTTTGGGGATCAGCTTGCTCTGGTTCAGATGTAAGCACACAACAACGTTCTATCTGTTCAGTTAGCCCAAGTATACAGAAATACTCCTGTGTCAGCTTTATGCTTTTTTAGCAGGTTTAAGCTGGCTACAGTACCTGCTCTATCAGATGTTCTGGGACGGAATGACTCCTTCTGAATGTTCTGAACACCTTGGATTTGACAGCGTAAGTTCATGCAGCTACAGTGTTTCGCAGCACGTCGCTGTGGCATTTCTGACAGAGCATGGCACATCAAGACTATGTTCGTGGTCATGCCAAAACAAGCCCTAAGTTCTTGAGAGGTAATCCCCACCTATCTCCTCGAGAGCCTGATAGGCTTGCAGACTCAACGTGAACTGTGTTTACATAAGCTGGAGGCCTATGAAAGAGCAACCCAACCACCTCCGTTCTCACTGCTTTTCTCATTTCTGCCCTTTCAGCACAACTGAGCCAGATAAAGCAAACCAAAGTCTATCATTTCCAGCATTATTTTCAATGCTGATCTGTTTGATCGCATGGCTCTGCAAGGGAAGGCACCAGCACAACAACAAGGACAGTGCAGTGATGGGAAAAGCGTAGGAGATATATCCATGTGCTTGGTGGGGAGGGCTTGGGAGATCCTTACACGAGCACTAGCCTACAGAGCCTACGGAGCCTACAGAGCCACAGCCACCATCAAGTTGGTAGAGAAGCTTTTCTTACTCCAGGGCACAAATGTACCGTGAGCAGGTTGTCTTTTTGCCTCGCCCATCGTCCCAAAGCACAGATCTCAGAAAGTCTGGGTGAGCATCCCCAGGCACCCTTGGGTGAGATAAGGCACATTGAGACAAACATGAGGGGAGACAATACTCCCCGGGGAGTTCTGACTCAGGCGGGGAGGCAAAAAGTTTGCTCACAGCTGCTGCAGATATGGCTCAGAGCCCTCTATAAGAGGTGAAATAAGTGTCACGGTTGGGTCATGAGAAGATAACTACAAGCCAGCTTAGCTGCCAGCAGAGATAGCCTGTGACAGCCAGCCACACTTGGTAATTGCAGGCTTCGTGTGCAGATAGCAGGACCAGAAGCAGCTAGCTTGTTAAAACTTGGAGACCAGGCAGTGTCTGAAAATATACCCAGGATCTTCTCAATTAGCCCAAGCATGCACGGTATTTTTTATGCCAGGTTTATGCTTTTTTTTTTTTTTTTTGCCAGCTTTAAGCCTGTCTGCAGGACTGACAATTCCCAGGCTGATGCGTGAGATCCTGGGCTGCGCTGCGAATTCGGTCTGGGAAGATCAGTTAGGGGTATGGAGTCAGAGAAAGACTGTGGCAGCATGAAATCACCCCTCCTTGTCCCGTTGTGTTCCAGGGATGGGAGCAGCCTCCATGCAGAGGCTGGGGCTCCACAAATTCAGACTCAGAACCAGATTCAGAATGCCCCAGCTAGGTGATGCAAATCACTGAACTTTGCTGGTTTGGATTTGCTCACGGATTTCTTTGGGAGCACATTGTCCTGGCAAACATCATACCATCTCAGCTATCAGCTCCTCGTGTCCTACAGCTTTAGATGGACCAGATAACGTCTTTCTTCACCACATCCAGCACAAAAGCATAATATATAACCTCTGTGCTATGTTATTTTCATAAGAAGGTTGTCATGTGTTCATTTGTGATCTGGATCAAGTGAGAACTTCTGGGTGCTCCAGTCGTGCACAGGTGTGATATTCACTATTGCAGGACGAAGGTTAACTTGTCTCCCTAGGCTGTACTGCAGTGCCATTGGAGGTAATTCTTTCACCCCAAAATTACTTTTAGGGCACCACTTAATGCTGCCTTGATCTCTGTGCAATAACAACTGGAATGTGTGCTCCCACAGTACTGCCCACCACTCCTTCAGATCAGGGTGTTAACAAGAGGCAAAGCCAAGCCTGCAAAAATAAAGAAAAAAGATGTTTTCTTTTTCTTGCTGAGGTCAGCCTGGCCACCTACCCACGACACAAAGGAGCTGCACTGGCACAGCTGAAAGAACAGCACAGATGTGGAGCCTGACAGGGGATGAGCAAAGGTGGGCATCTCTGCTGACAGTGCTGGTAGTACCGTGCCCTCCCACCCAGAACCCAGAAGATGTGGAAAGTGCTCTGCCTCTCTTTGCCACGCTTCCTGGGCAGCCCCTTTGGGCAGCCCCTGGCTTTCAGGAGTCCTTTCAACCCAGTCTGCTAACATCACCAAGGGGTGGACAGTGACAGCCTCAGAGCTGGTGGTAAGCAGCTCCCTTCAGCCCCTGCGCAACTTGGTGTCACCCACAGTGACATCTACACGTGCTTCCCTGTGCTGGGGTCCAGCAGCATGCCTGAGCCTTGCCTGCCTCTCAGGACGAGGGCAAACCATTGGTCTGGGAGGCAGTGCAGTATCCTGGGGAGGGGGGAAGAGCTGCAGGAACATGTCCACCTCCACGACATTTGGATGCAGCACATAAGAACCTGGGTGTGCCAGATACTCACACGGAGCAGACCTCACGTGGGAGTGTGAGATAGTGGTGGTGGAAGCAGCAGAGGAGGAGAGAGGCGTAAGCTGGAGGAAGGCCAATTGTGGCAGCATCCCACTACATAGGATCTGCTCCCAGTATGCGTTGTAACCACCAGCATGAGGAGAACAGGCAGCCTTTCAAACTTCCCGCTGGTCTTAGGGGCCCACTTGCAGCAGAAGAAGTGGACTGTGCAAAGCTTGGCTCGCCACTCTGTCCTCTGGTATCCCTCACCCTAGCTTGAGCCTCCCTTATGGACTTTCCTGGCCAAGGAGAGAACCGTTTCCCTCGAGAGTAGAAAAGGACACACGTCTAACACTTCACACTATCCCGTAAGTCAAAATCACTCCCGTTTGCCACACAGGGAACCGGAGGGAAGGCAGGAAATGAGATGCCCCAAGGCTACGGGATGAATCAGTAGAAGAAACAAAATGAAAATTCAGAACTTCCTGTCTCTTTACTCATCTCCTCGAACGCTGTTGATGATTAAGCTCTTAAAAAGTTAGTGCAGTTGATGACCTCTATATCCCTGGTCAGTGATTAGGACTCTAGTGTATTAACTGCGTAAAAGAATAAAACAAAGAATTCCAAGGGGGGGGGGGGGGGGGGAACAACAAAACTAGAGGGTAAGGAATTTTTTTGGTGGCTACAGCATAAATGTTGGGTTCCCATTATTCCCACAGTGGCTCTTCCCGTAAGGAAGGAAGTTTCTCTAGCTCTACCCCTGCAGGTCCACCGAGAGTTGAAATTGGCTTAAGCCACAGTTGAAACCACTCAGGAAACTCCGGCTCCTGTGTTCCCTCCGCTGCTGCGAGCACGAGGGGCTGCAGCGGTGTCGGGGGGCGGCAGAAAGCAGCACTCTGGCCAAGTGGCTTTCTCCTGCTTTCTTCCCAAACGGATGGAGCTGACTCAGGTTTTTTGATCATTCCATTTTTAGAAGACACAGTCATTTACTGCTCTGTGTGTGGGGTGACTGTCCACGGGGATGAAATGCCCTTTCCTTGACTTCCATCTGCATTAGGATATTGGGTGGCTGTCTCACTTGGGCTCCTTCGGGGCTGCTGGTTTCACTCCGTGAAGATGAGTTAAAGCAGACTGCTCATCTCCTTTCCTGTGGGTTTAGGGTTAGTCTTTCAACCTTTAGCCTTTCCAAACTGGGTAAGAACCACTGTGCTGGTGAAGAGCGTGATGAACATGTGAACAGAGTGGGTTTTGACAGAGCCAGCGAGACTTCTTCCTCAAGAAAGCAACCCTTTCATCCCTCTGCTTGTGTAGGAAGGAAAAGGAAGGTGGAACTTGCAGGAATCTCTCCTGTGTCATGTCATTTTATTTTATTTTATTTTACTTTTTTTAGGGAAAACGACTTTTTTTCCCTAAAGTCAGGGGATGCACCAATTTTCAAGGGTTCACAATCCTGTCCTTAGGATTGTGGTATAATACTAAACCAAACCCATCTTCTGGTATAATACTAAAAGAAACCAAAGAACAAAACTCACTATCATAAAAGATAAGCTCAAAGCAGAGAGGGGACACTGTGGTGAAGCCACAGCAGAGTTGTAATGGGTGAAAATGTGCATTTCGTCTCAGAGCCTCAGCTCCAAAAATACTACGATTGTATTTTCCAGGGGGAGAAGAGAGGTGCTGCCTACTGGGTTTGGAAAACTTGCAGTTCAGAGTTTGGGCTGGGAAATCTTTGCGGTGTCCAGAAGTACACAGCAACACTCTCTGAGGTAGTAATAGCGCTGTGGCAAGTGGGTGTGGAGTTAGAATAGACACGTTCCACGCAAACGTCGTTTTCATACTCAACAAGTGAAAAAAAGGGGAGTGTAAGGAGAGGACTGGAAACCAGGACGCCACCTGCATGGGGAATGCATTGTGGACACGATATGGAAGTCCATTCCCATCTCAAAAAAAGAAGGCGTTAGCAGAAGTGGTTCAATGAAGGTTAAGTATGGAACGGCTTCCATTCATGCTATCACTAAAAAGAGCAGAACCTACTAGCTGGCAAAAACTGAAGGGGAAAACAACAGAAAACTCTTAAAAAATTAAAGCAGTAGAGGAAACAAATAGGAAATACTTGTCTCTTCCAAGGCAGGGGGGTTCTGGCAGTCCAGCAGATGTTGTTTCCAACGCAATGAACAAAGATGGCCTTCACGTAACAAGCAGCTAGTTCATCTTTGGAACTCCCTTCTAGAAGACGCTCTAAATACCAGAAGCACGTACAAATCCACCAAGTAAGATCCTGCTACCGTGAGCAGAGGGACCCAGCATCGAGCCCACTTGAAATCATTTGCCTTCTTATGACTGGAGGTTCCCGTCGAGAGAAAACCAGCTGCCCATTCCAGGCCTGAGTTTCCTTTCTTTATAACTCCACTCGAAGTGAAAATGAAGCACACCATCAAACTGTTATGGTAATTCATCCTCACACTTTCTGCTCAACAGGTTTGCTTTGTTTTAAAAGCATGTTTCTGTGATACTTATAGCCATGTATATGTAATTTTGTGGTTAAAGTAGAAGAGACAGGAAAACCTTGGTTCTCACAGGAAATGTAACTCGACCTCTCGCAAGCCAGTAACATTTTTGGCGTATCAGTGTGATAAAGAACTTCAATGAGAGACAAATCCTGCCAAGGTTTACACCTGCGTGCAGCTGCCTGATGTAACCAGCTCGAGAGAGGTTACTGGAAATTTTTCCTCGGTTTGGGTTCTGCTGGAGGATGTTTCTGGGTGGGAATGGGGGTTGAGACAGTTCTGTCTCTCAGTAAATGATAGGTTAAAAAGCCATCTTATGAGTGTCAGATCTGGTTCTGGGATTTGTCTCTTTTTCCTCTGAGGTCTCCAACGGGGCAAGAACATTTTCCTCGTGGGCGAGCGAATAGAAAATGCGAGACTATGCTCATCACCCCACCCGGGACAGCAAGGGAAAATACCCCCACCCAGCAGGCGGTGGGGTAGAGCCAACCACCCCTGTGCCTTTTTTAGTCTCATTTCCAGCAAGCGCCTCACAATAGCAGCCACGACAGTTGAATAACCGAGGTGTGGGCGGCAGGGCGGCTGGCAGCACCCCACACATCCACCCCCCCGCCTTGCCCACGCCCCAGGGCGGCCAGAGGCGTGTGGGCTGCTCACAGCAGAGCCCGCCCAGCCCCGTGGCCTTGCCCCAGGGCCCTTGTCGCGGACACGCGTGGGGCTGGCCGCCGGCCTGCCGGCTTTGTTCGCGGCGGGGCTGGGGCCAGCCCTCGCTCGCCCCGGTCCCGTCGGGGCTATTGTTGGGCGGCGGGGCGGGCAGGGCTGCCGGGGCCGGTCTCCTCCCCGTCCTCTCTCTCTCTCTCTCTCTCTCTTTCTCTCCCCGCGAGTTTACCCAGCAGTGCTTTGGTGCGGGCGCGTTTCCGCCGGTTTTTCCTGTTGGAGAAGGGAAGGGGGAGCTGTTTTCTCTCTCTCCCCGCTCGCAGTATATTTTGTATCCCCTTTTCTCCTCCTCCTTCTACTCCTCCTCCTCCTCCTCCTTCTCCTCCTCCTCCTCCCCGGCTATCTTTGTCTGGCTCGCAGCACCTCGCTCCAGCCCCGCGCCCCTGCCCCGCCGCCGCCGGGACGCGCAGCCCCTGCCCGCCGGTGTCCGGCTCCGTTTCATGCGAGGGCAGCGCGGCGGGAAGGGCTCGGAGGCGGCGGGGGCTCCGCCGCGGCGCTGGGCGTGAGCCCCCGATGCGAGAGAAGGGCCGCGGCCGCCGCTGCCGGCTCCCGGCGTGAGCGCCGCCCCGTCGCCGGCCGGGCCGGGCCGAGCCGAGCCGTGCCATGCCCGGGCGTAGGGAGCACCGCGAGGCTGCCAGAGGCTGCCGGCCCCGGCGCCGCTCCTGCCGCCGCCGCCGCGCCATGGTGTGAGCCCGCTGCCGCCGGGGACGCGCGGGCGGGCACCCACCGACCCACCCACCTACCCACCCACCGATCGGCCGGCCGGGGCACCGCCGCCCGCCTCGGGGGGGGATCCAGCCCCGCTCTGCACCGCGGGGAGACAGACGGACCGCGGCACCCCCTCTCCTTCTTCCTTCCCTCCTTCCTTCCCTTCCCTCTCCCCCCTCCTCCTCCCACCATCCATCTATCTATCCATCATCCCCCCGCCAACCCCTCCCAATGCTGAAGAGTTTCAACCCGGCGGGGCTGGAGTGAAGAAGGGAAGGGCGGAAGGGAGGAGAGGAGCTCCGCGCAATTCACAGCTGCTTCGGCGAGAGCGGGGCTGGGGGAGGAGCAGCAGCAGCAGCAGCAGCAGCCTCGCTATTATTTAACAGAGAAGAAAAAATAAAAAGGAAAAAGAAAAAAACAAAACAAAAACCCAACAAACCAAACCCCCAGAAATAAAAAAGAAGAGACGGGAAAATGGCGAACGATTCTCCTGCAAAAAGTCTGGTGGATATCGACCTTTCCTCCCTGCGGGTGAGTGCCGGGCCGGCGGGGCGGCAGCCCCCCTCCCCGGGGCCGGTGGGGCGGGGGCCGGCGCGTCCCTTGCCGGGGCTGCCGGGCCGGCGGGGGTGGGAG